>JAZAYU010000096.1:1168110-1587242 GCA_038501625.1 Corbicula japonica | reverse complement strand
AAGCCCTTAGATCTACTCTGTAGAGATTTATGATGTTATATCTCCGTTGTAATGATTTATGATCTTAGATCTTCTTTGAAATGATTTATGGTGATCTTTTTTAAGACTATTTTTATTGCATGTTATTAAGAATTATAACAGTCTATTATTCAATATACATTGACAATCACAACACATTCCATTCCAACTTCAAAGTTTAAAATATATACAACTGGCAATTATTGTGAAATATTATCTTTTCATTATTTGTTGTCGTTATTTCACGGAACTTAATATTGACAAAATGACGCATTTCCCAACATAATATTATTTTGGTTATTGCTTAGTTTATTTTTAACGCCGATCGCCGCCGACATCAGATAAAAAAGCAAAAGTACATATACAATAGCTTAAATGCAGTTTTAAATGCAGTTTTATTACGCCGGTGTATTTATTACATGTAGAACAATTGCACATTGAACCTGCTTTGTATTGCGAAGAACGTATTTAAACGTGGACTATCAATACATTCACAATTCGTAATACATGTGTTATTATTATTATTATTATTATTATTATTATTATTATCTAGACGCATCTTTTGCAGATGCCTTGTACAGTGACCTATAAAGTACATTGTCAATACAATTAGGAAAAAATTTGAAGTGGTGGGGGTCTACATGAAGAACTTGACAAAACTGCTTTCTGTTCTTGAACTTTTGTAGATAATTATTCATTATTCATTAACTTTTAAGCAGGAAAATTAATTTAAAAAGCTGAAATCTCATTGCTTCGATATATTATAGACACATCTTCTGCAGATGGTTTGTACAGTGACAAGCATACACGCTGACTCGCGTAACTGACAGCGTACTCCGGACTCGATTTATACATATGCCGGGGTCTTGTAAACGCTGGTCAATATATTGATGAAATGTTTCGAAGGTGTGGGGGCAGGAGTATAGAACTTGACAAAACTACTTTCACTTCTTGAACTTTAATTAATTTGTGTACTCTACATGGGTACTACGTCATGACACACGTCTAAACTCGAGTTCCACATGGCGGATAGGAGTCCGCGGGCCACACACACGTCCCCATCGTCTGTTCAAATACGGTGCCTGTAAAAGATATGACGGTGATAATTGAATCGTTTAAAGGCCTCCGATCTCCGCATATACATGTAACATTTCTTGGCGACGATATACCGGGTATTTCATAGTCGATATTTTCCCACGCTCATAAATGCAACAATCAAAGTACTGAAAGTACAGAAAACCAGCGAAGCGATTTTGCTTATTGAGAATAACCAGTGCCATGATTCTCATACATGTATCCATTTACGAAAAAGCAAAAAAAACTTGGTTCACTCGCAAAGAACTTCCTCTCGTCTAAATGATAGTGGAAATAAGGGTTTCCATGTATTATCTGGATGAAGGCTTCTGTTAACCCTTCACTCCATAGATATACCTTCATAGCTTGTGCGAACAGTTTAGATCCATATCAGCTGGCACATCTGTGCGATCTGATTAGGATTTAAACTGTTCGCTTTTATGATCATTTTTTTCTGACCAGTAATCACAAATTTTAGATCCAGATCAGATGGCACTATTGTGCCAGCTGATCGGGACCTGAACTGGTAACCTATGTGATGAAAGGCGTATATATTGAGTAAAGGGTTTTAAGCAAGAAATTATAATAGTGAAATCTGTGTACCGACATCCCAAAGACATAATGAACACGAAAAATGATATAAAAAGTGAGACCCCATCGATGGGAAAGATTATGCAGTTATTTGAAATAAGAAATATATAATTGGACCGCATTTTAGTGCGACCCATATTCCATACCTCCGTGTCCGTTCCACGTCGGACGGACACGGAGGTATGGAATATACCCAACGATATCTTGGTGAGTGAAAAATCGCGGACACGGACAATGTTTGACCATTGTTGCACCGCACCGATCAAGTCCTAGAAATATGAACCGCACCGATTTTACATTTAATCAAACTGTCGTACAGATGAATTTGACCATTGATGCACCGCACAGGTTTTATCCTATCAACATGACGTAGTTAATACCAACTTTAACACGTAACAGGAAACTTGGGGACTACTTTACTTACTCTGATTTCTCTGAAATGCGTAAATCGCCGTTTGCCAGTTGGTTTGATACCGATTTCAGAATTGTGATTAGTAAAACCAGCTTCGCTGGTTAAAAAGCCTAAACTGGGTCTCGGGATTTACATTCATTCTAACCACTTTATATGTGCTTGTAACAGATATAAGCTTCACTTTACGAAAAAGCTCGGAGTTGTATATCTGTTTCATGCTTATTTTACTAGAATGATATTGAACATCAATGCTAATCTTATACACCGGGGTCTGAAAAATATATGACTTCGGAACCAGATACAGTCAAACATGCCTTCAAAGATAACTCAAGGAACAAAAAAGTGGTATTTGAAGGCAGTTTATCTTTGATTGAAGGTGACTTTGTTCTATTAATCAGACAGTGGAACAAATAAAATATGGTCTATAACCACAGGTGGTCTTTGTTTACAAGTGGTCTTAAGAACATTTGAAATGTTTTATGTGTAGTTAAGTACAGAAGTGCAAAAGCACGCTTCACTGGAACCTGAACTTCTTTTAAAAAGCACCCTGATTCCACATTTAGTTTACTATATCGGCATTTATGGTCAAACGTCACAAATTTGGAATCGGGGTTTATTTTTAAAGAAATTCAGGTTCCTGTTCTCGTCTGTTGTACTTACCCGGTGTACAAAAGTTGTGCCCGAAGTACACGTGATGGCTACACGTGTAATACGACGTGCAGTTTAGTTGTAGGTCCACGTAGGAACCGTCAGTCTTACTCGAACAGTCGCGAGTAAGCCCACAGGGCGGTGGTACTTGGCCTTCACTGAAACAATAACGCAGCGATATCATTGAATTTATATAATTTTAAGATGAAAATTTCGTTGACTGTAGAAGCATAAATCAAATGTTTTTTAATGTTGGATTTAAGTTGGAAATAAAAGTTTTGAGACATCATTTCCCGACGTCGAATGGACGCCGAGTCACGACCAAAATCCAACCTAAATCCAACGTCGTTCTGACGTAGGGTGTTAATTGGGTACTGAGGATGCGAGTTGTAACATTTATTTACGTTCTGTTTTTGCATGTAGTTAAACATTCATAATGTAAGCGGAGTAGTTTCCTTTCGGCCGAAAATCCGCATGCATGCACATCACTTTAAATAAAATCATAAGTCTACCTTATTTTTATCGACATGTTTAAGCTTATTTTCCTCTGGTTAACACGAAACGCACCATTTGTAACCTACGTTTTCAAAGTTATGTGCCAGCATATCAAATTGACTCTGTCTACTCCCCTGTTTGTAGGTTTGTGAAACTATGTTAATAATAATATTATAGTATGCCTTTGTATAACAGATAACGTTACTATTTAGGCGTTACACAAAACAAAGCGTTAGATTTATTAAAGTAATTACGTGATTTTTTTATATAGTACAGATTTTTTATATAGTGAAACCCCGCTATTAATACCATCTTTGGGATTGGGCAAAAATGGTCTTAAAAGTGGGATGGTCTGTATTCAGGGCGTTATATATTGCAGATCTGTAAAGTGGTTTTCTTAATAATGGGTGATCTTAATGTCGGGGCGGTCTTTATGAGGGGTTTTGCTTGCATATATCTCTTAAATCAAAAGAAGAAAGCTGTATGACTATGCAGAAAGTTTTATTGCTCGTACTTTTACACAATTACGTCATTTTTCAATTAAAAGCTATAACGTACGGCCTGCAAGTCTGGTAACGGCTGTCATACACTTGATGCTCGTGGCATTCCACAGACGTCAAATGGTGGTTTTTACAAACATCGTACACCTTGCAGCCAATTTCATAAATACCATCAGGCAAGCTTGTACAGTCCGTCTGGCCGTAAGCTGAAATACGTAGATTGAATAGACGTAGTCACAACAAAATGAACATGTAATAGACATTTTGAAGCTCTGTACCACCGTTCAACTACCCTTCCCGTAACACTTCCCAGTAAACCGAAGGCGTCGCTGGAAGGACTGAATAAAGTTGTGCTTCGGTTGTAGGAATGTACATGTATAAGATTCTACTGCGCCCCTCCCCCACCCCCGCATAATGAAGCGAAGTTACATGCGGAAGGTATATAATGTCATTTGCAAAACTTCTCCTCATTATTATTATTATTATTATTATTATTATTATTATTATTATTAATTTCATAATTACAAATTTATAAAGAAAACGCCATACAATTTTGAAGATTATCATGGTCTGGGCAAGGTTGCATTCAACGAGGTTATTTATTCAGTGTGGTTACATATAAGTTTTCTGCCCATGATTTTGATGATGATGATGATGATGATGATGATGATGATGATGATGAATGTTCATTGACCGGCTCAAAGCCTGATGAACATATCTTCCGCGTACATGTAGATTGTAACTAAGCTCTTCAATAAGTCACACACCAAAGAGCGCGAATTATGGAGTCAACTCATAAAAACATAAGTAACACTGTGTGATCTACACTTGGATACCGACATCTTTGACTCAAAACTGTGTCGAAAGTCGTTAATGAAAATAAAAAAAATCAACATTATATATGTACCTGCTCCAAAAATCCCTGTAACGATAACAAAAATGAAGCTAATCATTGTAGTAAAACTCTTCTGGTGTGATTTTCTTTAACCAGCGAAATAAGAACTTTTCGACGACGTGTTTGATGACCAAGTGTCAGTGAGTGTTCATATGTAGATCATGGAAATGAGATAAGAAACATTTAAATAAAAGTGATGGACAGTTTTTATCTATGAAAGAATTTTAGTAATTACATCTTAAAGTAACTAGGTGTAACTTAGGCCTATCTAGCTTTTAAACGATCGGTATCATTTTCAAATTAATAGTTTAAGAGGATTTATTTTCGCAAAAAAAGCGCCAATTACAGTTTCTAGTATTTTACAAGCGTTATAATGTAATACTTTCATGGGGATTTATTTTCTCAAAAAAAAAACAAACAAAAAAAACAACAACACCAATTACAGTTTCTAGTATTCTTAAACGGTATCATTTAACAGACAGTATAAACAATCAAATGTTTTTCAAACCACAGATGAACTTAAATATCTGTCGACCCTTCAACTGCCGCATTTTCATTATTTTAAGACGAGCGTTTTATCATCGTTAAAAAAGGAAATTTTAATCCATGTATTTGATACATATACAGTGAAACCTCTATTAAGCAAGCAATACAAGGGAATGATAAAAGTGGTTGCTTATCACAGGTGGCTGTTGAAGACAATTAAAAAGTCAGATTAGGACATATTTAAACTGGCTGTTTAAGACTGTCACAGATGATTGCTTTATGCAGGTGGCTACTACTGCAGATTCAAATGTATTTACAAAACTAACGCTTAAAAATGTTCGTTTTAAGCACGAAATATGCGACCTTAGGCTAGTCCACACATATATAAGAAAATAGCAAGAATAGAGTTCCCATCTAAATTTATTTCAATTTGTAACGTCGTCCTTAATACACTTAAATACATTAAGTGTTACATGCGGTAATTTTGTATAATACATCATTATTACATTGTATGTAGGGATCAAATGGGGCCTTCACACTAGGAGGTTCTGACCAGCTTTCTAGGACGTTTGAAGAAACGTTGGTAGTCGTCAATGGTTGCTGGGATAACGCCAGAAGAACGTTTAGTGAACGCTAGTGAACGTCGGTGATCGCCGGTAATCGGCGGGAATCGTCGAACGCTGGTCAGAAAAAAAGTTTTGAACATGCACACACATTTCCACTGAGACAGCGTTCTTCAACGTTTAATTTTAAACAATAAAGAACGTTTAAGAACGTTCGTGGAAAGTTTTACTAATGTTCGCCGAGCGTTTCACGCGTTCGGCTATTGTGGGTCAGTCGTTACTCAAGCGTTACTTGGTTGTTACAAATTGTTTGCTTTTCACGACTCAATGACGACCTGTCAACGACCGCTGAACGGTCCCCTAGCGCACGCAGCGTGTGACTAATGTGAAACGAACGTCCTTTTGGCGTCAATTGAGCGTCATTCGAGCGTTACCGGAACGGCCACGCCTAACGTTGACAAATCGTTCTTCGCGCGCCAGTGGCATGTAAGAACATGCTTAGTGGAATTAGGATCCGGCAAGTGGCAGTTTGGCGGCAGGGCGGCGGCAGCTAGAATTAAACTGCCACCGCCCTGCGATCTGGCGGGGGACATCCCATTTACAACTGCCGCCGGCCGGCGATTGAGCGATGTAGCTGCCACCGCTCTGCACCCGCCCGATAATCTGACGGTGGCAGGCCGATTTTCGGTTAATATATAAATCATACCTTGTGGTCTTGATTTCTCATAGTTGTAAAAGTTGTAACATCACAATATGCGGTTGAAGTCTCTTAGTCGATCTGGTGCAATTGAGAACGCCATGGGATTTGTTATTTGGTAATAGTCAATTCATTATAAACTAATGTCTGGTAGTCTGAAATCGGCAGATCGCAGTCCTGCCACCTACTGACATTGACTGCCGTCTCCCAGCCGCCGCGCTGCCACCGGCCGATATATATTGATATCGGGCGGTGACATGTCGGTGGCAAAGCGGTGGCAGGCCGGGTGCTGGAGAGTGGCAGTTAGTTTCTAGCAGTCACCGGTCGATTTTTGTAGACTCTTCGAGGTCTCGATCGCGGAAGGAAAATCGCCCTGCGCCCGCCTGCCACTTGCCTGCCACCGCGCGAGCAAAAAATGCGCCCGCCCTGCCACCTGCCGATTTGCAAAAATAGAAAAAATCGCCACGACGTCGCGAGAAATTTAACTTTTTCTTAAAATCTCAGCTGCTTGCTGGCGACGTCTAAAATGCCGACTGCCGCCGGCCGATTGTAACTGCGGCAGTCCTGCCACCGGCCGATATTTAGTGAAAACTGGCATTTACAACGTTGGCCGGCGGCATTTAGTGATTTGTGACGACAGTTGAAGCTACTACATTGTATGACTTGTTTGATGAAATAAACGTCTTCAGATTTTTTAATCAACAGAAGGACTTTTATGATACATGTACCAATAAATGGACAAGAAGCCGAACACTTAAAACAATCACTCTAAATTCGGATGAGTTCGAAACGTTACGATCTCCATGGACTATAAGGATATTTAAGCCGTTTTTTTTTCATGCATTTACAAACCGTCAAATACTTATTAATTTAGCTCGTGGTTCTCAGCAAAGCAACTGGGGGTTTCAATTATAGATAAAAAAATAGTGTGCCAATATTTCACCGATTTGCATTTATGCTTTACTTAACTGTATAGAAATCATATCCAGTACTAATTTGCAATACATCATTTTCAACATACATGTATTATAGAAATAACTGGGCACATCAAGATAAAAAAGATTCCAAGTGATATTGCAATGTTAAAGCCCCAGCCCTAAACTTAAGTAATAATATACTTTTGAAAAAATCATATTTGTCCATATTGACTCCAATATATAAACTCTGTAACAGAACACAAAAGGTTTGATCGAATTCTTTCTTATAGACGGGATTTTCAATGATATTGTTGAATTATCGTTAACGAACTTTTAAGAAGCTAAATACACTGGAGCTATATTTAGCACCGACGAACAGACCACTTATGCGCAATCTCGATTTCTGTGACTTTGGAAAATCCTATTTTCGCTTTTAGTCGCGTGGACCAAATTTATTTTGGTAAATTAAAATTTTATTAGCCCGAACTAATGCTACAAATTTGTGCCTATAGTTCCAAATACATGTAATATTTCATACAAGAGCGGGTTAAATTGAAGTAATGCCGCTTTAAATATTTCTATTAATCAATATAACAACCACCCTCAATTCCATTTTTATATTGTAAGGAAGATATTGTAAACAAGGATGGTACATTGTGTGTATTCTAATATAAATAATTCAAGGATGAGTTTGAATGCCAATACAAAATTGAAATGTATAAATTTTCAAGAAAACTACATTTTTCTTAGGAAAATAATAATTATAAGAGATTTATCTATTTCATTTGGCGCTCACTGCCTTCGCTGTTAAATTTGTTGTCGCGATCAGCGGTTGTCAGATTATCATCACATAAATAGGTATTACAGTACAGCTCGGGAGTTTTTTACATTTTCCTCGCGCCCTCCGCGGACCCAACTCGTTTAACGCGTATTTTCTCCGAGGAAAAACGCGGGGATTGCCCGCGCGGACCTTGTTCTTCAGCGCGGACCAGCGCGGACTAGCGGGACAGCTTATCTGTACAAAACATGACGCGGAGGAACTCCGCGTAGTATGCCGGTGGAACGCGGCGTTATTTACATCGCTACTCTTTCGTATAATTGTCATAATATTTGATTTTCTTTTTTCAGGTACAGTATAAGGCTGGTATAATTTTTCACGATGTGTTAAATTATGTTTGTTCGTTACGTTTGTTTACGTTAACTTTGTTGTTTTTCAGGTACAATATTTATAACTTTATATTAACTTTATGTTATTATTAAATTGCTGCAGAATTATTTGTTCGCTTGTACAGTAACATGCAGCTCAGTATTAATTTAATTTTAAAACCTAATATTATTTTGTTCTTCCATATAAATTTTAAGAAAAAAAGATAAAAACGGAAAAGACTAAAAATACGAATAAGAATATGCTTAAGCTATGAACTTTTATATTCAAGCTGTGTTGTTAATAGCAGCAAATTACCCGCCAAGCTCCATTTCATTGAGAATTTTACAATAATAAAAATGTACTGTGTACAGTAGGCCTTTGTTAAGCGTTTGATAGAAAGAAAGTTGCATGCAGTGTCACGAAAAGTAACGTCAATGTTTGCGAATCTTAATGAAAATTATGAACGAAGATACTACACAAAGAAAGCTTTTTTCACAATTTTATTTACACACACATAACTCATAACATGTAAATAACACAATAACACGTCAGTACATGTATTTTAAATACAATCTGGAATGTACAATGTATAACACATGTTTTACAATCTATTTTTACAATACAGCATACTGCAACAGGTGACATGACCGTATACATTTATTACAGCGAATTTGATGATAATAATAGTAATCCTAACAGGCAAGGCCCCCGCGTTGCCGCGATAAAGTACGCCGAGGCACTCGGAGTTTCTGCCTGGGGCTGTCCGCGGAGTTAAAACGCTGGGAAATGAGGCTGAACGCGGGGCAGCGCGGACTAAAGCAGTCAAGTCCGCGTTGGCGAAGTCCGCCGCGTAGCGCGGACTTTGGTTGGAAACACCCGAGCTGTACTGTACATGTATACGCATTTTATGTTCATGTGCCATTATATGGCTTGAGTTGAAATAAAGAGATGTTCTGTTCTGTTCTGTTCGGTAATTGAAACATGTTGTCACGGATATAGGGCCTATTCCAGTAGAAAATAGATTTTGTGCAAGTTGCAACATGAGCGCGTTAAAAATTTAATATCATTTTGTAATTGTATGTCCGAAATACTACAATCTTAGAAAACAATTGACAATTGTTCAGACCCTATTACTGCTATTAGCAAATAATTAAAAAAGTTTGAACCGCTATTACCACCGAACAATCCAAAACCAATAATCTAGCTAAGGTTATGTATTCCGCTTTTAAGGGACGAAATAACACATAGCATCGTAGACTCTGTAAAACTGATTGACAATGTTTAAAGTTGAGATATTCTGCAATGACTTGCCCTTTACAGTGTTTTGTATTTATGGGCTATAAAAGTATTGTATACTTAAATGCCTAATAAAATTATTTGTAATTGCCATTTTGTAATCTTGTCAAATGATATAATGTCACTCCATGGTTAATTCCATCACTGTTGTGATTGGATCTTACATTCGGACAATAATTGAATTTACAACTGAATAAAGATATCTTGTGAAATAAAGAAACTATCTGGTAGGGTCACGTTTTACATTTCCGATTTAATATAAAATCAACAAAAGGTCCAAGTTTAAGATAAACTTTATGAACTGTATGTAATTAAAATATTTTCAAAGAAAGAAATGAATTAACGGGTAGAACTGTGTTTTCTTTTTAGGGCCGTATTTTATTTTAGGGCCTCCCTCCTCCCCTCCCCCCCCCCCGCCAAATTAGTCTGCTGCAGCATCACTTGTAAAATGCACATCACGAACTGTGTAATGCACATACGAGCTGACCTCTAGGGCAGGAACTGTGAAATGCACACCACGAATTGACGTACCTAGAGCACGACATAGTTAATTAACATCACGAAATGTGAAATACACAGCACGAACTGACCTATCTACTACACGAAATGGGAAATGCATACCACATACTGATTACATTTGTAATAGACCCACTGCACGAAAGGTAAAGTGCACATCACGTAATGTAAAATGCACACCACCAACTCACTTATCTACTGCACATTGTGTGAAATGCACATCACAAGCTGACAGACGGTCACTTCATGAAATCTTTATTGCACATCACCAACCAACGTATCTACGGAACGATTTAGTTAATGCACTTCCCGAAAATGTAAAACGCAAATCACCAACTGACATGACTACATCACGATTTAAGAAGTATAGGTAGAAGACAGTTATGGCGTTCCAAATACAGAGAAGAAAATCGATTTGATGGAACGTGACTATTTATACAAATGACATAGTATCGAGAGTATAAAAGATATTGAATTTCTAATCACAAAGTTAAAAGCCTAAACAGTAAAATGTCTCGATATATTTTAGTAGACTATGAAGGAGGAGTGAAAAGTGAGAAACCGAGAATTGCGTTTAGAACAGACGATGAAGATGCAGCTAAAAACAAGGTTGATGAGTTGAAAGAGGCGAATGTGGACAGGTGTGTTGTTTTGTTTGACACTGAAAAAGGTGAAGTGATAAAAGTTGTCATGCTCTGTGAGCCAATATATTTGGTTTTGGCGATCGAACTAGCAAGAAACGAATGGGTAAAGCTTAAAAAACTTGCAGAGTGGACTGAGATCAAGTTAGTTCAGGGTGGAGCATCTGCAGTAATCGGACAAATTGCATCTCGACTTTCAGGCGGCCTAGTGCCCGGAGTAGGCGCCGCGGTTCTTGGGCACATTATCGCTCCGTATTTTGCGGTCAAAGGGGACGGTGCTAAGGTTGCAGGAGCGGCGGCTGGGATGTACGGTGGACTAAGTGGTGCTATTCTCGGTTTTGTAGTTGGAGGGCCAGTCGGGGCATTCATTGGCGGTGTTATCGGTGGTGCGGGCTTAGGTGTAGGTGCCGAGCAGCTTGTACGAGCTGTTTGCCATCCCGATCAATGTAGCAAGTGCAAAGGTGCAGGATTGGACGAGAAGTGGATACGATGCAGCAAATGCGAAGGCTACGGATACATGAAGGCGATGAACTAAATGAACGGCGAAATTCAGTTTGCTCTGCAGCGTAAAATTTTAAATTGATGTAACATCTTATTATCTCCAATCGAAATATGAACAAAATGCTAAGGGCTGTTGATGCTTGCAATAGTGTAGCTATATAACCGGGGTATATTATATTGTCGAGTTTTAAAAACATTGTTACAGTTATATAGTTGTATTAAAAAAATAATGGCGTTTGCTGCCGTAGAATTAATGGAATACGCTGCCATCGAAAATAACGTAGAGACAGTTGATGTTTGCAATGCATCTTTATTTAAAGAATCCAATGGCATATGCTGTCGTCGAAATTTACTATTAATTTTTGATAGAGTGTAGCTATGTATTAACCGGCGCATATTGTTATTATCTATTTATTAAAAACATTGTATACTAATATATTTCATTTAATGTTACAACTCACAGCTCTCCATTAGGCATATATACATGTATGTTTATATAATATTATATATTTATGTTTAACGCTCGTTAAAATTGAATAACAGGTAATGGTGTGAACTCGTAATAATATTCGTGGGATTCCGCCGAAATATAGAATTGTAAATGAAAGCGATGTTAGAGACTTGAAAACCACGAACTAAAGTACCCTTGAGAATCCCAATTTACCGCAAGGAAACTTTATTGCCACGATAATTAATGCAATTTACTGTAAATTGAAAAAAAAGCATTACATTTAAACCTTTGAGGATTTTAACGCTTTCAACCAGGCGTCAATATCGATATCAAAAGAACTGTGTTTATATTGCTGTAAGCAATGTACACTGTTAAATGCAAATAAACTATTCGTATTCGAACGAGTTTGAGGTTATTTTATAGGTTTACCAATTAGCGGACTTGACGTGATGTTTACATGTTTGCAAGACGCTTAGCCCAAAACTATTAATCAGACATGTCCATATTTTTCACTCTAACATTCGAACTGCTCACACCGTATAACGCGATGTTGGTACAGCTGAACGTTATTCCAGAGTAGCATAGAACGCGTCGAAGTGGAAAACAAAAGTCGAGTAAAAAAACAAAGTAAGTACCACCAATTCTCGTACTGATACGGTGAAGGTTTATTTTTGAGCAGATCGATCGACGAAAAATAAAACTACAGAATATACAATAATTGTAAATATACGCGATTTTACAAAATTGAAAACTACCAACTTAAGTACCCACAAAACAGTCTATTTTTACCGGTAAGAACGAATTTTTATTACCACAAAAATTAATGCAACTACATGTGCAGTTTAATGAACACACTAGATACGTTTTAACCCAAAACGATCTAAAGGCGTCATTGATACTTATCGCTATGGAAAGGATTGAATGGAATTTCACAGTTTGAACAATTAGGGGTGATTGAGCTGATGTCAACATGCTTGCCACACGTTTTGCTCAAAACAGGTGTAAATCCTATCAGACATGCCCATTCATTTGACACTAACAACCATAATAAGAATATCGGTGGTAGAGACCAGGTAGAATCATTCCATACTGAGGAGCCGTCCGGGAGAGGGCATATCCCTTTAAATGGGGGCATGTCGGGGGCATGTCGCGCCATGGTGTTGCTGAAGACTCATCACTTCTTTTGCTTTGATTTAATGTAAATTTGTTAAACAATGGAGAGTCCAAACGAATTAAACTTGAAAAATGTAAGTACCATTTATATCTCTTTTTTTTCTTTTCAGCAAAACAATTAGCACTCAGATCATACATACATTTGAAGCAACATTCGTCTTTAGTTTGGCCTTATATATCCATCATGATCGTTGAAATTTTCATTCAAAAGTAACAATATATTTTTGCATTGTGTAAGACTGTGCAAAATGTTATTACTTTTCACTATCTCTGCACGTTACGTAACTTTGCCTGATAATGCCTGAACGTTTCATGAATACAACGTAGTTTTCACACTTTTCACTAATTTAAAAGAAATCGACACTAGTTAAACCGACGAGAATTATAATAATAATGTTAAGGACTTTGGATCTAGACTATATAATACTGAAGGGCATTGCATACAACTTCGCCTACTAGAAAAAGTTTGTCTGATTAAAACAATTTTTAATGAAATTAGTTTTTTTTGTTAAATAAATATACTTGTCACTCAGACTAATTTCAAAGAATCAATTTATACCCCTCTTATTTTCAATTCTGTGAGTTTTCGAACACTCGTCGAAAGTTTTCGACAAAATTCGACGGAAATAAAATTCTATCATCTGTCTTTTCTTTAAACAGTGGCATTCTACCACATGTCCTTTCTAGTATGCATTTGCATAAATTGAAAAAGCCGCTGTAGTGAAAACATTACCTTATGTCATGGCTAGTCCTAAAGTAAAGTTTCCAAGAAGATTTTGTTAATTTTACTGCAACCGATGTCTTTAAAATTTATAAGGGTGCGATTTCTTAATGATAAGAAACAAACGACGACGATAACAACATAGGAAAAACAAACTAAAACCAACAATTAAAAATCTAATAAGCAGATGAAAATATAAATATATACGGAAACTGTCATGAAGTTTTTATTGAGTCATAATGGTCATTTTGTACAGTCTGACTCTTCATGTAAAATACTAGAGCACAAAAGGAAACGCTACAAATAAGACAAAATAGAGATCATACTTCTTATAAGAAGTATTTTTTCTAATCTATTAATTAAGACAAACTTGTCATGCTTTAATGCGCAAAATAAACTGTTTTTATAATTGGCTGTAATAAGAGTTTTCTTGTCAGTATCCCGTTATTTGTATATTATCTTATTTAATATTTGTTGTAGGTAAAGAACCAAATGCAGAGAATAACATGTAGCGAATTTGGCTTATCGTCATTAACAACACAGGTTTGTTTACTTAAACTGTATGTTAAAGCTGTATAGTTCAAATACTTCATTGTCTCAGATGTAGTTAATATAAAGTGTATTACTATGTAATGCCGATGAATAACTGAACATAACCGACTTTTGCTAAAATTAAAGACTAATAAGTGCATTTTAGTACATAATGTGAGTGAATTTTACTGAGCTAGTAACGCTATATCAATTTCGACATAAAATAATTCACCCGTACGTTGACTGTGCAAGACTTATACAGCACCTTTGTTTTGTTTGCAGGTCTTCTACGGGTTAATTGATAAATTCTGATGATCGAGGCACGCCACGGGAATAGGTACTTTCGGTCATGTTTAGTGATATTTTTGTTTTTTTTACTTAATTTAGAAAGAACTTAAAAATATAAATCAATTTCTTATAACTAAAATGTGATTTTGTTACACATTTTGACAATTAAATGGTACTTTTTACCGCGAAATGCATAAAAAGTAATGTCTTCTGCTCAAATTTATGACGTCATATCAAAGATTGACGTTAACTGTCCGAAGGTACCTCTTCCTGTGACGCGCCCCAATTATTTAAACACACTACATATTTTCGTCCTGATATGTGACCAGGCACCTAAAGTTTCCAAATTATTTATAAAACTACATTATTCTAATGGTGTTACGGTATTAATTTAAGAATATATGCAGTCACTGAATGGTCTAACAAATCAAAGTACTCGTGTTGTTATTTGCAGAATCAAGAATCAGTCGCAATGGGCGATGTCAGGATTATACATTTTGCTCGCTCCGGTGAGTCGAACAAGTGTAACATGTATGCGGACAGAACGGCTGGCTTATCTCCAACAACACGGATGTGCTTAATGAGGCGTAATAAGGATATTGCTTATGTATTTTTTGAATTACAAATGGATAGCGAAGAACTTTTGTTTCTTGTGAACATATTTTTATAGACAACATTTTTTTCTGTTTTAGTTACCACATTCTCTCGTTCATCTAGCACACAGCAGTTTTTAAGCTACTGATTTAAATACCGATTAAGCTGTCAAAACTCTTAACACGATGGATGTTTTTGTTGTTGTTGCATTTCATACAGGATGTTTCAATCAGCTTTGGCAGATCAAATGGTATTGCCACTAGTGGGGAGCGAACCAACCCGTACCGTGAATTTCATTTATGACTCTTATCTCCCACCCATATACATGTATATAATTCTTTGACTGTGTGGCACGTTATATTCTGTTGTTTTAAGATGTCGTATTTTCGAACCCTTGAAACTGTCTGAAATGTTGACAGTTTTATTTCTCACCAAGCAAATCTGTGATACTTGTATAGTTATTATAATATATTATATTTTATATATCTGTGATACTTGTATAGTCATTTTAATTTGTTACATTTTGGATTTCTGTGATTTGTTACATTTCCATTAATTTTGAGATGTGTTATTTTTATTTATGTTACCGTTGTATATTTTTGTTGTATATGTTGTAATGCCTTTCTGCAAACCACCTGTGTTATTCTTACATGTACATGTTGTCCGTCCAGACATTTCTAAATTTACGAAGTATTTTGCAACTTCTACAAAATTATGTATCCGTCTATTAAATCTTCGTTTTACTTAAATTCTTGAGATAAATAAACAATTTTCATACGCTACAAGCATTATATAAACTGTTTTGTGCATATTTTCTTTCAAAAACATCTTGAAATTCATGATCTTCTGGTCTTTGTTATTAATGATTTCTACTTATACCTTAAATTATAGGATTTTTAAACTCTAATTTTCATACATTTAAAAGCACGAAACAAAATGTCATTGATTATATGAATTTGTAAGCGTTGTTCTTTAGTTTCGTTATTTCGCAGAACTACACAATTCAAGACTGGTGGTGATTGAACTAAATGCACATTCTGCCGTCCTCGAGCATTGCTCTTTAGTTGTGATATATCGAAGAACTACATAATTCAAGGGGATGGCCGAAATAACGACATACGCTGTCGTCGTCTTTGTAAGCGTTGTTCTTTCGTTTCGATATTTCGAAGAACTGCACAATTCACAAAAATGACCAAAATAACGGCCTACGCAGCCGCGCTGTCGCATTGTAAGCGTTGTTCTTTAGTTTCGTTATTTCGTAGAACTACACAGTTCACGAATATTGTCGAAATAAAGTCATGTGATGTCGCCCTCTCGCATTGTTAGTGTTGTTCTTACTTTTTTGCTTTTTCGAAGAACTACACATTAATTCATGACTTTAGATGATGGCCGAAATAACGACATATGCTCTCGCTCTTTCGCGTTGTGAGCGCTTTTTTTAAATTGTGTTATTTAAAATGACTACACAATTCACCACAGAGTATGGCCGAAATAACAACATATGTTGTTGCGCTGGCGTATTCTTAGTATCGTCCATTCGTCAATTCGTATAGCTGTAATTTTTCCTCCTTTCTTATCTCCTTACTGTGTATCAGATGTTTGGTTAAAAAAGTTGAAGGAAATAACATCAGCGATCATAGCAATCATAAAAACTATTCATAAGTTATGTGTAAATAAAGTAGATAAACAACTTGTGATGTTTTTCTCACATAATCTTGTATTGGTGCTGGTTATATTGTTTATTTGTAAATGTATGATGTATAATAAAATGACTTGTACAAAGTAATATTTTTATAATGAAATTTGCATGGCGTGCATATTAAGCAATATGCATTTTGCATACCTTAATATAACAAGATCCGGTTCATCAAAAATATAGATACTGATGATTGACTTTTTGAAAATTCTCTATAATTGGTGTAAGTGTATTTAAAAGAAATAGAAAGTGTACATTAAATTTTATAAATATTTGTTGATGATTTTGTGTAAAGTATTCTTGTATTTTTGCTTGTTATTATGTTATCTTAAATATGATGTATAATAAAATGACTTGCTACACATTATAAGTTTTTGTGTAAAAAGTAGTATTTACTATGCAAGAATGACCCCCCGCGAATGTCAAATAATCGCGTTAAAATAGCCGCGCAAAATCAACGTTTGAGTTACATGTATAACCATTGCCCTTCATAAAATATTTCAAGTTTAGAGCGTATTTGATTGTTTCTGTGCAGCATCAATCTTTTTATTTCACGAGTCTACATCAGAACTTGGTATTGTCACAAGTGGCGTTGCAATGAGTAAAAATATCACGTTAATTTTATATTCACTAGTAAAAAAATCGGTATTTCACATAAACAACACAAACAAATACGCTCTAAATTTTAAATAATATTGAAGGACAATGGCAATTATTCAGACATTGATTGTGCCTTCTTCCTTCTCTATGAACAATGAAATACGTACATTTTTTTCTGTGTACACACACTATAAATGATAGCGACTTAGACTGTAGACCTCCACAATCACAACGCCTAGTCACACAAACTGGAGCAAGTGAACTAACTAGGCCATCGCCACACTCCGACGTTAGGATTCGAACGATGAAAAACGTTATGTACAGTTGATACACGTATATTCGTGGGGAATGTTAAACTTCGTGATTTTCCGTTAGATACCTTTTCCTATTCGTGAAATACATTGTTTAATTTCGTGATTTTCCGTTATATACCTTTTCCTTTTCGTGGAAATACGTTGTTAAATTTCGTGATTTTCCGTTTGATACATTTTCCTATTCGTGGAAATACATTGTTTAATTTCGTGATTTTCCGTTTGATATCTTTTCCTATTCGTGGAAATACATTGTTTAATTTCGTGTTTTTCCGTTAGATACCTTCCCAATTCGTGGAAATACATTGTTTAATTTCGTGTTTTTTCCGTTGGATACCTTTCCAATTCGTGGAAATACATTGTTTAATTTCGTGTTTTTCCGTTAGATACCTTTCCAATTCGTGGAAATACATTGTTTAATTTCGTGATTTTCCGTTAGATACCATTTCCAGGGGGATCTTATTTTCGTGGAACTCTATAATCTAAACGACGCTTATAATAAATTGTTTATTTGGTGTTGGTTTTAAATTTTAAATCTTTATGCTCTCGAAATTTGCGAAAGTTTGCCCTTGACAAATATTTTAATAGCTTTTAGTGTGTTACACATGTAACTTACTTAAACTGTTGGTAAATCTTTTTTTGTTGCACAACTGTACAAAAGCTAGTGCCGTTTTTAGTTAGAAAATATTCAGGCATAGTGGCCACTGCGCTCCACAAATAAGACATTTTGGTTGCGCAAGTTAAAAATACCTTGCTAAGAAAGAATTTTAATTTCTTGGTTGAGGATTGGAATTATTCATGGAATGAACCGATATATTATATTCGTTATCTGTAGTATCAATGACACAGTTTCAAACAGTATTAGATATTGCCTTTTTTCTCTTAAATGGATAACACTCTTAGAAGAAATTAAAAGTAAACTAGATTGTGAAACATAATAATTATTATATTCCTTCATAAACTGTGTCGCCTACAAACGCAATTCATTGTGCAAATCAACAAGTGCAATCTCAAAGTCATAAATGTAATATACATCAACCCCTAATACAGATGTCTGTACTTAATTAAAATCTTAAATGTATGTCAAGTGTTCAGAAAATCGTTTGTCAAGGTACACGAACTAAAAAATATTTCGGATGTCAAAGCATCTAAAGTTGACATATCCGCTCCGTTGACAAGCGCATATACCATAGCTGGATCCTCAACCAACTGTTTTAAGTTTTCCAGGTTGGCCAAACTTCCTAAACCAATTACATAGGAAGATACCCTATCTTCTTTGAAGTGTTTAAATTGTTCAATAGCACGGCTATTTATTGGAAGATGTCCATTAGAAAGCATTATGATAACAGTGTGTTTCTCCTCTTCGTAAGTGGAGTTTTCTAAAACTTCAGTTTTCAGATATTCAAGGGCTTGGTCTAAACTAGAACTGCTACAGTCTTCGTCCTTGGGACAGCTGTCATCAACAGACAGGATTAATTTCTGAATGTGTGGTAACAGTGAACTTTTTGGTGTCGAATCGTTAAGACCACGATAAAGCTTTATGTCACGCCCAAATGTTACCAGAGCAACGTTAGCAGTGACGTTGTCGGTTTCCCGTTCAATAATAGCCAGTGTAAGATAGACTAGAGCATCTAATCCAATCTGAAAGTCTATGGACGTCATAGTTTCACTAGAGTCTAGCAGGAACACGACGTTTGAAATGGTTTTCCATGTACACTCTGGAAAAAAGATAAAACAATTATTTAGTTCAGTCTACAAAAAGCGTCGTGTCTTTGCTCGGGTTGTCAATATAATTTTGAAAAAAAGTTGAAAATATCAATTATCTAGTTCTTAAAAGGTTGTGTAACCCTAACTCTTCAAACACTTGTAGAACAAAAACTTACAGATAAATGATAAAACAGAACTAGAACGCTCGCACATAACATGTGTAGACAGCTTCTTGTTTTACTGGAAATGATTTACGATCACAGTAACGATAATTTTTGTAAGGCGATGTCGCCGTGACGGTGCGGGTTGGCTCCCAGCTAGAGGCACTATAATTTGAAATTCACAGTACCGCTATTTGTGCAGTGTGGCGGCCGTAAAAAGTCTCCCCGTACATATAGTCAGTACTGTTATCAGTAAAATAACCCGTTACCGATGTAATGCAGTGATTGTAACGTATATCAGGGCTATCCGATCAACCTTTATTTGGATTGTCCCGGTTAGCTCAATTGGTTGCGTCTGCGTCGCAGGAATTGTAGGGCTAGGCGCTGTCGCCCTGACGGTGCGGGTTCGCTCCCAGCTAGAGGCACTATAATTTTACATAAATAACTTTTGTATACATGTACATGTAGTTTATTCCTAATTCAACATTTTTATTAAATTTTTTATTGTTTCAAGTAAATGAAAATTGCTCAACAATAGTGCACTTTACCATCACATGTCAGATGAACCAGTTGTTGTAATATCGTATAGAGAGCACTTAAACTGTCGACAGAGTATACGTAATGCCTGGAACCTTCCACAGAGGCGATGTTTAATAATTCCTCGTGCGACACTTCTTTACCGATACCTGCAAATTCACAAACACTAGATAATAAGGTTTTTGTTACTACCTGTAATCTCTTCTTCTTAATAAATGAGTCGCTAAAGTAGTACGGGATAGTATAATGATAATATAAGAAAATGTACAAATGTGTTTAATTGAGAAACCCAATGTCTGTATTACATTAAAAGTAAATACATTTTGATTTTAAAAAACAGTAAAAATTTGTTGGGATGTGCCAACGAAATAACTATAACTCTAATGTTTTACTTGTAAAATATTAAAATTGAATAGCGTTAAATAATACTACTAATAGTAATAAATGTATTATGGCAACTTTAGAGCAATTTAAAACAAATAATTGTGCGTTTTCATTTGCATTCTTAGTGACCGTTCAAATAAGTTGCAGCAGTTGTATTTATGCAATTTTCATGCACCCATCGATTTATTTGAAAATCATGCGATTTACATAAAATCCAACAAATATAAGCCTCATTCATATTTACGAAAACATTAATATTTACAAAAATAAATTTACCAATAGACACGACTGTCTCTACAACAGATTTCAGTTGGTTTGCGGCCTCTATCGTTTTCTTCCTGTTGTTCGACATTCCATCAGTCAACAGAAACGCAAATCGTCTTCCTTTTCTTCCATTATTTCGTTCAACGAAATATTTGACAAATATATCTGAAGCTGCCTGTAGCCCCTTGTGTG
The DNA here is from genome assembly GCA_038501625.1 of Corbicula japonica. Classification (NCBI taxonomy): domain Eukaryota; kingdom Metazoa; phylum Mollusca; class Bivalvia; order Venerida; family Cyrenidae; genus Corbicula; species Corbicula japonica. Next base: position 1,566,235 of record JAZAYU010000096.1, on the reverse strand, counting down.
TGAATGTTGCACCAGGATTATATTCAATTGAATTCACTGCATGTTTAAGGAGTTCTTTATCCGTATAGTTTCCAAGCTTTATTTTTACCTCTGCATCAAACGAATAAGTTATAACAGCAATACGCAGATTGTTCTCCCCAATAGCAATTACGTCGATGAAACTGTTTACGAACTTTAGCTGTTTCTTGAACTCCTGTTCGGTTTGGCTAATTGACGAATCCAAAATGAAGACAATATCGGCTACAGAAGGCTGACAAATTCCTGAATTAACCGAAAATAAATTATATAAATCACATCTGAATCAGAAATACACAGGTAATGGTATTTGTTCAACTAGAAATGTCCACACGACACTGATAGTCATACTATTGTATATTTGGCATCTGAATTTTTCATACTCTTATATAGCCTTCATACATACTGGAACTTTGACAAATATCGTTTCACGCGGTTCTGATATTCATGTTTCACCTTTTGATCGTAGTGAAAGCGATATTATTAACAACATGACATGACATTTAAACAACAGTGTCGTGTAATTTCTTTCTTTACGGCCATCTATATCGGCTGCATGATCTTCCTTGCAAGCATAGATTAACATATTCTTCATTTATTAACAGAGACGTAAGGTTTCTAGGATAACAAAATGGTTTTAAAAGGAGCACAATTAAATGAACAAAGGAACAAACAATGAACATAAGCAAGACAGCTGGCATCGGATATTTAGAACCAACCAGTTCTCACTATTAAAACCTGTTATTCGTCCTTTCTATAAAAAGAGAATGGTAGTTTTTGTTCCATGTGTGTATATAATTGTGTATGGTTTGAGGTTATTTTGTCTGCCAAATTATATAATATAAAACATTATGGAAATCGGCACCGTAGACAAATTGTGGCTTATATGTGTGAATACGTTTTCACACTGGCTTACTTTACTTGAAATAACAACCTACCTGTTTCACACAAGTCTCCGTATACTCCAGGAGGACACTTGCAGATAAATGAATTCACTTTATCTATGCACGTTGCACCGTTCTGACAGGGAGAACTTGCACATTCGTCTATGTCTGTAAACAAAACGAAGAAGGCTCAGATTTATTTGCTCAGCTTTAGGGATACTTTACAACAAGTTTTACTAGTTGAAGAGAGACGTTAGTTCGGACACTTAGTGGACTAAGACTCGCTGTCGAAAAAAGGTAAAGCGAGATTATTCGTTGACTTTCAAGAATTTTGCTGAAAGAAAGCAATGCGAGTTTAATTCTTCTTAATTAGACATCGTTGAAAGCGTTGAGAAAGCTATTGACCTGAGAGAAGCAGACAATTCTGTTAAATTTGCCACAGAACTTAAATCGGCCTTACGTCATAGAAATAAATTGATAACAGTTGCTGAATATTCTGAGGCTGGGTGGGCGACTATCAGTAAATATAAAAATCTGAAGATTCTGATGACTAAAAGCGCATTAGGCGCGCTTAAGAAGGCGCTCAGAAAAATAAATATCTTAAAAAGGCGCCGGATTCTAATGCTCCTTATGGTTCTTTTTGTGCAGGAGTTTCTCAATTCAGGGTCAGGAAAGGCGTCCCTGGACAGGGAGTCCGACAGAGACTTTCATCTGCTTCCGGTGTGGAAAAGTGTGACACTTCGCAAACAGATGCGCCCACCTCAGCGCATGTGCAGGATTCATTGCAACCGCCACAGTACGGAAACCAATTCTGTCAGCAGCGGGTCAAAATCAGAGTGATGACAGAGATGAAATATTATCTTCATATGATAAGCACACGTTCAATTCGGATAGTGATATATTTTAGAGGCTTCTGTTTTCAGTGAAAAAAAACGAATCTGACATTTTAGTTAAGAACTTACTGTTAAAACAGTCTTTAAAGTGTTTAAGTGTTTGGCAGGATATCTTGCAGCCTTCTAATGACGAGATTTTATTGTTTATCGAAAATCTTTACATCAAGCTTTTTGAAAACCCAGCTTTTTTTGAATTGCCAAATGACAAATCTGCATTAAAAATAAAGTAGATTCTATTTGTTGATTTGGCAAAAGTTACTTTATAAAAACTGTTACTTATGAGGTTTCTCTCTACGCCCGGTAGTTTAAATCCGTTGTCATTGGAAGAAAACTCGTCTGGCAAAAACGATTGATTTAAGATTTGAGTGTACTAAATCTTTATAGTAAAACTATAATGTTAAATTTGCGAATTTTAAGGTCGATAGAGAGAGTTTTTGATGAATTTCGGGTTTATATAGACATGTAAGTTCGATCTTATAAGTGGGTATCACCATCTCTCTTCCTGCGACAATCAACAAACTTATTTGAGGTTTTCGTGTGTTCTTATTGAAAACAGAGATATTTTGTTTTTGAAGTTTGAATGTTTGGCATTCGGAGTTCTCCGTACATTTTTACTAAGTTGTTAAGGCCAGACTTCTAGTTAAATACTGGAGAAACGCTGGTATCAGAATTGCTATTTATTTGGACGACGGGTGGGTTATAAATAAAGATTTTGCTTCTGCTTCAAAAGTTTGCAAGGTTGACACTGCAAAAAGCTGGATTTATCATCAAAATTTGTTCCCATGCACATTATAAAGTGGCTGGGTTAGGTTCGGGACTAACAAATTCTTTTTAAGGTCGCTAGAGAGTATTTGAAGAATTTAGGTTTATGTATACATGTAAGTGCGATCTTAAAAGTGGGTATCATCATCTCTTTGCCTACGACAATCAACAAACTTATAGGTGTTCATGTGTACTTATTGAAAACAGAAATATTTTGTTTAAAAGTTTGAGTGTTTGGCCTTCGGAGTGCTTCGAAAGATGCATTGTTTGTAATGTTGACACTGCAAAAAGCTGGATTTATCATCAAAATTTGTCCCCATGCAGATTATAGAGTGGCTGGGTTAGGTTCGGGATTTGCAAATGATTTTTAGAATACCATAGAAAACGCTTTAAATTACCTTTTCTTTTTATTAAATCTGTTTTAGCTGATTTACCATTTATAACAGCAAGAAAATAGGAATAGGTAGCAGGACAAATAATCTCGATGGAACCGGTTATAGGCACTAATTGTTTGTTGGAAACTAGAATAGAGTTTCGAGGGACAAACGAATGCTTATCAGTGATGTCATAAAATATTCATGTTTTGAAAAACCATTTAAGCCAGTTACAGAAATACTTTTTAACAAGTTAAAACATTACGACGGGTGCAGCTTAAATAGTTAAATGTAACGAAACTTTAGCATACAAATTTTTCTCGTAGGACGAAAAGCATACTAATTCTACCATGAGAGAAATGTTAGCTATCAAAAATTCGTTAACTTCATTCGTTACTTAATTGAAAGGAAAGCAGGTTATTTGGTTTACTGACAATCAATTTTGTATTTCTATTCACGAAAAGGGAAGCTTGAACGCAAAATTACACAATGTTTGCTTTTAACATTCACGAAATCTGCATTTCTAACATGATTTCTGTGGTTTTGAAATGGATTCGAAGGGATGAAAACGAACTAGCTGGTAATCTTAGAACAATGAACGAGTTCGATGACTATGGAGTCTCAGACGAGCTTTTACGTTTTTCTCATAATAGTTTTTACGGCCTCATACACTGTACTTTAGATCGTTTTGCAAACGACTATAATACAGAGTTAAAGCGTTTTAATTCTGTATTTTAGACGCCAAGTACGGACGACGTTGACGCGTTCAAATTAAATTGGTCCGGCGAAAACAATTTGCTTGTTTCACCAGTCGTGTTAGTACATGCACTTAAGTTTTAAATCATATCAAATCCTGTAAAGCTGTAGGAACATTGATAGCTCCGTACTGGTCGTCCATAAAAAGGAAGAATAAGAAACTATATTTGGTTCAAGTAAATTTACTGGCAAAGTTCTGTAAGCTAGATTAGATTTTACTTTTTACTTGTACTGTTATTAGACACTTTTGGCAGAGACGGGAATTATTATTTGCATTTACAAGCATTTCTAGTCCAGAAGACGGAAGGAAGAACAAAATAAAAGTTTTAACAAGACTTTTCCACAGGGACATGATTCGGAAATTAAAGAAGCCGTCTAGCAAGGAGGATTCTACCGTGCGTAATTATGCAAGTTATCATTCGAAGTTTTTAAACTGGTGCAAAACCGGTTAATTCTCGGTTCTTCCGGCATCCCCAGTGACTGTTGCTTTATATTTAGTTTTTATTAAACAAAGCGAATATACACATAGCAGAAAATCCAAACTTAATACTGTATTTTATGCCAACAACTGAGCACATTTAATAAACGGCTCTTGTTTGAATCCTTAATCAGATAGCTGGTTTAAATTCTGTCTCGAAAAATGTTTGCGTAAACTTTTAAGGCCTGTCGTTAAAAAAGAACCTATTACAGTAGATGTTCTCCGATCTTTCGTTTCTAAATTTGCCTTTGAGTACTGTTGCCTGTCGGATTTGAGACTTGTTACGCTATATATCGTGTCCTTCGCAGGGTTTTTGAGAATCCGTGAAGCTTTATATTTAAAGCGTTGTAATATTGAACTGTTTGACAGTTATTGTTCTGTTGAAGTAGAAAAATCAAAAACTGATGTTTAAAGAGACGGTCAAACAAAGTTGTTCGGCTAAAACCGGAAACAGTACTTGCCCGGTGAATATCTTGAATATTAAGTGTGCAACGCCAAAAGCACTTTATTTCATACCTCACACAGACATTGTGTAGATGTTTCGGTAATTGAAAGAAACATCATTTGGTTGTATAGCAAGATGGGTAGAGATGGTTTATATAGCAAGATGGATAGAGAACTCATGAAACAACATAATATGCAGGACTTGAAATGCTGTCAAATATAAATACATATATCATAATTTTGTGTTTGTTGTTGTTGTCTAGAAATATGTTATAAGTAAATAATTAATTTCATCACGATTTAAAGTAAGTAAAATAATATAATACTAGTTAGGCAATAAATACTCGAACAGTTATAAAAGCATACTTGTTTCACAACAGGTGCCGTTAAATCCGTCTAAACACTGACAGTGAGTTATGTTTGATGATCCGCCATTTTGACATGTTATATTACAAGTCCGGTACTCATAATTTCCAGAGATGTCTAATCCACAGTTTTGTATACAAGGTTCGTATGTCGCCCAACTCTCCGAGCAACACAATGATCTATGACGTTTTTGGGGCACGGACCCGCAAACAGGACACTCGGGGATCCAGGATTCCCAGGGCCCCCATTCACATATGTCTAAATCTGCTTCTTCACAACGACTTAAAACATTTCCAAATAACAAGCAAATGCATACAACTACTTCGAGTAACGCCATCAAATTTCTACTATGGACTTGACTTGGTCTTGTACCATAAGAAATATACCGATAGGCTTTAGCGTATTGCCTGTATAATTTTCATAAATCCACACCTTACTAGATCATTTAAGTCCAACACACCGATGGATCTACAAAGAACAAAACTGTTTTTACTTTGGCTATAATTGTTATTGACTTTTGTCATACAATATTTCTGAATAGAACTTCAGTTCACCTCAAGGGAGGTATCGATTAGTGGTTTTATCTCGTTGTAATATAAATAATTTAAATAATGTTTCATACTTCCTTCTACAAATCAATGATTTGATTAACTAAAAGCCATTTCTACATAAAAAATAATTATTTTGCATATCATAAATCTATAATACTTTTAGTTCGATTTTACGCATTTAGCCGTGAATATACTTTTGTATTTAAATGTTTGAATGTTAACCGATGTATGCATGCAATTCTCTGAAATAGATGAAACGTGAACTCTGAAAGCCACCGAATATGACAAATACGAAAATAGTGCAGGCGTGACTATACAATTCCCTTTAGAAGATATTCTAATCTTACTGTAATAAGGACCAAGTTTTGTATTTGTGTTCGTCTCCTACATGTATGTACACAAATATTTGAATAGGGATCTACGACAGTATGCTAACAAACAATTAATGTAAAAAAATGTACACAACGCCATTGAACAAATTATAATTATGGTCTATTATCTTTGCAGTAAGAAAATAAATTATTTTAACATTTTTCATCAATTTTTTGCTTAAGCAACCGGAGATCCGATTGAACAGAACAACATTTGAATAAATTCAGTAGAACCTAATAAGAAGAATATTGCTACAACATTTCAAGAGAATTAGGATAAAATTGTTAAGTTTTAACCAAACCTGAAAACAAATCCGCAAATTGCCTGTGTAGATCTTAAAAACAAAACAATTTTCAAAAGGGCTTGTCCAAAAGCTCCATCTGGAAAAATGTTGAAGAGAACCTCATGCATCTACAATTGACTACAATTAATATCTGATTTTAGTTTGATTGCTTTTAGTGATGTTCCGCCTTCTTCGAGCGCATATCTATGTTTGGACTTCCAGCATTTTATAATGGAAATGGACCGCAGGTGCCAATCCGGGCATCGTTTCAGGCAGGTCAACAAGTTGGATAGCTAGATTCCGATTTCGGGGGGACTCGAACCCAAAGCGGTGAGGGACCTGTGATTTGTTAGTTGATATCTGTCAGATCTTTAATATTTTCTTTTAATGTATTTTAATCTAAGTATTATATTGTGTAAGGGAACTCAGCAAAATTTTCGAACTTCCCAAGATAAACATTTTCAGTAATGTTCCATTTATTAAGCAAATGGTGATACACTTTTATTTTTAGCTATAAGTCCTTAACACAAAAGAATATTGATATGAAGTTACAATTAGATTTAAACAATTAAATGAAGTTATATTAGATTGGACAGATCGATTGCCGTGCAGAATATACACTCAAAAAAGTTCTAATTGGTCACTTTTTGTCCGTATTATTTTATTAGAAAGACATTGAATTCACTCTTTTTGTATGACTTTATGCCAACAAGAGTCTTCAACTTAAAGTTTAATCTTGTAAGAATTGATTTTGGAACAGTTTGGCGAGAGTTATCCTTAATTTTGCTAAAAATGCATTTCTTCCACAACAAGGTCAAGCAAACAGAAATTTCCTCTAAATTTCTTGTATTGTTTTATTAGGACCCCTCATTAGTCGGGAAAACTTAAACACTTAATAATCACATTTGTTTAAATAAATCGCCTTCAAAGTATCCAATTTTAAAATTACCTCCCTTTCAATTAAACACTGTTCTAATTTTGACCCTGCGGTATAAGTAAATGGTATTAGATTCATTTATGAAAACAATCAATGAAGATTAAAAAGACATTAGAGAATTGATTTAAAAAAAACAGTTCTTTCCACAACTTCTCTTGACGTAGGGAGGAAACGTAACTAGCATACATTGTAAACAAATACAATTGATGACCAATTAGAACTTTCGTTGAGTGTAGTTTGTAGCAGTGGTGAATGTACAATGTACGAGGTTTATGTACCTTACACAGTCGATTCGTTGAGTCACAAAACAAAACTTGATGGGTGTTAAGTTGAACACGTCTGTCGCCCTCTAGTTCTATGTTGCCAGGAATAAAATGTAAGTACAAAAAACGGGCATAACTCCATCTTGACCTAAAGAACTTGGCATAACCATGAGCGTGTTGCCATGAGCAATATAATTTGAAAGTTGGATAAAGAAATATTAAGAAATGGCAAAGCTATAGTCAACGGTAAGTTTTGGTGTAAAAATCCAAGTACAAAAAGGGGCAAAATCCATCAAATGTGACCTTGACCTAATACATCTCTCCTTATCACAAGCATATTGTCATAAGAAATATTCTTTGAAAGTTTAATAAAGAAATATTGAAAAATTGCAATGTCATAGCCAACGTAAAGTTTTTGTGTCAAAATTCAAGTACTAAAAGGGGAATAACTGCGTAAAAATGCAACCTTGACCTAAAGAATTTGATATCATAACGAGCGTGCTGTCATAAGCAATATAATTTGAAAGTTAGTTTTCGTGACGGACGGACGGACGGTCAGACAGATAGACGGACAGACGGGAAAAGCGATCCCTATGTATCGCCTTTTCTTTGAAAAAACAACAAATTAAGTATATACTGTATAAAATTCAGCTAATCATACAGGTAGATTTCAGCTAGTTATTCAGCAAGTGAAAAAAGTAATATGTTAGAATTTCGGCTGAAACTAAATATTAATGCAGAGTCAATTTTCAAGTAAAGCATTACAAATTTCGTGCTTTCCAAGATTATTGTTTAGGTATTTTAAGGCCTTATAATTTGTAATGATTTTCTAACAAACATTATGTACAGAAGGATAACGTCAGTATTCATTACCTATGGTGATTATCATAGGTGATTAACAAACATATGGGCGTGTCACATGAAAATCTGCTTCGAACAGTGAAGTCAATCCTTTAATGGCAATATGAAGTTGATTAGGTAACTGCGCATGGTGCATTTCGAGGAACTACAAATACATGTATATATAATGAAAATGTATAGCGCAATTTCGTAATATATGTAGATGTAAACAACTATTTACATGTACTAGGTAAGAGTAAACATTACCCGCAGCTAATTTAGATGTTTCATTGTTGTTTGAAACGGAACTTGAGTTTTTTTAATGTTTTCAAGACCGCTAAATAGCTTAGCGTAAACCTATTCTCGAAATGTATACATTCACAGTGACTGACATTCATTCTATTTGTCAGATTCTGATTGATTGAGAATATTCATTGTAAAAATTGTGACAATCCGCTGAACGCAGGCATCGATCTTTTATTGCGATAACATAAACTTCAATAGAACACTCTACAAATTTAAGTACTCGTCCCAAACTTCAACATCGATTTGATATAAATCAAGAACCTAAAATTTGTTTCGTGTGCATGTCAGCACATTATGGTCAGATAAATGAATTCTATTGCTAGAAATATTAAAACAGTCCATTACATTAAGAGACAAGATTTTTGACATAGATTTTTGTCATATATATGCACAAGACCCCTTTATAAATGCTCGCAGGGCATAGTATTTCTGATACAAAGTGTGATTTTTGTAAAATAATGTTAAACATGTGAATATAGAGTAGGTCTCTGTAAACATACGTTTATGAAAACCTACCTCTTTCGCAGCAAGTACCAGTAAAGCCTTGTACACAACTACAAGAGGCTAAGTGAAAAAAATATATATTAAATGTTCCACCATTACGACAGTCTGTATCACAATCACGATAGTCTGAATATTCCCAATATTCCTTCCCGCAGTTTCTCCTGCACGTTCCTTGTTCTATCCACTCATTCCAACAGCATAATAATCGTGTTCGCTTTTGGTAAGCATATTTACAATCGGAACAATCAAACATCCAAGAACTCCAGTTTTCCCACTCACATATTCCGACATTACAATCGCCTGAAACGTTTTCTAGAAATACGATTGAAAACAGAACTATCATGAATAGCGTTTCTATTTTCTCGTCATTTAATAGTCTTTGTAACATGTGATGCATTGTATAATTAATAGTTTAATTATGATAATAAGATCTTTTCACTATATTTTATTAAGCTTACAAAATAAAACAGTTCTTCGTGTCATTTTTGTTAAACCTTAAATAACTGAATAAAATGCTCACTAAAAAATTTAATGTAAAATATTTTACGCAACAAGCGTTTATGAATTAACCAAAGCAATTAGGAAGTATCCGTACGTTTTCAATTCTTCGGTTTTAATCGATTATATTTTGTTACGGAATATAATTGGTTTTTGTTAATTTAACATGTTATTTTGATTGAATGTTGATAACTTACTTTGAGCAAACATTTTGTACCAAACATGTAAATGAATAGGTGTCCTATTGCAAATGTATCGAAAAACATACATTCAAACTGCGTAATTACAATAAATAGTGTAAATACTGTAAGGATTTCATTTAACTCAATACTTAAACGTTACATGTTTATTGAAGATGACAAGACATTACTTTTTTAAAAAAGATAACATTTTTTAGACAATCTCCCTCCGTTTATAAAATTGGAACATTTAGAATATTTCTTTTAAAACTAAAAGAATTTTAAACGAAAGATAGTGGTTAAATTTAAAACAACAAATCGCTAAACAGCGAACCAATAGAAATGTTTAAAATTATATATCGAAAATAGCTCTCTCCAGTATATATACAACCGTATGTTCGCCTTCAATGGGATTACACGCCGGGGGAACTCTGATATAGAACTCATCGTGCGCTCCCGATAAAATCATATCAGCTGCTTCCGGGGTTCCATATCAGATGGAATATTGTCACCGAAAAAGGTAGGTGATCCTCATTTCCCAGGGGACTCGAATGCTATTCGACCCTCCTTTGAATAACGAACAATATTATTTTAGTCTCTTTTGGATCAGTTTAAACTCGCCTGTAAAAAGATGAAAACTGTCGACGATTGATCATAACAAATTGACTGCAATTAAACATTTTTTGAAATAATAGCATGATGTTTTTCTGATTGTTAAGTCGAGTTCCACATCAGATTGTGAAACGAATGTGTCATGTAGGAATATTTAGGCCATTTTGTTTACTTGTTATGATCTAACTTGTATTTTCTCTGATCTATTTCAGTTAAAGACGATAGACATGGAACGCACTGAATGGAACATCTGCAACAAATATTATTTCAAGAATAATAACTTGATCTGCCACCAGTGTCATTCAAGGTGTAATTCTTAGGTGGAAATGTGAATGTGAACAATTTGATAACAAGTGGGTTCTTAGACATCCGTGACCAAAATATACTTGCGAGAAACTCAGAAAACTATTCATTGTTAAAGAGAATTACACAGCCCATATACTAACCTGACATGTGATGACCAGTCAATAACCTCCCTGTTATTGCAGAAAAAAAATTCAAACGACACCACGTGAAATACACACTTGAGATATTTTCTCAAACATAAACTCAACCAAAGTTCTAATTGGTCACTTTTTAATCGTGTTTTTTTTTTCATAAGAAAGACATTGACTTTACTCTGTCAAGGAACACAAAAATCGCTCTTAATCGTTTATTTTGTTTCAATAGGACCCCACGTGAGCAGGAAAAACATAAAATCTTATTAATTCGCAGCAGTTTTGTTTAAATAAATCCCTTCAAAGTACCCGATTTTACAATTATGTCCCTTTCAATTCAAGACTGTTCTTATTTTGACCCTGCGATGTAAGTAAATAGTATTGGATTCATTTTGGAAACAAAACAATAAAGATTTAAAGGACATTTCATAATTGGTTCCAATACAAAACAATTCGTTTCACAACCTCTCTTGACAAAGGGATCAAATGGAACAACCATAGATTGTAAACATATAAAAATGTTGACCAATTAGAACTTTGGGTGAGTGTATTGATTTATTTTGAAATCGTTTAACATTAATTACATATTTTCTAAGAGTTTTACGTAAAAGTTCCGTTTAATAAATGAAAAATAAAGAAAATACATGTATATTTTGAGTTTTTAAATCACTTACAATCAACCATTATAAGACTTTCATTTTTTATTTAATTTATGCAGAGTAATCTAACTTGAAATATCACAATTTACATTTTTGCATTTAAGATGCACTAAACATAAAATTAACACTTCTACAACAATCGCAACTTGTGCTCTGTAAGCCAGGTGAAAGATGTTTTTTTTTTTTTTTTTAAATTATACTTATATCGCATTAAAATCATTGTTCAAGAAAGGGATTTTCTTGAATATGAAAGTAGTTTTCAAGCCTGCCACTGCTAGTACACGTAATGTATACACTTGGAAGTCGTACTGTATATGGAAGTCCAAAATCATTTATGAAAGTTAAGACCAAAGGTTCCGACGTTGAAATTTGGTTTCGTTGAATTTGTATCCATACTGTGCTCAAACAGGCATTTAACCATGCTGTGGTTCGTTGACACCATACTTGAAACTTAAACGTTTGATTCTGTTGCTTTCTCCCTTTTACTCTGGTCTGTAGAAGAAATGGTCCTTGGTTTCTCAACCCCATCCTACTTTAGTAAGCCCTGACACAAGCGATCCATCCCTTGCGTAGAGGAAAAGCAAGATCAAATTTAATTTTGAAAAATGTCCTATGGAAAAAAATTGTAAATAATTAATAGTAAAACAAAACATTCAACTAGTAACTATTTGAAAATTCTCTATACATGTTGCCAGTGTAGTTATAAGTAATAATTAGTGTCAAATATTTTTGTAAATATTAGGGGATGTTTTTGTTACATGAAGTCTTAATGTTTTTGCTGGTTATTGGTTTTCTGATATATGATAAATAATAAAATGACTTGCCACACATTATTTATTTATTTGTATAAAAAGAAGTTTATTACTTTTTAATGTAGGACCGAAGATGATCGAAATAACGGGCCTATATTGCCGCCTCGCGAATGTCGAATAATTCTATAAGTCGGTCTACAATAAACATTATTACACCTGTTCGTCGGGCACCTAATGGTGAGTTGTAACAAGGGTAATTAATGCGGTCTAAGAGCGCGTTTTTATAGCCGTGCACAATCAACATATTTGTTTGTTTCGGTTAAATAACGATAATTTTACTTCCATTGTGAACCCCAGAATTTGATATTGGCACAACTGGCGTTGCCTTGAGTGAACATATCGCAATTTGTGTTTACCATTGAAAAAGTATCGGCCTTTCAAAAAAACAAAACAAATACACTCTAAACATATAATTAACATGAAAGTCTATGGTTAAAATTCAAACGTTGATTGTACCTTCTACATTCTATACAAACAATACGATATATTACGTACAATTTTTCTTTGTATAATCACTAATTCAAAAGATGATACAGTCTTAGACCCACAACGCTTAGTCACACAAACTGGAGCCACCTAACTTAATGCGTCAACGCCACATAATATTTATAGCATTTAAACGCAAAAAGACGCTTTCCTTATCAAATGTATTATGGATTTTCGTAGGCATTAACAATTTCATGGTTTTCCGTTAGATAACATTTTTACGGTCTCTTAATTTAAAAGAACATTATTTACTAAACTAGTTTTATGATTCATTTTTTTCGTGGTGGTTTTAAATGCGCGAATCTTTAGGTTCACGAAATTTACAAAGTTAGAACCCCTAAAATATTTATGATTTTAAACTTGTGACTCATGTGACTTATTTATACTGCTGACAAAACTGGTTTTTACAACATTCTGCAAAAACAAAAGCTGTTTTAATTTAGAATATATAATGGTTTAGACCGGTATATTAATCACGTCGCCAAGATCCACAAAAAGACATTATTGTTTCGCAGGGGGAAATAATATCTTGCTATCTTGTAGTTGTAGTGTATGTATATTTGCAATTTGGAATTATTAACGAAATGAACAAATGGTTTCGTGATTCGCAGTATCAATAACGCAGTTTCAAACACTGTGAAAAGTGCGTTTATTTAAATGGATATCCCTATTAGGATAGACGAAAGCGAAGAAAAGCTTAAACAGATTGTGAAAGATATATTCCATCAGATGCTGTGCTTAATAACACCAAGTTCAAAGTCATACCTGAAGGTTAAGTCTGCCCTTAAGCGACAAATCTTTACATAAAATTATATTTGATATGTTATGTTACTCAATTTTTCAGAAAATCATTTGACAAGGAACATGAACTAAAAATATTTCGGATGTCAAAGCATCTAAAGTTGACATATTCGCTTCATCGATAAGCGCATATACCATAGCTGGATCGTCAACCAGTTGTTTTAAGTTTTCCAGATTGGCCAAACTACCTAAACCAATGACATAGGAAGATATTCTACCTTCCTTGAATTGCTTTAATTGTTTAATAGCACGGCCGTGTATTGAAAGATATCCATTAGAAAGTATTATGATAACAGTATGTTCCTCTTCTTCGTGACGGGAATTTTCTGAAACCTTAATTTTCAGATATTCAAGGGCTTGGTCTAAACTAGAACTGCTACAGTCATTGTCCTTGGGGCAGCTGTCATCAACAGGCAGGATTAATTTCTGAATCTGTGGCAACAGTGAACTTTTCGGTGTTGTATCGTTAAGACCACGATGCAACTTGATGTCACCTCCAAACGTTACAAGAGCAACGTTAGCAGTGACGTTGTCGGTTTCCCGTTCAATAATAACCAGTGTTAGATAGACTAGAGCATCTAATCCAATTTGAAAGTCTTTGGACATCATGGTTTCACTAGAGTCCAGCACAAACACGACGTTTGAAATGGTTTTCCACGTACACTCTGGGAAAAAGACAAATAAATGAGAATAAAAGAATAACGACGTTTCTCTGCTAGGTTTATTATATGCATATCCACTTAAAAAGTTGCGAATCTCTAAAGACTCCCACATTTAATATTTAAATATTTATCAAAACATGGACTGAAACAAGCATGTTAAGAAAGCCATATTTTAATGAAAATCATCTACCACAGAACGAAGTAATTCTTTAATTTGGTCAGTAACACTATATTTACAAATGCATGTAATTGTAAATTTAAAGCAGAAACAGTACTTAATGTTACGTTTTGTGACAAATGACGCTTTGTACATGCTTTGTCTTCAAACATCGTGCTTTATTAAATCAATGTTGTATCGAGTGTATGAGAGTTGTTTGAAAAATATCGTTACCTTTACATGTCAGATAAACAAGTTGTTGTAATATGGTACAGAGAGCACTAAAACTGTCGACAGAGTAGACGTAATGCCTGGAACCATCCACGGAGGCGATGTTTAATAATTCCTCGTGCGACACTTCTTTGCCAATAGCTGTAAGTTTATAAATAAAAAACCTTTTTTCAATCTTAATGTGTTTGTTAGTAACTGTGTTCTCTGCTCCTAATTGCATGCGTTACTATAGCAGTACGTGACAGCGCAAATGAACAATATAACTAACTGAATAAATCTATTCATTTGTGTATCTGAGACTCATAAATTCTGTATTACATAAAACAAAAATTAATGTTTGATTTTTAAAACACCGAAAAATTGTTGGGATGTATCTTCGAAATAACTTATTCGTTGTTTGTAAACGTGTTAGTTTTAAATATTAATATTTATTTTTACTCGCATGGTTTACTTGTTAAATGTTTAAAAAGAATAACCTTAACTACGGTTGATGATGAAGATATAATAACAAAAATAATAGTAACAATAATAATAATAATAATAATAATAATAATAATAATAATAATAATAATAATAATAATAATAAATAAATAAATAAATAAATAATGTCGACGAGTAATTTAAAAATATGTTTTGAAAATCCTGCGAATTATTTTAAATTAGCAATATCAGCCTCAATCATGATAATCTACCACATATCATATCTATGGATACTCAAAATAAATTTACCAAAAGAAACCACTGTTTCTACAATAGCTTTCAGTTGATTAGAGGCCTCTATTGTTTTCTTTCTGTCGCTCGACATTCCATCAGTCAGCAGAAACGCAAATCGTCTTCCTTTTCTTCCATTATTCCGTTGAACAAACGATTGGCCAAATATATCTGAAGCTGCCTGTAGCCCCTTGTGTGTGAATGTTGCACCAGGATTATATTCAATTGCATCCACTGCATGTTTAAGGAGTTCTTTATCCATAAAGTCTCCAAACTGTATCTCTACCTTGGCCTCGAACGAATAGGTTATAACAGCGATACGCAGATTGTCCTCTCCAATAGCAACTACGTCAATAAAACTGTTAACGAAATTCAATTGCTTCTTAAACTCCTTTTCGGTTTGGCTGATTGAGGAATCCAAGATGAAGACAATGTCGGCTACAGAAGGCTGACATATTCCTAAAGTTTGCAAAATAATGATATCACTTACGTTTAATTACGTCAAATAAAAAAACATTAAATGACGTAGTAGTTAGCATCATGACGTAGTCTTAATCAAAAATGAAAGTGTTCTATTAATATTGTGCGCAATAATACGAAAGTATGCGAGCACGCGGAGTTAAAGATAAGGTCGTAAAGGATAAGGAAATCTCCCACGGCTAAAAATAAAAAATTCTCTATCTAGTAAGTGAGAAATAAACAAACCGGGTCAAGTCATTTGTCTAACTAGACAGCGAACACATGGCAGTGATGGTTCTACTACTATTGTAAATGATTTGGAAAATTATTTTTATACTGTAATATAGAACTGAATGGCATTCATACACCATGGGAACTTTTGAAAATGAGGTTTCAAGCGGCATACCGTTAGGTTCTTTCTTTTGTTTGTTGTTTGTATTGTCCTATTTGAAATCGTTCATTGTTTATTTTATCCATACTTTCTTGTTCTCTCTCCTCTTTTGGCTGTTTGGGGAGGCTTATGCTTCAGATTGTGGGGCTTCCTGATATGTATGGGTTTTTTTTTCTTTTTGATTGTAGAAAAAAAGGTTTTGATGACATGAGCGTATACTATGCTGAATTAAACAGCCGGACATGACCTTTTATTAAAACAACTGTTTCTTGTAAAATTCTTTCTTAAGGTCATCAACATATAATGTTTGATTTTCCTTGCAAGCCTAGATTAACACCATTCCATTAATAGAGGTGTAACGTCTCACAGATAAAAATAATGATATTTCCTGCCATTTTACAATTTTAAATCAAGGTCACATGTAATAAACATGAGCGAACATGCTGTAATAATTACATTATTTTATTTGAAGCCTTGTCAACACATCAAATATGTAATGTGGGTCTTGAATTCCCCTTTTCAAATGACGAAAAGTAAATAGAGGTCATGGTGATCATAAAACTATTTTTCTTTTAAAGAATGTATACAAGAGTTAATTCTCTTATTTATAGAAACTGAAGGACGAATGACTTGTTATACACTGTAACACTTTAGAACTTATCCACTTTATGAAAATTGCTTTATCAATCAATCAATCATGAGTATTTATATAGCGCAACATTTTATAGGCATATTCTGTTGCGCTGTACAAAGTCCAAGATATTTATTGTCATGATCAACAAATTTAAAATTAAAAATTATTATATGCCTAAATTAGGCATCTAGGTAAAAAACTGTTTGAAAAGATGAGTTTTGAGTCCTTTTCTGAATGAAGTTTCTGATTCAATGCATTTTAAGTCATTTGGAAGGGCATTCCACCATTTAGGTCCCACAACAGAAATGGATCTATCAGCAAGTTTTGTTCTTCGTCTCGGTACAACAAACTGCGCAGTATTTTCACTGTTAGCTGATCTTAACCTGTAGTTCTTTCTGGCACTATTAAACAAAGTCATAAGATATGATGGAGCAGATCCATGAGTCACCCGAAAGACCAGGACTAGTATTTTGAACATAATCCTGGCCCTGACAGGTAGCCAATGCAGAGTTTTCAAAAGTGATGAGCTAGGTTGATCATAAATATTCATCACTACACGAGCAGCCTGATTTTGAAGTTTTTGTAATCTGTCAATCTGATAAGCTGGTGCTTCAGTTAAAAGTCCATTACAGAAGTCAATATGAGAGTGTACTAGCCCGTGAACCAAAATTTCAGTTGATTTCTGAGACAGATGCCTACGAATAGATCTCAGGTTTTTTAATTGGGAATAGGCAATCTGGCACTTTTTCCGTATATGCCTGTCAAAATTTAGGTTGGCATCAAAGCAAACACCCAGGTCTTTACTCAGTGTCATACTCGACATGTTCCTAGACAACAATTCGGCTTGGAATCTGATTATCAAAGACATTTCCTCAGCATTTCTTTCTTAAAACAAGGAAAAGATTTTATTGACCTACCAAGTACATTTAATGATAATACGGTTAAATCGGCTGTACCTAAAACTTTAAGAATACTGAAACACTTATCGTTTATTATAAATACAACAAGCCAACTAGAAACACTCATTTTCAATTACAACAAAAATTCCTTTGATTAACAGGTTGTTGAAATTGCACCAAAAACCACGAGATTGTTAAATTCAAAATATTGCTATCTACATGCTGGTCATATCGTTACAGATGATCTAAATGTTATTGAAGACTTTAGAATCCGTAATTTAATCATAAAGGTCCCAGGCAAATAGAATTATGTCGGACATGCACTTGTCGTGCGAAAATTGCCGAGTCTTAAAACACCTTTGAAATAAATGGTGCAAAAGAAAAATATGCAGAGCCGAATGCTCTTTCTTATTGAAATAGAAAAATGTTCATAAGATAATGAAATTTTGGTTTCCATATAATTATGAGCATTTTATTGTGTAGAGGAAATTTTGTCTGCTAAGTTATAAATGTTTGTGGATATGATAGAACTGTTTACTTTATCTCTCAGTAACCACTTAGTAATACCTGTTTCACACAGATCTCCGTAGACTCTAGGAGGACACTTGCAGATCAATGAATTCACTTTGTCCACGCACGTTGCACCGTTGTGACAGGGAGAACTTGCACATTCGTCAATGTCTGTAGAATAGAGACAAATATACACTTGTGGTATTTTGGTTTTGATTGGGTAGAAAATACATTTTAACAGGATTAAATAAAGCGTAATTTTTATTATTATTGTATTTTACACATTGTATTAACAAAATGATGAGAAAATACCATATCAAATTTTAAATGAGATTGAAACATGCAATTTATTTAATTACTCACAAAAATATCAGTTATCTATGTACATGCACTGTGTGTATCGGACAAACAATACAAAAATGCTTTCCGTTTGAAAATCACTATAATTGACATGAGTATGTATTTCAAAGATATATTAAGAGTATTATAGAGATTTGGTTTTAACATTGATAAAACAATATCCACTCTTTCCCCTAAATATTTGCTCAACTAAGTAATGCACTTAAACATTGTTAAAAGTAAAAACAAAATACATATATTTCAATTCAAACTGATTTTTTGTTTTTCGTTGGAAGCCAAGTTTTTTTTAATGCTTTACGAATCTAATAGTATCTAGGGTTGTGATCTCAATTTTAACAAGTCACTGTGTATTTTCGGCAACTATTAGCAATCCAATATTCCCGTAATTAGCGAACGAATTTAATGGGCTTTGAAATGTATTGAAACTGTATAAGCAATGTGAGCGAACGTATCTATATTTCATTTTTTCAGTAATGCCAAGATCCAAGTAAGTACTGTGAGTATTGTAAGTGCTACAACAACATTTGTGTCCGACAAAATATATAATGGGGTTCATAATCTCCGCATTGCCTTTTAAGCAAACAGCAAGGTTCGTACACCTAGCTTGCACATTTGTTGGGATATTGTAAAGAACCACGCGAGAGTAAACATGCCGAGGGTTACACGCAAGACTGTCGTAACTACATTGAAATAAAGAAGGAGTTACGACAGTCTTGCATGCAACCCTCAATACAAATCTCTATGATGAAACCGGTATGGAGCTAATATACTTAATAATACAGTGCCTATCGTCATTGCCATTAACCAAATTTCAAAAGTTTCAAAAACATAGGTTGCATTCTTTTGAGATACTGCAATCCAGATTTTATTCTGGACACAGACAGACAAACAGACAGATAATATACAGATAAATGCGACAATGTTAAAAACTTAAATTAATTTTAAATTAGCTCTTTATTTGTCTCCATTTGTTAACAAACCAAGTTTCATGAACATATCTTTAGTGTTTGAGTTATGCAAAAAGCAACTTTGAGTGTAGCATTTTCACTGTTGTGTCACCACACTACCAAAGTTTAACCAAAAGTGAGCGGAAGAGGACTTTAATGTGCTTAATGTGTAAAACATCCTGAAAATATATTATACGAGGTGTGTTCGTAAAGTTCGTGGACAAGTAAGAAAAACAAACTAATTTTTATCCGATTTCAAAATATTTTATATCGTTGAAATCAGCAAAGCATCTTCTAATTACAATGAAATTTTTACAAAAATACATAAAACTATAGAAATATCACAATAAAACAAGTATAACAACTAACGCCCATACGCGGCAGTTTAACGTCATTTTTGTCTATCACACGACGTTAACGTCACATTTTTTCAAAATAATCGCCGTCACAGTTAACACATTTACGGTGACGTGCTACCCGCTTATTGAAAGTGTCCCTAAACCAGCCTTTCTCGTAGCCACCAATCACAGTGCGCACGGACAAGCGAAGCTCATCCAAATCCTCAAAACGCTGCCCACGTAGCTCGCTCTTCAAACGCGGAAAGAGCGCGAAATCCATCGGCGCAAGGTCCGGGCTATACGGGGCGTGCTCAAGTTGCTTCATGCCGAGGAAGTAGATCGTCTCCAGTGTGTCAGTTGCTCGATGGGATGGGGCGTTGTCATGGTGGTATATGATTCTCGATTTCCATGCCGGGACGTTTACGTCTGAGGGCCTTTGTTAGATCTCGACGAATAACCTAAACAATGGAAAGAACATGATTATTTTTTAATTGATTTAATCATTTTTAAAATTTTTATTTTTGTCTAACGAGTGTTTGAAACCGATTTTAGCGAATAACTTTTGATTTTAAATAACACCAATTCATAACAGTTGTTAAAACATACTGTTTTAAAAACCGGGCATCATACCTTCTGATAGTAGGCAGCGTTGACCGTGATTCCCTGTGGTACCGCATGCTGCAAGATCAGCCCGTGCGCATCCATGAAAAACATGAACATAAACTTCCCGGATGACTTGCATGTTCTCGCCTTCTTAGGTGGTGGAGATCCTGGGTGCTTCCAGACCATTGATTGTTGCTTCGATTCAGGCTCATATAGGTAAAGCCACGTTTCGTCCATCGTGAAAGCCCGGTGCAGGAACTGGTCTCCTTCGCGGTCGTAGAGGTTGAGGAATGATCTGGAGAGCCTGACACGCGCTGCTTTCTGGTCTTGTTGAAGTAGTCTTGGCACCCACCGAGCACACACCTTGTTCATATTAAGGGTTTCTGTCAATGTTCGGTAAACAACATTAACGCAGATACCCGTCATGTCACTGATCTCGCGTACCGATCTCCGCCTGTCTTCACTTATGACATCGCGAATCCTCCTGACGTCTTGTTCGCTACGCCAAGGGCGCCCGGTGCGTGGTCTGTCACTGACGTGTTCCAGTCCATCTCTAAACTTCTTGTGCCAGCCAAACACAAGACTTCTGGATACATTAGAATCTGCTTTCTGCATAAATTTAAAAGTATCAGTTGGTGTCATGTTCGCATTGACGCAGAACTTGATGACGCAACGGTGTTCAATTTTCAACGGTGTAGCCATGCTGTGTTGCTTGATATGCGTTTCCGTTATAACGGCTCGTCCACTGAACAATTGACGTCAAAATGAACAAGAATGACGTCAAAAATTATTGTTGCTACATTTCGCGCGTTTTTTGACGTTATGTAAGAAAGGTATTTCAAGAAACTAAGATTTATTGGCTTTTTTTTCAAAGTGCCCTGTAAATTCTTTGGTGTGTTACCATAACGACGGGTATATTTTCGGTCCATCAGTTTACGCCAAAATATTAAATATTTTGCAACATATGAAGAAAATCATATCAAATGATATATATTTTATAACATTAACTTTAAAATTGATTGAACTATGAGGCTGTCCACGAACTTTAAGAACACACCTCGTACTAGTCAGGCAATAAATACTCGAACAGTAATAAAAGCATACTTGTTTCACAGCAGGGACCGGTAAATCCGTCTAAACACTGACAGTGAGTTATGTTTGATGATCCTCCATTTCGACATGAAATATTACAAGTCCGGTTCTCGTTACTTCCTGAGACGTCTAATCCACAGTTTTGTACACACATTTCAAAGCTCGAGCCCACCTGGCAACACACACCTCTCTGACGGCTTTGAGGGACGGACCCGCAAACAGGACAGGCAGGGATCCATGATTCCCAGGGCGTCCATTCACAGAGCTCTACATCTTCTTCTACACACCGACTTGAAACAGTTCCAAACAACACGCAAATATAAACAAATACTTTAAGAAACCCCTTCACATTATCTACAGTTACTTTTAAATCTTCCTGATCCTGTAAATCCGACTAATAATAGTACCGTCGGTCTTAACTGTATTTCTTATAATTATATTATTCACACATTGTATGCACACCTTAAATAATATAAGTCCAATGAACAGATCAATCTTCAAGATTTTTTAAAATTTTGTTATAAGTGTTATCGGGTTTTGCAATACGATATATCTAAATAGAGATTACTGTCCACCTCTTGGGAGGTATCGATAAATGGTTAAAATTCGTTGTAATTTTATACAATTCAAATACAATTCATGCTTCCTCCTACAAAACAATATACTGTACAATGTTAATTATTATTATAGATAATTGGAACTGTAAAGAGGTAATTAGGGAAAACTTGTTTATTTGAGTAACAGTTAAAAGTAGGGGCAAAGTTTAACAAAATTTTATAAGTTGATTTTACAAAAAATTGCAACTTGTCAATAAAGTCTAATGCTGATGCTTAAATGCAAAACTTTAAAATTGAAATCACATATTAACAGATTTTTTTATTTTAAAACAGCGACACAAAACATAAACTGAGACTTGAATATAAGAGAAACAGAGAGCATGGGTAATAAAATAATAAGTTTCAAAATAGACACCACAAACAATGAACGAAAATGAGAACTCGAAGGGTTACATGTACTATTTGGAACCGTCAGCAAAACAATTTTCCACTGGGGAAAGCATCATCGCTATAATATAATTATGTTGGTTTTTTTCTTGTGTGAAACTAATCTATGGTTAAATTCAGAATATTAGGCAATGTTTTCAAATAAAAGAATAACACATTTATAATTGCATAAAAAGTAACTGACAAATGTTAATAAAACTTTCGAGCAATCGGTAGCTAAAGGGCTCTGAGCGAAACATGAAACAATGGTAAAGTGCTGGGATGATAATAAATAACGATTGTAATGAAACTGGAAATAATAATAATAATAATAATAATAATAATAATAATAATAATAATAACAACAATAACAACAATAATAATTACAATAAATAATAATAATAATAATAATAATAATAATAATAATAAAAAAAATAATAATAATAAAAGAGATAATGAGAATATGTGTTGTATACTAGAAACTACAACTGAACCTCAGTTGTTAATTTGCATAATTATTGCTTGCATGATCTTATCAACAATCAGAGATACTAAATGAAACGATGTATCATGATGAGCAATAAGAAAATGTAGAGGCGCATTAATCATATTCTAGTATTCAAATAATCCTGTATTTTATACATATTTACATATGATATTCTTATACTTAAAATTTAAGTATTATTAAATGATTAAGTTAATTTTTCAGAAAATCATTTGTCAAGGTACAAGAACTAAAGAATATTTCGGATGTCAAAGCATCTAAAGTTGACATATTCGCTCCGTCGACAAGCGCATATACCATAGCTGGATCCTCAACCAACTGTTTTAAGTTTTCCAGATTGGCCAAAGTACCTAAACCAATTACATAGGCAGATACTCTATCGTCCTTGAATTGTTTTAATTGTTCAATAGCACGGCCATTTATTGACAATTGTCCGTTGGAAAGTATTATGATAACAGTTTGTTTCTCCTCTTCGTGAGTGGAATTATCTAGAACGTCAGTTTGCAGATTTTCAAGGGCTTGGTCCAAACTAGAACTGCTACAATCTTCGTCCTTGGGACAGCTGTCATCAACAGGCAGGATTAATTTCTGAATCTGTGGTAACAGTGAACTTTTTAGTGTCGTATCGTTAAGACCACGATGAAGCTTTATATCACGCCCAAATGTTACCAGAGCAATGTTAGCAGTGGTGTTTTCCGTTTCCCGTTCAATAATAGCCAGTGTAAGATAGACTAGAGCATCTAATCCGATTTGAAAGTCTTCAGACGTCATAGTTTCTCTAGAGTCTAGCAGGAACACGACGTTTGAACTGGTTTTCCATGCACATTCTGAAATGATAAAACTAGATTTTATACAGTCTATTGATGTAACGGCGATGAGTCTGTGCTAGGGTTGTCCGAAAATATATATGTATATCCTCTAAAGGTAGCACTTACGGTTCTAACATAAGCAAAATAAGTGGAATGAACAAATGTTAAGTAAGAACATACTAAAACACACGCAAAATAAGTGTTCTCATTCTGTTGGAAAAAATCTACAAATAGAGGTAATGTCCTAATATAATTGAATTTAAATAAATAACGCATTGTTTTTACAGCATCTCAATTAACGTGCTTTATAAAAACAGTTTGTGTTGTATAAATGTGAGTTGCATTATTGTTTACCGTCGCACGTGAGATGAACAAGTTGTTGTAATATGGTATAGAGAGCACTAAAACTGTCGACAGAGTAGACGTAACGCCTGGAACCATCCACAGAGGCAATGTTTAATAATTCCTCGTGCGATACTTCTTTGCCGATACCTGTAAATACATGTAAAACAAAACATATTAGTTGATTTGTTTCAGCAATGTGTGAAAAAGTCTGTCTTAAACTTCAAATTAAAAACCAAATATTTGCCGTCATCCTTACAAAAAGAAATATTAATCTTCTCTCAAAGGGCTAAATTCAGTTTAATAAATGTTTGCACAAATAGTTTTATTAATACATCTTTATTTTACATACTTTAATCTAGTAAGAACATTTAATATAAGTAGCAAGGTATAAATAATTCTTAAAATTCCAATATTAAAAAAACTTAGCAACACATAACATCAATTTTAAAGCCGCATTAGTAATGCAGTATGGTACTGACAAAATTGTGTGTGGTCCTTTGAAACAACTTTCAACTTTAAAGATAAAAAGCAACATTTTCATTATTTTGTCATCTATTGTAGGTATTAATGATGAAACACAATTTTACAATATCTCATATAGTGTATGCAATTCGGAGAAATGGTCTTTGTGCTCCTGTAAAATGCATATTTTCAAATATTTAGATATGACACAAAGTTTCCTTCAAGAAAACTTATTTAAAATATTTTTGTTTAGTGTTTGACAGACAAACAGACAGACAGACAGAGTGAAGACAGACAGACAGACAGACCAGTTTAAATATTACCGATAGACACGACCGTTTCTACGATATCTTTTAGGTGATTTGCTGCCTCCATCGTTTTCTTCCAATCGTTCGACATTCCGTCAGTAAGCACGAATGCAAACCTTCTCCCTTGTCTTCTGTGCTTACGCTTAACGAAAGAGTTGCCGAATATTCTAGAAGCTTCTTGAAGCCCTTTGTGTGTGAACGTTGCACCAGGATTATATTCAATTTCATCCACTGCACGCTTGAGAAGTTCTTTATCCGTATAATCTCCAAACTGTATCTCTACCGTTGCTTCAAACGAATAGGTTATAACAGCGATACGCAGATTTTCGTCTCCAATAACTATTTCGTCAATGAAGCTGTTTACAAAATTCAGCTGCTTCTTGAACTCTTCTTTGGTTTGGCTAATTGACGAATCCAAGACAAAGACAATATCGGCCAAAGAAGGCTGGCAAATTCCTAAAAATGAAGAAAACAAAACATGAAATGTATGCCGGCTGGAAAGTTCTAGAGCCAATCATCCCTGTTCAAAGCATTCAGAAATCTAAAGAAAGGTTTGACTAACTATTTCAGTTGCATTCGGTGATTTAAACCTCGTTCTAAACAGTGCTTATCCCGTACTTTCATCGCAAATTTCCCTATTTAAAACGTCAATGTTATTTTAAATAACTAACTCTAAAACACAAACACATTCTCACAAGCAAAGATTTAGCAAGCGCTCATTAAACAATCCACATTCGACGCGAGTACTGGTTGGAAACCCAGGAAGCAGTCATCGAGCGTGATTAATATAAGTTGGAATAACTTGTTTAACAATCGATGTAAAATAAATAAGTTTAAACTAATTAAACACCAGTATTTGATATATATTTTAAACTGCACTAAGCTGAAATTTATGTTACATCTTTAATTTTTGCCCACAGGTACTTGACAATGTATGTTCATGGCCGAAACTAGTGTAAAGAAATTACATACATTAGATCACTTTGGCTTGTATGGAAGAAAAAATTAATTTTACAATAAATATAAACACTATTAGTCATATGCAAATCAAACGATGTCACTGCCATTTCATAACAGTTACTTACTGTTTTTCAATATTTTTTTTTTTTATGAATTACTATGTTAGGTTCAGGGGTCGTTCTTTCTAGAATCTTGGATCCTTGTAAATATAATGCACTTAAGCGTTGAACTGCACAATGTTTCCACAGTTAAAGTCATATTTGATTAAACAGATTAAACACCTACCTGTTTCACAAAATTCACCGTAGATTCTTGGAGGACATTTGCAGTAAAATGAATTAACCTTGTCTATGCAGGTTCCATCATTTTGACAAGGAAAACTTGCACATTCGTCAATGTCTGTAGACAAAG
This sequence comes from Corbicula japonica, assembly GCA_038501625.1. NCBI lineage: Eukaryota > Metazoa > Mollusca > Bivalvia > Venerida > Cyrenidae > Corbicula > Corbicula japonica. Next base: position 1,539,946 of record JAZAYU010000096.1, on the reverse strand, counting down.
AAAAATAACATTACGGAGAAGAGTAAATGCCGTATAGAAGTGTTACTCTTAGAGCCGTGGTCAACACTTATATTGTCTCATCAATTAAGTAAACGTTATTGTAAAACAAGTTTATCCACCTATGGTAGTTCGTGAATAAAATGTGTAAGACCGGCATTTGAGTAAAGAGAGACAATGCTCTGCCCAGAAAACTTGTTAGACGTTAGCACAGTTATACTTTAGTTGAAATTTTGTCTGTGTAAGTTCATTTAGGATAAACTTGCGCAATATCAAACATTTTGTAAAAATATAAAGGTGGACGCACAATGTCTGTACATTTCATTATACTTTTAGGCTACTAAAAGTATTATACTGGTTTCCTTATAATTTAGAATTTGTATATAGAATGAAAGTGTACAGTAGAAATTCTAAAGCTCCAATGGTCTGCATGAAAAGAGCATGCGGGTAATATTTATAATAATAATAATAATTATAATAATAATAATAATAATAATAATAATAATAATAATAATAATAATAATAATAATAATAAGATTTTATGTTAATGTTTATCCATATAAGATGCGTTTGTGTTTGAAAAATGGTAATGTTCATTTTATATTTTTAATTATATAATATGTGGATATAGTTTTCATTTTCAGGGGTTAATATTAAGAGCATTAACTTCATTCTCTTAATCAACCGATCATTTCAGTACGCCTTAACATCAATACATAATTCTTATATATTGTTTTTCATAAAAATGAGTATTAAAAAATTAAATTTAATTTAAATAAAAAAACTTTATTCTCATCATGATGCAATTAACACACTGTTGAAAACCAACTTGTATGCGAAGTTGTTGTGCGACATGTTGTGCCTGACTTTTCACCACATTCACATATGGTCAGAAACACCGAATCAATTTTTGTAATACGTCTTGCCAATGGTCGTATTCGGAATGCTTTCCATTTAGCATTTTAACCTTCGATATTGCACACCTAGTTGAGTCTTCAATACAGCTATGTTAATTCTTAAAGTAGCGTCTACCCACCCCCACCCCCTCCCACGACGCGACTGATTGTCTAATCTACTCGTCTAAAAACATGATAGCAATCTACTAGCCTAAGAGCGAATCGAAAGCTTTTTGTGCCGCCTGCGATAGCAGATAGACACATAGGGATCCTATTGTCCGGCGGCGTCGTCGTCGTCGGCAGTGGCGTCGTCCGATAGTCCCCCAACTTTACCATGAAACTTAATGTTGCCTATAACTTTGACAGTACTTGTCCTATTCACTTCATACATGGAAAATATCATCCGCATGAACAATGCCATCTGTGACGACATCAATGATAGCTCCAGTTTCAATAATTTTTGAGTTATGCCCCTTTCAAATACAACTTAAACATGAAACTTAATGTTGCCTATAACTTTGAAACTTGTTCTATTCACTTCATGCTTGGAATATATCATCAGCATGAACAATGCCATCTGTGACGACAAGAATGATAACTCCAGTTTCAATATTTTTAGTTATGCCCCTTTCAAATGCAACTTTAACATGAAACTTAATGTTGCCTATTACTTTGAAAGTGCTTGTCCTATTCACTTCATACTTGGAATATTTCATCAGCTTGAACAATGCCATCTGTGACAACAAGAATCATAACTCCAGCTTCAATATTTTTTGAGTTATGCCCCTTTCAAATGCAACTTTAACATGAAACTTGTTGACTATAACTTTAGAAGTACTTGTCCTGTTTACTTTATACTTGGAATACATTATCAGCATGAACAACAACATTGGTAACAACAAGAATAATAACTCCTGTTTGACTATATTTTGAGTTATGCTCCTTTGAAATGCAACTATAACATAAAAATTAATGTTGACTTGAACTTTGAAAGTAATTGTCTTATTCAATTAATATTCAAAATAAATCATCTTCATGAACAACGTTATTACGAAGAGCAAGAATGATAACTCCTGTTTGACTATTTTATGAGGAGTTGTGTCCCTTTAATATGCAACTTTAACATGAAATTTAATGTTGCCTATAACTTTTGAAGTACTTGTCCTATTTACTCTTGGAATATATCATCTTCATGAACAACAACAACATTGGTTACAATAAGAATCATAACTCCTGTTTGACAATTTTTTAGTTGTGTCCCTTTTCAAATGCAACTTTATCATGAAACTTTATGGTGAGTATAATTTGAAATTACTTGTCCTATTCATTCAATACTTGGATTGTTTCATCAACATGAACAGTGACATCGACGACAACAAAAATTAAAATTCCTGTTTCAATAGTGTTAAATTTATGCCACTTTCAAATGCAACTTTAACATGAAACGTAATGTTGACTTTAACTTTGCAATTAATTATCCTATTCTCTTTATACTCAGAATATTTTATCAAATTGAACAACTTCATCTGTGACAAGTAAGATAACTCCTGTTTCAATATTAGATTAGATATACCCCTTTCAAATGCAACTTTAACACGAAACCTTATGTTGCATATCACTTTAAAAGTACTTGTCCTATTCACTTAATACTTGGAATATATCATCTGAATGAACAACGCCATTGGTTATAAAAAGAATGAAAATTCTGGTTTGACTATTTTATGATTTTTTCCCATTTCATATGCAGCTTTAAAATGAAAATGCTGGCTGTAACATTGAAAGTACTTGTCCAATTCACTTAATACTTTGACTTTATCATCTGCATCAACAAAGCTATTGGTGAAGAATGACAACTCAGGTTTCACCATTTTTTTTAGTTAAGCCCATTTCAAATGCAATTAAGGTGGCACATGTGTTCCGTGGTTTAGTATTGCAATAAACTTGAATTATGTCTTTTTAGCATATATGATTTAACATAGGCCCACGTTTCAACTTTTTGCAAGCAGGCGACACATGTGTTCCGCGGAACACCAAAATTTAGTTTAATATTAAAATGCCAACAATAAATAAATATAATACATGTATGAATAAATGATGAATTTTAAACAATTTACAAATATATATTTATAAACTTTGCTTGACTACATGTACCTCGCAAATATAAAATAACTTTTCAAATTTACCCCATCTTATATTCACACGATTTTAAATAAATATTATAAAATCTACTAACTTTCTCTTGAAACCGAGTTTTAACTCTTAACGATCTTATATAACAAATATATTATATTTGATCCATCATTAAGATATTGTAAAATATTGGAAAATATTTGAATTTGACAAAGAATGAGATGTGATAAATTTAAAATGAATGCATGCCAGCATATTATGAAAAGTGAACTAGATCCAAATCAATAACTAACATTCCTCTTATTTCAATGATATTGTTTCTTTCAAAAACTGCGTCGGACTCCATGTACCTATTAATTGAAGCTGACAAAAGGAACCATAACCGCCCCACACATTCAAATAATAGAGTGAACGCCAGCACAAATTTATTTTACGATTTAATGACTGTTTTTAAGTGGATAAGAAGTGGTATGAAAATTGAATGTTTATAGCAATATCTAAACGATAAAAAAGATGAAAGCTTTCTGCGTTTTTATGTATGACGCATACATGTATCTGACTTGAAACATTCATGCAAGTAAAACATTCCATATAGGCAAATGACCGATGATTCTAAATAATTTATATATGTACGATGTGGACATGTGTGCTCTTGATTTACACAAAACTGCCAACACCAAATGTCTCAACCGCCTTTCTAAATGTGGCAGTATTTGCCAGCATTTGCTTACTCGTACTCAACTAAATACTCGGTCCAGAGGAGTTCTTATTGTATATGGCTCATATCAACGGCTTTACAACTTCAAGTTACAATGTCATGTTCTATACTTTTTGTCGTTGTTGATTCAGTATTCAAAAGCAAATTATAGTATTGTTCTGTCTGTTAAACACATAATGTTCGTTTTTACATAACTCAAAAGAAAAAAAATTAGCCAGTATTTTCGTTTTCGCCCTTAATCTACACTATTGCAAATATCATGAAAAAATGAACATATGTGCTGTACTAACTCTTTGTATCACATACACCAGTATTTGTTTATGAAAACCTTCCTTTTTTAACCTTGACTGTGTGAATTCAAAATACTCGAGTTGCACGTGCCGATGAAAACCGACATGGATATTTTCGCAAGTTTTCTTTTACATTAAAAGAGTATTGTCCAGAATGAAAAAAGCCGGAGTAAAATTTCTGGTAGTTAGCCTTGGTCGCCGTCCTGGTCTATCCATAAATGACAGAAATAAGGCTTTAAGATTTCTATAAGTTTGTTTACATGTTGCTGACGTAGAAGGACGTATTGGTTGCCATGAGAGAACAATATATTGTATGCAGGCGCTTTTCTGACAAACTGGCAGCGTCTACCACCTGCGTCGTCCAGGTAGGACGTTGGAAACAACGTCGCGCGGATCGCTACTTAGTGACGTCAACACGACGTAATCGCTTCACACCTACTCAAAAGCTCGTTCAGCGTCTTAGACAATTAACGAAGGTCAAGAATATTCGTTTGTAACGCTTGAAACCGGCTGAGAGCTGCGCGGCTGCCTACTCGACGTCCTTACAAAGGTATTCTTCTAACAGCACATCACCACGTCTCACATTTTGAATTGGGCACGCCAGCGCAGTCGCTGGAATAGATAGCGATGGAACAGGATCGTTTTTTCACCGCTTAGTCTCAAAAAATCTGATGAAATGGATTGTGTTGGCGACGCCGAGGAGAAAGTTTTGATCTTGCTTACATCTTCGAATATGTCCGTTACGGTGTTGGGAGCGCTATGATCTGGGTTTGTATTTCTTATAATGGCAAGACAAAACTCGAAACAGTACAGAATATCTTAAATGCCGCCCATTATTGTACAGAAATCGTTATCCCTGTCATTGTTTCTTACATAGTGAACGGCAATGCTTACGTTCTACAGAAGAATAATGCACGCTGTCACACGGCGCGTCATACACGGAACGTTCTTGTTGTAAACAACATAAACATGCTCGAATGACAATTAAAATCACCTGTTCTCTTCCCGATTCAACACATGTTTTTCTATCTTGGAAGAAAGGTGCGTGACAGGAATGACGTCAACAACGTAAATGATCTGAAACGGTTATTGCTTAAGGAATTGGCCCAAACCCCTATACACATCATTCGAACACTCGAAAACAGCATACGAAAGGCGATTTCAGGCTTTTATTCAAGCTAGAGGTTGAGTGTAATGAATGTTTTGATTTTGACCCCTGTCTTAAATCTTAATCAAATTGAATGGCTTTTTATGATTGTGTTCAGTTAATATTGATGAAATTCAATGGGTATTAATGTTTTTGTCTTCAATTTTAATATTTAAAAATTTTATTGTATCAAGTATTTCTACTGACTAAACTTTTTCGTCTCAGCATTTTCTTTTTTCATAGCGTTAAACCCTTCGGGTTTTCAAGTGTGCCACTCAGAACAAGCCTTCTAATTTGATAGGTTATTCTAAACAGAAAAGAATATTCGATGTCATCCTAGAATCTGGTTTACATGTAAACCACATATTTTGCCAGCCACTGACCGTCCCTAGGCGGTATCCCTCCGGGTTATTTTTTCATTTATTATAAATGGTGTCTTACTGAAATTTGTCGATTTACGAACCAATGCTCTCTTTTCCTCTCTACTTTTAGGCTGCGTGGGAAGGCTGTGTTTTCTGGGTGTGGTAATTACTAACCAGTCCCTATTCAGTAAACATTACCAACAAAAAATACCTGTTTCACAGCAAGGGCCAGTGTAGCCATCTGCACAATGGCAGTATGATGTATGCGAGGTTCCACCATTCCGACAAACCATTGCACAAGTCCTATATTCATAACGCTCGGAAGGATTCTTTCCGCATCGTCTAATGCATGTCCCTATATCTTCCCAAATCGCACAACACAACGATCTCGATCTCCTCTGGCTCACATAGCCACAGCTAGGACACGCAGATGGCCATGAATTCCAGTCCTCCCACCTACAGTCTACAAAACAGATACCCGACACATTTCTTTCTAATATCATTTTTAATAAAACTACTATAAGTAGCGTTTTTAATTTTTCGTCAATATGTGGTCTGTAAACCATGGCGTTGTTAGTTTGGAATAATAAATTTTAATCAGTAATAATCAAGTCATTCGTATTCTCCATATCACATCAGTAAAGATTAAATCCGTGATGTGAATTATAATGTGTTTTATCAATATGGTTAAGCAATGCTTTTATAAATGTTTTATATCTGTTAATCCATACATCGGTAATGAAAATCTGCAGTGACTTGAATAGTTATCGATTTTGTGCAATATCGAATTCTATGCATCTAAACTATAGTTTGTTATCGATAACATGGCATTTATTTGACGAATAAATTAATTTAAATATAGTTTATCAGCCAAAACAAGTTACACAATTTGGTATCGCCATATTCTCATATTCTCGCCCAAAGTTGTCATTAGATCACTGTTTATAATAGAGATATGTTATCACGTGACTGTCTACTTATCCGTTATCAATTGTACAAACTAGAGTGATGTTTAAGTTAGAAATGCAAAAAAAAGTAACACTTGATACATGCATATGACGGTGTATCAGTGTTGTTTCTTTTTTTAAGAAAAAAGTACTCTTTTCGTGTAAAATTTAACATGGTTTGAGTCTTACATGAATCTCTGTAATAAATTTAATTTCGTAAAAAGTATTTTTATCTGTTATCGATTATATGTATAATGGTGCATAAAACTCTCACTTCTTTCGTTAAGAGGTCGCAAACATTGCAAATGGAGAAAATTGGCTAAAATTTCAAGAATGAATTTTGGGGAAAATACTTATTGCCACCTAAATTTTGGTAAAGAAATGTATTGAGCTATGGATGTAGTAAATAATTGCATGCTCAATTTTGTCCAATTCATGTTCTAATTACCAAGCACATACTAAACAAAAGAAAAACCGTTTGCATGGGAACTCTGAAATTCATGTACAATATACCAAAGCAACTCAAACCTCAAATAAGCATATGCTGGTCTTCAATGTTGAGTGCCAATTCTTCAAAATAATGTTAGGGTTTTCAAGAATACTTCCTGGTTCAAACCGAAGGTAGATTTCTATTTTCAGTTAAGAAAATCTAAACAATCTTCAAATCTATGTGGCAATATGTATTTTCCCCAAAATTCATTTTTGAAATTTTAGCCTGTGTTCGCCATTTGCAATGTTTGCGACCCCTTAAAAGTAAATAATCGTTTCAATATAAAGGCTGTCGAAGTTGCCAGTATTCCCGCTACGTATGCAGCATTATATAACTGAAAATTGTTAGGAGACGCTACATTCAAAACAACATACCTCTGCGAGTAGATGAGCAGGAAGACAAATAATAACAAAATGTTAAGGAGAATAACAAAGATAACCAACAAAAGAAAATAAGACGACACGTTGTTAAAACAAACGATACAAGTAAAACTTAGGTAGGTTATCGCCTCCGGGCCGGTAATAAGCAAAATAAAATTATGTAAGCCACGTTTTGAGAGGGATTCATATGGTGACGCGTGAAACCTTCTTCATATTCTTTCTAAATGTAACCACACATAAACAAATCGACTCTAATGAGTCCCATTTACAATTAACATGATTAATGGAGCCATTGTGCAACAAATAAACGCGAAGAGATAAAACTACTATATTACTTCTACAACACAAGTTGCCGTAAAACGTTTGCTTAAAATGAACACGACAACTTCATAATGATTTACTTGGAATTCGAATCTTCAGAACATACAATAATATGTAAAGTTTAATTTTATTACACGACACACACAACAACCAAAATTATTTCTTTCAGTTTTAAGCGTCAGGGTCATACTATAATTTTAAAAATTTCGGGCTTTATGTACTTTCTATAGATTAAATAAGAAAGTACGCATTTATTTCTATCGGTTGTCCTGGTTACCGGGGGTTCAGGCATGATCGAGCCTTTCTCCTAAATATCTTATATAACAACTAAAAAAACCTAGTAGCTTGATCGTTTTTTTTTAAATCCCTGTCATCGTAATCCAGCTGATTTCATTCCAGGAGCTCTGATTTCAGTAAGGTCAGTGAGTACTCACCCCTTTGCTTTGCAATTTTATTAGCTTCTTGTGTTTATATGTGTTTGTGCCTTTGCATACAACAATGTTGATAGGTGATTAGGAGTTTTTTCACAAAGACAACTTGTATTTGATTGTTTATTTGAGAACCTGTTGAGGCAAGTTTGTCTTTGGTGCACCTTTGAACCTTGTTTAAACCCCAGGAGCAAATTGTTTTCAAAGGCCGTAACCCCTTAAATTTTTTCTTTTTTTGTGATATTTTATTTAAAATTGTGCTAATGTAATTCTGTCTTTTCACGGCGTGTTTGGACTGTCTATGTTTAGCGTTGGCAGACGATACTCTGTGCTCAAACTGGGACATTTCACGAATCACAAAGCAAATGCTGGCGTCTTGGCCATTTAGTTTTGATTTATCGAAATTTAAAATGGAGTTGTTGCCTGTGTTGATTTTCATCAAACAATAAAATGGAAGTCTAGCACAGTTTCATGGGATAAAAGTGCGAATTCGTTTGAAAGACAGGCGATCGGCAGGTGAAGTAAGTTATCTTTGATTAACCGAAAGTATGCATGTACATCTCAACCATTTTCTAGTTTGTTATTCTGTATAAAAATGAACTCGGTCTAAGCAAAAACTGGAGTTAAAGTTTTATTGGTAAAAGTTTGTTAAAACTAATTTAAAAGTAAAATTTAATACAAGTTTCACATTTTGTTTCAAACAAATGCACATAAAAAGACAAAAACTGAATATTTTGCAATATCATCTCCTTTTTTCATCCGGCATATTTTTTTTAAGGTCCGGCAGAATTTCATTCCTCATCGGACCGAATGACCGGCAATTTTGTTCGCCTTTCGCGAAGTCCGTAACACAGAGATTATTATGTTCGCGTCTCTGTTAAAAATGGAGTTACCAGTCGTTCTTCGGTATTCAAGAAAATTTGCAGATTGTCAACAAAGTTGACAATTATCGACATTGATGACGAAGATGTTTAGCCTGTTGGTGATAGGGAAATTGATAGCAAAGGAATATCACCAGCTGTCCTGTTTGCAGCACTTGAAAGTTTGCAAAGGAGTCAGTGTGTCCTGTTTCATGTTAAAAATATTGCAATACTGAGGAGTTTTTGTTGTCAAATTGAGAAATTTATATTAAATAACATTAATTTTCAGGATTAAGTAAAAAGAAAGTTTATTTCATTATTTATATAGCACTATTCCTGGGCAGGCTTATTACAAGGACGACTGAGTCATTGTACGGAAATGCATTCATCTATTGTACATGTAAACTTGGTACCTTTATATTGAAATTTTAGAGTGTTAATATTCATCTTGGAGTTAATCCTAGAATATCTAAAAGTGGATCATTATTCTGAAAAAAAAATCAAATAAAAAATATTGTGACCTACCTACCTAAATCTGCTTGGGTCGGGTTGGGGAAACAAAGAATATTTTAAGTCTGGCCTTAAGGCTTACAATTTTTGAAAAAAATTGATCCTGATGCTTTACGGGATTAAGACAAGCATATTCTGAGCTCAATCAATTAAACCGTTAGTTTTTTCTCCAAGTTTGATACGTAAAACATGCAATTGTATTTTTGTACTCGGCTAAGACTTATATTGATCCTGCAGCTTATGTCAACGATTAAATATTTTATTTCATTTTTTAAGAAGTAACGTACACTTTCTAACCAAAAAACCTGATAATTCGTTTACAGCGTGCTCGTCTTTAACGGGAATCATACGTATACAATAAAAAGTAGTTATTTTAAAAATAATGACATTTTTCTAGTATCCGTCTAATTGTTTCCTATTAGAATGCGAATTGTATGTTGAATTCGTGTGTATCCTATTAAGCTTACTTAAGTTTGTAATTTTGAAGCAAAAAGCTCAGGCGCTTGTTTGAACCATGAGAGATTAAAAAACTGGTTTGTTTTTTGAAAATGTTGAATTTTGTACATTCGTTTTTGCCAAGGAGTTTTTAAGACACATTTTATTATTCCTACTACATTAAGAATTTCGTTATTAACTGCTATGTGAAATACATACATTTTGCTAAAACATCTGTAAATTTAGAATGATGTACTACAGTGAAACCTCTCTATTACGGACACCTAAGGGACTGGGGGAAAGTGTCCTTAATACTGGGTTGTCCTTAATTGTGGGGTTGAATCAAGAAGAAGAGAAGATATCTGTTCTTTACAAATTTGCCCTTAATACCGGGGTGCCCGTAATACTGAGTGTCCGTAATGAGGGGTTTTACTGTAATTTAAAGTGGAATTTAAATATTAAATAAATAAAACAGCTCTAAATTGTCTATTTCAATATGTATGTCCTTCAAGTCATGTTCAAGTGATTTATAATTTAGCTATAGCTATCAAAGCAGTATTTAATTGTGTAACTCAAGATAAAACATTACCATCTTCTCCAAGACGAATTTCTTGATATTCTGTTTCCGAATCTGAAATATAAATACTTGGATTACGTCTGGTAACTGTGCATAGTAAAAACAGCCTTTTTGTAAATTCTCTCCTAAAACAAAACGACAGAAAAATGCTTGAAAACACATTTTCTTTTTTCTCTTAGGCCTTCCGTTATTCTTTTTTTTTGGCATTAGTTAGTTTTCGTGAACGTTATTGTTTCGGGAACAGGTGTTAAACTGTTTATCGGCATTTGGTGACTATAACGTAGGGGAGTTACTGGTATTTTTCTGTTGCCCGTGAAGATTTTAAAGTTTGCGCAGTTTAAACAAGAAATGTATTTTTAAGGAAGCAATGATTAACATAGAATTCACTTTCATAATTAGAGACGTGTGCTCTTTCAATTGTCAAATTTTATCAGAAATTCCCATCTAAACAATACGCTATGTAGTCATCGAGCAATCTGATTTTGTCCTCTTAGAACGCATAAACTGATATTAGTTTTCCATATTAAAATTAATCATTTGATGCAAGAACACATGTTAAATGTTATCATGGTTATGTCATAGACAAAAACATGAACTTATAAACTAATGTATAACCAACTCTTAACAAAACGTTGAAAGGATATTTCATTGTACCTATGTTATCCAACGCAATATCTTTTATTTTCAAATATTTTACTTTTCTCAACGTAATATTTATTTCAACAAATGTTACAAAACAATGCATGATTATCATCCAGTGTTTCTAGAAATGCCAAAATAAATGAATAGCAGCAAGGTCCTTTACAAAACACCCAGTTGTTACATTCTTACTTAAAATGGAATTTCATGACTCTGACAATGAGGGACCTGATCATATAAAGATGTTTAATTTAAACTAATGAAAAAGATATACATTGATAATGAATATCATTAAAATTCAGATTTAACGTTATACCTCCGTTCCTCGCAAGTGTTTCGTAAATGTTTTGGGGTTCCGAGCTGGCGGGTGTTTCATCTAGAAATAACCAATTAAAATTGCTTTATTCTTTCACTGTTTTTTTTAAAGGCAGCTTTACGTAATTTATCTCATTTCAAATCATTTTAAGGTTTAAAAAATGGAAACCAGTTAACATATTTTTAATAATAACTGTTGCGAAAGTGGTTTCACGGTTGAAAAAAGTTAAAAAGATGTTGTATTTTGAAATATGATGAACGGTATCCTCTAAAGACATAAAGGGAAAATATTGATTGAAAAAAAGACTAACGGCCACTAAAAGAATTGAAATACCTAATAAAAAGACGCATGGGAGCAAATACTATAGCATATTGATTGCGCAAAACCGAAAGTAACACAAATCCGCCAATATCTGCTTCATATTTTACATTAATTTTTTTTAAATAGTTTACTTTGATTTACTTTTTCTAACAGAGGTATATAGACTTGACGTGATATAACTTTCTTTTGATTTACAAATGCCAAGTATTCGTACTTGATTCAACAACTGCTGACGATGAATTATTCTGTATAGTCTTCTTTCCTCCTTTACATTTCGTTATCATTGAAGTACAAGGAAATTCCCTGGAAATGTAAATTAAAATTGACAATAAAAATTTGCTTAAATTTTTCAGCCGTCTGCCTGCTTGGTGACAAACCCACTATAATTAAAATGTCTGCTTACGTTTTGCAAAATGTTGTGAAAATGAGAGAGTGTAACACGGTTTCTAGTAAAGTCTTGAAAACGAAACAAGCTTGAGCTCTGTTTTATTCCCGCAAGCCTTTATGTGACTTCTGGTGCTTTGGCGTTTCATCTTGGATGGGAATGCAAGGCACATTAACATTCTTGAACAACGTCTCTACTACCTAAAAACCTCTTTTTGGAAATACCGAAAAAGTGTATCCTCGTATTTTACCGAGGTAGAATAATTCAATCTTTCCCTACGAAAAAGATAAGGTTCGCCTGCATACTTTAGTTACGTTACATAATCAAGTATTTGACGTCAAGTAGTGACTATTTAGAAAATAAGGTTTGTGAAGATCAACATTTTAGCGTAGGAAAAAAACACAATTAAGACAATATGTACATGTTTACAAATGTAATGAACAATTACTGTAAACGTTACTGTTATAACTGTTGAGTCGAATTATTTTACGAACTGCCAGTCATACAAACCCTCTAAGTGGTGTGTTTGTATGCACTACTGATTTATAAAGCCTACCCGAGAGTACATGTATGCAAATATGTACTATTATGCATGTTTTGGCTTTGAAACATTCTAAACCACGTCGAGTGTTATAATCTCTAAATTGCGTAAAGGGAAAATTGTTCTAATTCTATGTAAAATTTCACTAAAATTTTCGAACACATGTCTTTTCCAGTATTAACAAGTTTTTCGTTATTAGGATTATAAAGAGTATTTGTTATCCTTATCCGAGAATTATTTCCATATGATATACCTCTTATGGTTTGAGTTCCTAGTACATGTAACAATAATAGCGACACAAATAATTCCAATTAAAACGGCAAATCCAGCAACCGAACCAATCACAATAGCGTTTATGTTAATATTCGACACTTCTTTACTGTCCTCTGCAATAATAAAAAGGTTATATTCAGATAATTGTAATGTTGGTGGTTCACGTGCGCTTTATTAGGAGAAATTTAAAACAAATTCATCGCATGACATCGAATGATAGCTTATGTATATTTTTATTTCTGGTATGGCAATTTCTAATTACGCATATTTAACTAATCGTTTTATACCACAATATTGTTAAAGTGCATTTTGAAAAAAGACAAACTGTAGTATGAGAATATATTTAATTTACGAAAATTTTACCATTTTCAAGATTAAAATTGTGTGAGTAAGTTCCAAGTTCATTTTTTACAGTCATGCGGTACTTCCCGAAATCTTCTTCTGTAACATTTTTTATTGTGAAACGTGTTTGCAATCCTCTTGTTGAAATTTCTATGTGTAAATCGTTGTTAACTATAGTCCAGTTTTCGTTTGTAAACTTCATCCAAACAAAGTCAGACAAATAAGGTTCGGGGTAGGCAACGATTTCAAGACCGAATGTTACTGTGTCACCTGGCTTGGCTAGAACACTTTCCTGAATTGGAGTGTCAGGATGAACATGTGGTGGACCTATATATATATAGCAACAGAATTGTTCTGCTTTGTTAAAGATCCCCTGCTAGTAGTTATTTGCAAGAATCATTCTGATTAAAATATTGAGAATGTTTCAGTGAAGATTTGCATTTATTTCAAAACAAAGTTTTAAACATGTATGTGTCAATCCTGATTCCGCCCGGCCTTTTACACTTTTACAGGTACCGGATTAAATCACTTAATCATAAACGATGACAGATCTATCTTTGCAGCTTGCTTAATGTTTGGCTTTGTTTGATCTTGACATTGTTTCAAATCATGTTTACAAAGACTACGTAAAATTTCATGACGACATCCTGAGTGGATTTTCGTATTGAGAAGAGAATTGTGTTTACTTTGACAAACTTTAAACAGCAACTGTTACAGTACTCCAGCTTACTATTCTAAAGACGAAATACTAACATGGCTTTGTTGAAGAAAATACTTTTCATTTACATTTAAGATATTTATTATTAGACTTTAGCTTAGTAACAAGTTAATACGTTACACCTGCAATCTAAATTTACTTTGATTTAGTTATATTTGTTACAATATATAAAATATATTTGAAAAGTAATTAACAAAACTATACATTTTGCGTCCTAATTGTTACATATTTATGTTTAAAAACTCATTGTCATAATTGCGCCTTATGACACCTTTCTAAAAGTTGTAAAATGTTAAATACTTCCAATCAACAAAATATTTGGATGACAAGTAAACTTTCGATACCGTAGTTTAAGAAATTGAGATTTTTGAAAATAAGAAACGTCGAACACGCTGTGTTACCGATACTCGGTTTAGTTCAACAATGCAGTTCAGTTGTACCTTAAAATCTTTTCTGCGAAAAGTTTTTTTCAACTTGTGTTCTATGTATATTATGTTATTGGTAAATAGGCCGTAATTATTCTATCCGGGAAGTTAAAATATTTACATTTATCATTTTGTATTAAAGCAAGATACAACACATTTTACTTACATTTTACTAACAGTGTCAGGCTAAGTGTTGAAGTGTTAAAGGCGTTTCTTCCGACACAAGTGTAATCTCCGGTGTCTCTGCAGGACACTCGTTGCAAAGTGTAAGTAAGATTGGATGTCTCACTCTCTTCAAATAACAATGTTTTCCAATGGAAAAGTTTCGCATTCGAAGCAACTGTGTCGAGGAGACAAGTTAGTTGAACGGTGTCGTTTTCTACTACTGTAATAATCTCTTTTCCTTCAAATCCCTTTACAAAAAACGACACAACATTTTCTTCGTCTGTAAAAAAACCAAAAGGAGTAAATTATTTGGTTGTTTGAATGTAAGAAGTAATAAGTATTATGAGTTAATCTTTTATAAGATTGTTAAAATCTGTATTTAAAACTGAATTTGGACTACTTTGAAATGATTTAAACGGCATCACAAGAACTGTTAATTTGCAATAGATATGAATAGGGGCAATGCAAATATGGCGGAAGCGCATAGCCAAACCATGCAAAAGCCATTTATAGTACATATCATCCGTATCCCCACAAATGGATATTACAAGTATGACTCTATACAACCAACCACAATGTATCATTCTGCATGGTTTGAATATAGCATACTACCATAAAGGGAGGTAATTGCAAATGATTAATACACTGAAGTGAAATACGGTGATACTTTTTACAGCCGCTACACGGCAAAAAACACCTGCTGTAGTCATGGTAGTGATATATGAAATGTTTCTCCACATGAACAGGCTTCATTAAACCGAGTCTGTAATATTGTAATATTTTCGTTTGTGTCGTGTTCAGTGGCTTTCAAAGTTTGGAATAGAATATGACCTTTTAAGCAATATCTTCAAACAAACATCACTGCTTATTTATTTAGTGTAAAAGTCATTACCAAGACATAACGAGGCACTAGCCTCTGTAAATTTTACAAAGTATAAAATGCCATATTAAAGACATATAATAAACTACGAGCGTGCGTATTAAGTGTTTCTATTATCTAATTTGGAATATATAGTTTTTCTATAATTTTAGTCTAATTCGGAATATTTGTTTCTGTTGTATTGTTATGCCTGTAATCATGTATTATATTTATTTGTGGCAATAAATTGGGTTACACTGCAAAAGTGGCCTGAAACAAAAACAAAATAAAACAATGACCGTTACTTAAAACTATACTGTAGCATATTACTTGGTTCGTAGTAAAATGTAACAAAGTAAAATATTGATTCAAAAAAAGTTTATTGATATGCAGCTTAAAATGTATCTGACATAGTCTGTTATATCATGTGGTAACTCGTTTTTAAATTGCAAGAAGCATCATCTTATAGTATAGGCAAATGCTTTTTTCTCAAACATTTAGACCTTGGGTAAGGAGAATTAACCATGGATACATCGTATTAGACAAGTAACTTATCGTCATGAAGTAACTCTGTTGTATTAAAATTGTCATGTGCATATCATATACAAACATGCATAAAGTAACGCATAAAAGACACCGCAAGTTTATATACATTTAATTTGATTTATATTAACGTGAACGCAAAGTTTTACTTTATTGTCCAACTACAAAATGTCAATGACTTCTTGAATCAAATCATTAAAGTTTATTCCGTGAATCATATCATTTCCGTCGTTGTGCATACTTTTTTGTTTTAATTTAAACGATAACAATACAAACATAATCAAATGCACTAAAACGAATGATCGTTAAACATCCAGAGTAACAAAAATGGAACGAACAAACAATGAACATAAGCAAGACAACTGGCATTGGTTATTTAGAACCAACCAGTTCTCACTGTTAAATGGAGATTGGTATAAAACCTGTTATTCGTCCTTTCTATAAAAAGGAGAATGGTATTTTTTGTTCCGTGTGTGTATGTAATAGTGTATGGTTTGAGGTAATTATGTCTGCTAGATTTAATCATGGAAATCGACACCGTGGACAAATTGTGGCTATTATGTGTGAATACGATTATATATTGGCTTACTTTACTTGAAATAACAACATACCTGTTTCACATAAGTCTCCGTAGACTCTGGGAGGACACTTGCAGATAAATGAATTCATTTTATCTATGCACGTTGCACCGTTGTGACAGGGAGAACTTGCACATTCATCTATGTCTGTAAACAAAACGAAGAAGGCTCAGATTACTTTGCTCAGCTGAAGGGATACTTTGTCAACAAGTTTAACTAGTTGAAGAGAGACGTTAGTTCGGACACTCAGTGGACTAAAGACTCGCTGACGAAAAAAGGTAAAGCGAGATTATTCATTGACTTTAAAGAATTTTGCCAAAAGAAAGCAATAGACTTGAGAGAAGCAGACAAGGCTGTTAAATTTGTCACAGAACTTAAATCGGCCTTACGTCTTAGAAATAAATTAATAAGAATTGCTGACAATCCTGAGGCTGGGTGGGCGACTATCAGTAAATATAAAAATCTGGAAGTTCTTAAAATGGCGCCGGATTCTATGGCTCCTTATGATTCTTTTCGTGCAGCAATTTCTCAATTCAGGTCAGAAAAGGCGTACCTGGACAGAGAGTCCGAGAGAGACTTTCATCTGCTTCCGGTGTGGGAGAGTGGGACACTTCGCAAACGGATGCGCCCGCCTCAGCGCATGTGCAGGATTCATTGCAACCGCCACCGTACGGAAACCTATTCTGACCACAGCAGATCAAAATCAGAGTGATGACAGAGATTAAATATTATCTTCATATGATAAGTACAGTACTGTGAACGTTTAAAGTTACAAAATTTGCTTGTATCGTGCGTCCGTCTAACGTTGATCGTGCGTCCGTTTATCGTGTATCGTGCGTCAGTCTATCGTCTATCGTGCGTCGTGCGTTTAATCGTCTAACGTGCATCGTGTAACGTGCTTCCGTTTCTCCCATATGCAAATTTAATCATTCGTCGAATATTTTGATAGCATTTTCATTTTTTAGAAATCTCGTACACGAAATATGTCCTATGTATTAATAGTATCGGTATGTATATACACAGTGTGTAACAGTCTAAGTTATTAAGGTTTGTATTTTAGTCCACTCCCGTCAACAAAAACAACAAATTAAAACAAACACGGAAGTGAACATGTTAAAATAAAATCGTGGATATTTTAGTGTAAAATACATTCTGGAAATTGTTAATTTAGCATCGTTGTTAAGAATGTCTACCTCTTTCAACAATGACGTTGTTGTCTTAGATCTTAAGCTAAAATGGAACTGGACTAGCGGATGAACTGAAACGATTTGACAGATAGGAAATGACCTGGCACAGTGTTTATGAGTTATTTGGTGCCTTGTATATAAAATCAAGGTATCTTATAAAGCTATGCAGTGAAGCCAGTGATAATATTTCGCCTTCTGGATCAACAAACAAACTGAAGTGTATAGAGCTGTGTGCCATTGGGAACCATAATAACCCACCACACCGGTTGAAAATGTGTCTTGACAATTTAAAAAAAGTATGTTAAATAAATGAAGCAATTTGATTTTTCCATGACTCCGTCCCATATAATTGTTGTCCCTGGATCATCATATCAAACAGATAATTGCATTATTTGATAAACCGGGGGGAAAACACGTCAAACAGTCTTGTTGTAACAAATTATTTATTATATAAAATGGTAACAGGATTTCTACTAAATACATTTTTGAGCAAGATGCATTCCAAGATATTCACGAAGAATTATCCAAGTACGTTTATATGTAAACATTATATAATACATGCCAGTAACTGTTTTCTCCTCTCCTCATGTTTTTATATTATTTTACAGGTTTTAAGGAATAAAAAAGGCTGATTACATTTACTGGGGCCAGAATCTTACAAAAAAATCTTAACTGGGATATTTAAAACAACTAAATGGGAAACAAATTTCAAACGACTCTTGTTGCGACAAGTTATTTATCATAAAAAAATAAAATTGATTTTTACAAATATTTTTCATGCAAAATGTATTCCAATTCATTTGGAAAGAATGAGAAAAACATAGTAAGATACAAAATCCTTAATAAAAAACATTTGAAAATTATCAAATCATTATATTATACATGCCAGTAACTGTGTTCTCCTCTCCTCATGTTTTTATATTATTTTACAGGTTTTAAGGAATAAAAACAGGCTGATTACATCTACTGGGGCCAGAATCTTACAAAAATGACAAAAATCTTAACTGGGATATTTAAAATGGGAAAAAAATTTTAAACGACTCTTGTCGCGACAAATTATTTATTATATGGTCCTGACCAGTTTTATTTGTTAACCCTTGAAAATTCATTTACATTAATCAAAGTACATATGTATGGATATTTTATATATAATATCAACCATTTTCACTTTAGTGTGGTTCATTTTGAATAATTCTACATGTTTAAAGAATAGAATATTCTTAAGACACTAACTGGGGTCAAAATGATACAAAAATAACAATAACAATCAAGTTAAGTTACCTCAGATATTAAAAGCTACTTGTTAGGAAAAAAATTCCAAACGTGTTTATCGCGACAAACTTTTTATTACACAAAAGGATATCATGACTTTGACAAATACATTTGGTGCATAATGCATCCAATAAATTTGCGAATAATGCAAGAAATATATTTACATGCAGAATCATTGAACACTTGGAAAACTGTCAAATTATTTGTGTTGTAGACCACTATCATTTTGTATGGCCTGAAATTCATTTCAAAATGATACAATATTACCCCCAAGTACATATATATTGTATATATTGTGGTTCAATCTGTATTATTTTTACATGTGTTATGAATTAAACATGGAGAATAAAGTAACATTGTACTAGTAATCACATTGTTTAAAATCAAGCTTTGTTAACATCCATTTTTTTCAGGTTAGAGACTACTTAATAATAATTTCGATAGACTTAATTTGAAAGGTGAACCCCATTTGTGGAATGTTTTCAATGTTTTCCAAAGCGCTTAGGGATCCTTCTCCATTAAAGGCATGTTACTGAATGTAGAAAAGTCCACTTAATTTTTTTATCCGAATCGATTGCTCATCCAAAATTATGTCTATTTCAATGCTTAATCATTCCATGATATTTTTATTTAATCATCAGTTTAAAAACTAGAGAATTATTAATTACAGTCATGAAAATGAATCATCCGTGCATCCAGTTATAGTTTGCTTGTGTAAATCCGAGTCTTTACTTAAATTAAAAACGTTGTTGTTGTTTCAATTGACAGAAAAGTCAATTAATTGAAAAGAAGATTAATATATCAGCGAAACACACGTTCGTGGTTCTAATTATTCTTTAATTTTCATTGCGAAAAGATTATTTTCGTTAAATTTAGATCGACGCATCGCCATTTGCATGTCATAAACGTGTATCGCATATCGTGCAACGTCTATCGTGCGTCTATCGTGTATGGTGCGTCTGTCTATCGTTTAACGTGCGTCCATCTATCGTGTATCGTGTGTTTCGTTTGTAACCTAAAACGTTCACAGTACTGTACGCTTTTCAATTCGGATAGTGATATATGGAAGAGGCTTCTGTTATCAGTGAAAAAAAACGAACCTGACATTTTAGTTAAAGAACTTACTGTTAAAACAGTCTTTAAAGTAGTTAGAAGGTTTGGGAGGACATCTTGCAGCCTTCTAATGACGAGATTTTATTGTTTATCGAAATTCTTTACACCAAGCTTTTTGAGAACCCAGCTTCTTTTGAATTGCCAAATGACAAATCTGCATTAAAATAATGTATTTGTTGATTTGGCAAAAGTTACTTTATAAAAACTGTTGCTATTGAGGTTTCTCTCTAAGCCCGGTAATGTAAATCCTTTGTCATTGGAAGAAAACTCGTCTGGCAAAAACGATTGATTTAAGATTTGAATGTACTAAATCTTTATGGTAAAAATATTATGTTAAATTTGCGAATTTAAGGTCGATAGAGAGTATTTTATAAATTTTGGGTTTATGTATACATGTAAGTTCAATCAAGTGGGTATCACCATCTCTCTTCCTGCGACAAACAACAAACTTATTTGAGGTTTTCGTGTGTTCATGTGTACTTATTGAAAACAGAAATATTTTGTTTAAAATTTGAAGTTTGAGTGTTTGTCCTTCGGAGTGCTTCGAAAGATGCATTGTTTGTTATGTTGAAACTGCAAAAAGCTGGATTTATCATCAAACTTTGTCCCCATGCAGATTATAGAGTGGCTGGGTTAGGTTCGGGATATGAAAATGTTTTTTAGAATACCATAGACAACGCTTCAAATTACCTTTTCTTTTTATTTAATCTGTTTTAGCTGATTTACCATTTATAACAGGAAGAAAATAAGCATAGGTCGCAGGACAAATAATCTCGATGGAACCGGTTATAGGCACTAATTGTTTGTTTGAAACTAGAATAGAGTTTCGAGGGACAACGAATGCTTATCAGTGATGTCAAAAAATATTCATGTTTGGAAAAACCATTTAAGCCAGTTACAGCAATACTTTTTAACAGGTTAAAACCGTACGGCGGGTGCAGCTTATATAATAGTAATATGTAACGAAACTTTAGCTCACAAATTTTTCTCGTAGGGCGAAAAGCATTTTAGTTCTACCATGAGAGAAATGTTAGCTAACAAATGTTCGTTAACTTCATTCGTTACTTAATTGAAAGGAAAGCAGGTCATTTGGTTTACTGACAATCAATTTTGTATTTCTATTCACGAAAAAGGAAGCTAGGACGCAAAATTACACAATGTTGCTTTTAACATTCACGAAATCTGCATTTCTAACAGTATTTCTCTGCTTTCGAAATGGATTCGAAGGGATGAAAACGAACTAGCTGGTAGTCTTAGAACAATGAACGAGTTCGATGACTATGGAGTCTCAGATGAGTTTTTACGTTTTTCTCATCATAGATTTTACGGCCCTCATACACTGTACTTTAGATCGTTTTGCAAACGACTATAATACACAGTTAAAGCGTTTTAATTCTGTATTTTAGACGACAAGTACGGACGACGTTCACGCGTTCAAATTAAATTGGTCCGGCGAAAACAATTTGCTTGTTTCACCAGTCGTGTTAGTACATGTACTTAAGTTTAAATCATATCAAATCCTGAAAAGCTGTAGGAACATTGATAGCTCCGTACTGGCCGTCCATAAAAAGGAAGAATAAAGAAACTATATTTGGTTCAAGTAAATTTACTAGCAAAGTTCTGTAAGTTAGATTAGATTTTACTTTTACTGTTATTACACACTTTTGGCAGAGATGGGGATTATTATTTGCATTGACAAGCATTTCTAGTCCAGTAGACGGAAGGAAGTACAAAATAAATGTTTTAACAAGACTTTTCCACAGGGACATGTTTCGGAAATTAAAGAAGTCGTGTTATCTAGCAAGGAGGATTCTACCGTGCGTAATTATGCAAGTTATCATTCGAACTGGTGCAAAACCGGTTAATTCTCGGTTCTTCCGACATCCCCAGTGACTGTTGCTTTATATTTAGTTTCTATTAAACAAAGCGAATATACACATAGCAGAAAATCCAAACTTAATACTGTATTTTATGCCAACAACTGAGCACATTTCATAAACGGCGCTTGTTTGATTCCTTAATCAGATAGTTGGTTTAAATTCTGTCTCGAAAAATGTTTGCGTAAACTTTTAAGGCCTGTCGTTAAAAAGAACCTATTACAGTAGATGTACTCCGATCTTTCGTTTCTAAATTTGCCTTTGAGTACTGTTGCCTGTCGGATTTGAGACTTGTTACGCTATTTATTGTGTCCTTCGCAGGGTTTTTGAGAATCAGTGAAGCTTTATATTTAAAACGTTGTAATATTGAACTGTTTGACAGAAATTGTTCTGTTGAAGTAAAAAAAAAATCAAAAACTGATGTTTATAGAGACGGTCAAACAAAGTTGTTCTGGCTAAAACCGGAAACAGTACTTGCCCGGTTAATATCTTGAATATTAAGTGTGCAACGCCAAAAGCACTTAACACGTTCTGAATTAGAAAGTCCCAATTCTGATATGCCCTATATTTTGCTATATTTTGCTGTTTATTTTTTCGTCTGTTTTGAACAAAAACTCAACATTATTATGGTAATTTGTATGAAGAGAACAAACATAACACTAATTGTGTCGATTATTTTATTAAAGTATAAACCACAAGTTTCCTGACATCGTTTACCAACATCTATTCGAATAAAACTTCATCATAGTCAAACAATCTGTTCTACAGAAGAGGGAACCTGGTGGCTGAATTCAGTCACTCTCGTAGATATGAACGTTACAACGTTTACCAATATGAAATCAAATAAAACTTCATCATAGTCAAACAATCTGTTCTACAGAAGAGGGAACCTGGTGGCTGAATTCAGCCACTCTCGTAGATATGAAAGTTACAACGTTTACCAACATCAATTCAAATAAAACTTCATAATAGTCAAACAATCTGTTCTACAGAAAAGGGAACCTGGTGACTGAATTCAGCCACTTTCGTAGAGATGAAATTTACATAGTAGTCCGCTTTATAAATAGAAGGTCGGCTGACTTTAGCCACTACTTCGTGTTAATTTATCATATAAAATTGTGCAACACGTTGTCTGAATTTAACCAGCGGAGAAGATGAGAAATGAAATCAATGTTTCTAACACATAATATAACAAATAAAAGTATTGATCTTTGCTATATCCATCTACAAAAGAGAAACTACAAAATTTGAACGACCTAATAATTTATATTCTTTAAATGTAATTATAGCTGCTGTAACATATGTACAAAATAAATGGCTGTATACATATGTAATGTTATACAGATTTATTAATGCTTACATGTATTTAGCTTCCATAATTTATCATTTTATATATTACAATTAGCATGATAATAAACATGGAAAAGAGTTATATGAGAACTTATGTATGATAAAACGAACCGCCTAATAAATGCTATTTGATAATAAAAACAGAATGACTATAGGCAACAGTGTCGGCAAAATCAATCACTCAAAATCCTTCCCCTGTTGTCATTGCAAACGATGTTAATGTAAACAACATTATTTACATGTACATTTGTACTTGGTATTCTGAGTTACATTGTATTCTCGTTGAAATGAAACAGTAAAAATGACAAACAAAATTATTGATACTTGAAATGAGTTATCAGTATCGCGTTTATTTCTACTGTTTTAAATATCTTTATGTTTGTTATTTCTATAAAGCGCAATAACAATCAATGCTTTTATTCCATTACAGACTTTTCAAGATTTTTTTCTCAGGAAATAATTGTGACACAGATATTCTGACTTCTTTTCACTATTAGCATGTGATCAATTAGGGGACTAATAAATCTGTCGCCGAAGTGTGGTGCTTGACTAATGTTTACTGGTAAGCCCATTCCTACATTAATTTAAGAATTACTTAGACATTATTTTTCCGAGGTCTTCATTTCAAGTTTTTAAAAACAATTTTAATGTTTATTGAATGGATTATGAGGGTCTACACTTGTCAAAGTTCTAATTGCACACCATTAAATTTTTTAATCGCTCAAACAAAAACTATCATAATTAAAAGAACTTTGGATGATGTTAAATATGACCAAACAATAATAATTATTTGAAAACCGTGCGTATGTTTTGCGTAATAGGTCTTCCACATCAGGATACGCTAATTGTGCGCAACGTATAACGTCATCCACGTCAGCATAATTCCTGTGTGGCAATCAATGGCCTAGTTGCTCGTATATATATCGTTAAATATTTAACAGATGCTTTAACGTTAAATTAACGTTAAGTGTTAAAAGCTCCGTTAATTTATTGTCGTTAAAAAATTCAGTTGCTGGTAAAATATTTTCGTTAACTCTCTGTTAATTTAACGAAAAGTTAACACAAAACTTAATTTACCTACTTAGCATCGTTAGCATCAACGTTATGAAAATAAAGATACAAATTGCAGTGATTTGCTACAAGCTTTCAATAGAAATAATACAGAAATGTTACTGCTTTTGTTGTATTAGTTTAAATCATGTTTAAAGCATATAAAAAGATAACTGTACACATGTGGCAGAAATTATTCCCAACTTTCCTTTGTCTAAAAATAACATTTAAGAGGTTATTTTTAAGTTTGTTATCCTTAAGGACCCTTTTTACCTTGACATTTTCTGGTTTTTCTAGACTTGGTTGAGCATTTGGATCCACACATTCAGCCATTTTGAATTTAAGAAAAGAGGAAGTTGAAGATGCAAACAGGAAGCAAGGTTAATCTCCATAGCAACATCTTAACGTTGATGTTAAACACTTAACATCAATGTTAAATGTTACTTATCAACGTTAACTAACACTGATGTTAATTCTGTGATCAGCAACAGATTTTTTAACGGACCGTTAGCTAACGTCAACGTTAATAATTTAACGTTAACGTTAAAATATATCCGTTAAATTTAAAGGAAAATACGAGCTACTGGGCCAATTTGATTTTTTGACAATCGTTTTCTTTTTTCACATGTTCACAGACACCGGACTATCTCAAAACTCACGCCAACACTTTATAAGTATGGAACGTTTGACGAATGAAGGCCACAACAGTGCCGTCAACATGCACTTAACTGTCACAAATTAATTTCTTTTTATCAAAATATTATGGTGGTATTCATAATGCAAAAAAATGCCTCTTTTTTGCGTATTTTATCATTTTAAGAAATTATTCAAATGATATTATTTTCTTAATTAAAAACATTGCTTACGTTTAACGTTGACTTTACGCTCTTATGTCATTAAATATTTACGTTAAAAACGTGAACACTTATTAATAATTTAAAACTAATATTATAGGAAATTCACTCAACTTCAAAATGCAATGATTCAATCAAATAGTTAGGTGAAACAACATTTATCAAGTGTGCACTTAGAACTTTTGAGAAGTGTATTTATTATCATTATAGCATATTAATAATTGTTAAGCTTTACTGGTTACTTTCCAATTTAATCAACAATATATTATAAAAGCAGAAATTAGAAATTAATTATATATTCTAATTATTATTTCTCGGTTATTAAACAGATATAAGAAATTTTAAGTGTACTTCGAATTTGTTAAAATACCATGCCGAGCTATGGGCTCATACACATTTTATTAATTCACGATTTTGCAGTTCTCTTACAATAGAGCAACACAAATCATTATAAACAATTAGCTGGACATTGAAACCTCATAAACTCTTGATAAGATCAGGTCAGTGGAGTTATAGTAACATATCATGCAGAGAGAATAACAGAGCTGCTCCAGAAAACATCCCTCAGACCTGAGGAAGGTCATGCGGGAAAACCTTTACATTGTATTATAAAATCGTTAACCAATATTTTAAACAACCTTGGATCGGGATAGTCAAAGCTGGAATTTAAAGAAGATGTGCGCCAAAAAACAGAATCAAACTCGTTACAAAACAACAGAGTGAATATTTGATTATTCATCGTCTGCATGATCACAAAATCTTTTACCAATCAAAATTGATTTTAAAACATTATCCTACTATTTGTTCACTTCATCGTATGGAAATAAAACAGTTCGTCTGTGAGAATTACTACAGTCCTGTATAATGGTGTCTCAACATATTCTCAGGAGACACTACGCGTTTGATTATACATATCTTATTCGTGACATTCTAATGGGCCAGGAAAATCGATTGGAAGATAATATAACCCCATTAACCTCCAATGATTTAACACTAGTCGCCAGTGGCTACATATGAACTGTAGGCGTGCTTATCAGCTGAAACAGAACAAGTGCGAATACTACATGTGAATATCATTGGATATAAGCTGTTCAAAACATGGGTTAACTGACTGTTGTAAGAAAAGAAACAAACCTGCTACGATCCTAATATTTAATTCTCGTTTTACTATAAACGTATTATCTTCCACATAATCAGTGGTCTTGCCTACAGGGTTTAAATAAAAATAACATTTATTAATATTTTAAGCGTTTGATTTTGTTAGATTGTTAGTGAAAGTTTTCTCTGCTAATTGAAAACCTTTAATTTGGTATAAAATTGCGTTTTATCCTATAGCAACACCAAATCACCTTTCAGTAAAACATGTATGCATGTATTTAGCCTGGATTCCGGCGATAAAGTATTTTGTTTTCTTTAATTTCCAACTATTAATCTTAGCAAGTCTACATAACTCTCTGAATCTCATTGATTTTTCACAGTGCAGTGGGATAGAAAATTGACTGGCTACAATACACATTTTGTTATTATAGGTAAAAACTACAACAAATAAACAAACAAACTATTTATCAGACTAGTGGCTAGTCTAGCATGTCTTATATACATAGAATTTGGCACCCGCATTCAGTAGAATGTAACTCGTAATGTATTTTTATTATTTGTGTTTTCAAGATTTCGTTTGTAGGATTTATGAAAAAAAGAGTCATTGGATACATTTTATAAGCAAGATAAATCATAATTGAAAATTAGTAAAATATGTTAATCCTTACAAGTTTTATAATAATGACTTATATTATACAATTTTTTTTTAATCTTGTTCGGGTTTAGATTTGAAGGATTAAAATTTAAATGACATTAAAATGGTCACCAAAGGACCATTAAACACCTTATAAAATCCGTATATTTCCAAATGTTGTCTGATGAATATCATAGTCTATTCAAAGATATTCGCCGCAGCT
Organism: Corbicula japonica; assembly: GCA_038501625.1. Lineage (NCBI taxonomy): Eukaryota > Metazoa > Mollusca > Bivalvia > Venerida > Cyrenidae > Corbicula > Corbicula japonica. The sequence continues at coordinate 1,512,695 of JAZAYU010000096.1, read as the reverse complement.
TTTCGAACAACATTTCCAAATTTGAGGATGTATACATTTAAGTCAAATATTAAGCTTTCTCCTGAAAATGTAATAAAATATGTTTACTAAATGCTTTATTTCAGTGTCTCGACCCGGCCAATACGCTTAAAACTCATCTGACCGGAGTATTGATCCACGGACAACCAACGCAGATATTTGTGGATCTCCATTAGTATCCACACGACTCAAATTTGACGATCAACTGTATGTTCAGAGCCTTGTGGATTCGATGTGGCGATAAGCTCACTAAAAAAATCTACATTCAGTTGGACAATTGTGGACGTGAAAATAAAAATAGATATCTTTTAGCAGCACTGGCTCTACTAATATGTTTGAGTAGAATAAATATTCATAACTCTTTTGTTGTTTAATATTGTTGATGATTTTAATTGGACTTCTGAGTTAACAATCTGTTTTACCATGTTTTTGTTCACCAAAACCGAACGACAGGAGACCATTGCAAAACAAAAGAATGCCTTTTTATTGAAATGAGAATGGCTATATTCGTTTGTAGAAATTGTGTGACACTCATTACTTTCATATGTGTGCAGTGTACACAATAATATATCATTATCACTTCTGATAAGTAATGATCCAATCATGACACGCTTCTATGAATGATGCCATACTCCTGAAAAATTGAAATGATGTTTTCTTAAGGGAGCTGAAGACAATAGAGATGAACATAAACAATATGTTTTTGCACTGAGAAACATTAACTTAAAACTATATTTCTTTTGTATAATTTATATTAGAAGGACCATACATTTATAACACGAAGATGTATTGATTTGCTTCATGTTTTTATCTACCGTGCTGGATGAAATGGCGTAAATTTTGGTTATTTAAAGAATTGTATAACTTATTTTTTCATATATGTTAATGTTCAATAAATGCTACTTTTACTTAAACCACATTGAAACTTTTACCCAGCTGTGTAAATTGATGTTCTAAACTTCTGTGACTTTGAAAATTGTCACACTTATTGGTCACTCTCCTGACATTTTAGCTTGACTATTTGAAGAATAGGGGAGCTATAATTCTCACTCCGGCGTCGGTGTACGCGTGACTGTCCGTTAACCAAACTATGCACATAGGTACATAACAGTAATATATATAATTAATTCAAAAATTTTGTACAGTGATGCTATATTTTAACCTTCATTTTGTTTGTGGTATTTGAACAACATATCCGGACAGTTGATGACATGAACAGAAAGAAAAAACACATTCGTTTAAGTCCTTACAGTTACTTAAATATCCGTTTTGGCAAATCACGTCCCATTTAAATTCAAACGCACAATTTGCTAAAACAACCTAATTTTGTTTTCGTTTTTTAACAGATAGATACTTAATCTTCCAACTTGAAGATAAACATATTTTTGATCAAATTCCTCAAGATATTTGCACTCAAGGGCATCATTGAAGTAAAAGTCGTTTCCCATGTTATTTTTGTCGTTTTCATTTTAGATCAGTATATTTTACTATTATTAATCCTGATTGTCACTTAGTATAGGATTGAGTCTAGTAAGACGTTTCAATAGAAAAAAAGAAGTCGAAACGAGCTCATTTAGAGTGCAGGCTTTTTTTAGAAACTTATTTTATTTAGTAGAAAATAGAAAGGAGCTCTACTGAAATAAATCGCCGAGGACATTGAATTCTCATTACTTCCGATTGGCTAAAAATCTAGGGCAACTTCTTATTATCAAAACATGACACGGACTTCTAATTGATTTGTTATTAATACACTCTATATAACAATTATGAAAAGTGCGATAGTTACAAATACAAAGAAACAGTCATATCACAAAGTTTTCGATATATTTGACGTTTACCCTTATAAAATAAGGTTCTCCCAATACTCTCTATTACGTGTACCCTAGAAAACTTTGTGAAAAATTTTATTTGATTAAGCAATACATTGCAATTTGTCACATCAATTATCTATTGCTGGTACTTATTTCTAAAATGTTGTTCATTTTTATCAACATTTTTGGACGAAGCTAATGCTGCTTTCACAATTTTCAACTTAGGAAATTGATAATCATAAAACGAAATTATTTTTATATCACTTATCACTTTGTATATTTTAACATATTCAATTACATCTATCATGAAAATATTGCTAATTTCCTTAAACATTTAAAATACAATCAATTGCTGCTATGTCGTGATACATAGACATACAATATTACGCATACCCCCAGAAAGATTTTACGGAAGGTACGGCTTCCGTTGTTTAGACACTAGTTCGAAATGGTCAAGGGAAACGTTTGACATTCATCACTGGCTGAATTCAGCCACAAGGTAGTATTGGTGTTCTCTTAATATGATGAAGTTTTTCCGGTTTTTATATGAATGCGATGTCATGCATTCTGTGGCTGAATTCAGCCAGTGGCTGAATTTAGCCGCCATGTTATGGCTTCTATAGTATTTGATGTTTTTTAGGATTAAGTTTATTCTGTTGAATTTAATTGATATTTTTACATGTCAACATCATAAAAATGTTAAACAGAATATAATTTTCTGACAAAATTAGCATTTATTTTTGTTCTCATTAAACAAATTGCCATGAACAATACGAGTAATTAGCTGTTTAATTCACAAAAAATATTTTTCCAAATTACGCAAAATATAGGGCAATTCAGAATTTGGACTATCTAAATCAGAACGTGTTACTTTATTTCATACCTCACACAGACATTGTGTAGATGTTTCGGTAATTGAAAGAAACATCATTTGGTTGTATAGCAAGATAGGTAGAGATGGTTTATACAGCAAGATATATAGAGAACTCATGAAACAACATATTATGCAGCACTTGAAATGCTGTCAAATATAAATACATATATTCTAATTGTGTGTTTTTTGTTGTTGTCTAGAAACATGTTATAAGTAAATAATTAATTTCCTCACGACTTAAAGTAAGTAAAATAATATAATACTAGTTAGGCAATAAATACTCGAACAGTTATAAAAGCATACTTGTTTCACAACAGGTGCCGTTAAATCCGTCTAAACACTGACAGTAAGTTATGTTTGATGATCCGCCATTTTGACATGATATATTACAAGTCCGATTCTCGTAACTTCCAGAGACGTCTAATCCACAGTTTTGTATACAAGGTTCATATGTCGCCCAACTCTCCAAGCAACACAATGATCTATGACGTTTTTGGGGCACGGACCCGCAAACAGGACACTCGGGGATCCAGGATTCCCAGGGCCCCCATTCACATATGTCTAAATCTGCTTCTTCACAACGACTTAAAACATTTCCAAATAACAAGCAAATACATACAACTACTTTGAGAAACGCCATCAAATTTCTACTATGAAATCTACTTGGTCTTGTACCTTAAGAAATATAACGATAGGCTTTAGCGTATTGCCCGTATAATAGTCATCAATCCACACCTTACTAGATCATTTAAGTCCAACACACTGATGAATCTACAAAAAAACAAAACTGTTTTTACTTTCAAATTGGTTATAAGTGTTAATGATTTTTGTCATACGATATTTCTGAATAGAACTTCAGTTCACCTCAAGGGAGGTATCGATTAACGGTTTTAATTCGTTGTAATTTAAATAATTTAAATTAACGTTTCATGCTTCCTTCTACAATTCAATGATTTGATTGACTAAAAGCCATTTCTACATGTAAATAATTATTTTGCATATCACAAATAGATAATAATAGTTCGATTTTACGCATTTAGCCGTGAATATACTTTTGTATTTAAATGTTTGAAATGTTAACCGATGTATACATGCAATTCTCTGAAATAGATAAAACGTGAACTCTGAAAGCCAACGAATGCGACAAATACGAAAATATTGCAGGCTCGGTTCGATTGAGCCTGTTCATGGGCATTTATGGTAATGCATAATACAACACAATAGATAATACTTAGACAACTGTTTCCAATTGTTAATCAGCGTGATTATGCATTCACTTGGGAGGAAACTCGAACTAGTTGTATAGCGATGTGTATCAGCGTAAATATGTATTCCTTAACACAAATGTTATACTCAACTTTATTGTACTATGTGAGTTAAATATCATCCAAATGTATTTCCTTGAAAGATAATAAGACTATTGTCTGATCCAATCTGAATATGCAATTCATTTAGAATACACAAAACGTTGTATTAAATACATTTTGATCAGCGTAAATATGTACTTTCTTGAAAAACTTAATCAGCGTGACTATACAATTTCCTTTAGAAGATATTCTAATCTTACTGTAATAAGGACCAAGTTTTCTAGTTGTGTTCGTCTCCTGCATGTATGTACACAAATATTTTAAAAGGGATCGACGAGAGTGTGCTAACAAACAATTAATGTGAAAAAAGGTACACAACGCCATTGAACAAATTATAATTATGGTCTATTATCTTTGCAGTAAGAAAATAAATTATTTTAACAGTTTTCATCAATTTCTTGCTAAAGCAACCGGAGATCCGAGTTAACAGAACAACATTTGAATAAATTCAGTAGAACCTAATAAGAAGAATGCTATAACGTTTCAAGAGAATTAGGATAAAACTGTTAAGTTTTAACCAAACCTGAAAACATTTCCGCAAATTGCCTGTGTAGATCTTAAAAACAAAACAATTTTCTAAAGGGCTTGTCCAAAAGCTCCATCTGGAAAAATGTTGAAGAGAACCTCGTGCATCTACAATTGACTACAATTAATATCTGATTTTAGTTTGATTGCTTTTAGTGATGTTCCGCCTCCTACGAGCGCATATCTATGTTTGGACTTCCAGCATTTTATAATGGAGATGGACCACATGTGCCAATCCGGGCATTGTTTCAGGCAGGTTAACAAGTTGGATAGCTAGATTCCGATTCCGGGAGGGCTGGAACCCAGAGCGGAGAGGGACCTGTGATTGTTAGTTGGTATCTGGCAGATCTTTAATAATTTCATTAATATATTTTAATCTATGTATTCTATTGTGTAAGAAAAAGCACAATAATTAAGGAAACTCAGCAAAAATTTTGAAGAACTTCTCAATATAAACATTTCTAATAATGTTCCGTTTATTGAGCAAATGGTGATACAAGTTTATCTTAAGCTATTATGAGGGTTGACATAATTATAAATAAGACATTAACTCAAAAGGAATATTGATTTGAAGTTACAATTAGATTAAAACAATTAAAGTTAGTTATACTAGATTTGACAGATCGATTGTCGTGCAGAATATAGTATGTAGCAGTCGTGAATGTACAATTTACGAGGTGTAGGTACCTTACACTGTCGATTGGTTGAGTCACAAAACAAAACCTGGGTGTTCAGTTGAACACTTGTGTCGCCCTCTGGTACTATGTTGCCTGGAATAAAATGCAAGTACAAAAAGGGGCATAACTCCATCTTGACCTAAAGAACTTGGCATCATCATTACCGTGTTGTAATGAGAAATATAATTTGAAAGTTGGATAAAGAAATATTAAGAAAAGGCAAAGTAATAGTCAACGTTTTGTTTTTGGTGTAAAAATCCAAGTAAAGAAAGGGGCATAATCCATCAAATGTGACCTTGACCTAATACATCTCTCCTTATCACAAGCATATTGCTATAAGCAATACACTCTGAAAGTTTAATAAAAAGGTGAAATATGCATATCAGGAATTGCCACATTCAGAAAACAACAGCCTCCCCACACAGTCAAGAAGAAGAGAGGGGGAGAGAGCATGGTTAATAAAATAATCAGTTTCAAAAAGGACGCCACTAACAAAAAACAAAAATGAGAACCCGAGGGGTTACCGCCTTGGAACGGTCAGTGGCAAATCAAATTGCCACTGGGGGTTTAAACCAGGTTCTAGGGTGCACCAACCTCACACTTGCCCCAACAGGTTCTCGTATCACAAGACAAGTACAAATTGTCTTGGTGAAATAACTCCAACCCACCCATCAGCTCAACAATGTTGTATGCAAAAGCATACAAACATAAAAACATAAGAAGCTAATAGCATTGCAAAGCCAAAGGGCGGGTACTCAATGATCTTTCCGAGACCAGAGCATCTGGAGTAAAATCAGCAAGAACACGATGACAGGGATAAAAGAAACAAATCGAGCTTCTAGGTTCTTTTAAGAAAAGATTTCCCCATTAACCTTCATAAACTCTTAAACCCCTGCCACCAAGAAAAATTGAGAAATGGCAATGAAATAGCCAACGTTGAGTTTTCGTGTCAAAATCCAAGTACTAAAACTGGTGAAATATGCATCCATCAAATATGAAATCCATCAAATATGAAATCCATCAAATGTGATATGTAAAAGGGTAATAACTCCGTCAAATGCAACCTTGACCTAAAGAATTTGATATCATCACGAGCGTGTTGTCATAAGCAATATAATTTGAAAGGTAGGTTTTGTGACGGACGGACAGACGGACAGTCAGACAGACAGACGGACAGATGGACAAAACGATCCCTATGTATCGCCTTTTCTTCGAAAGGGCGACAAAATAAGTATATATTGTATGAAACTCAGCTAGATATCAGTCATTCAGGCAGATATCAGCTAGTTATACAGCGAGTGAAGAAAAGTAATATGCTAGAATTTCGGCTGAATTTAAATATTAATGAAAAGGCAGTTTTCTTGTGTAGTATTACAAATGTTGTACATTCCAAGATTATTGATTAAGTATTTGAGACCTACCTGGGCCCAAACTATAATTTGCAATGATTTTCTAACGAAGGTCAGGTACTGCAGAATAACGTAAGTAGATTATCATAGGTGTAATGTGTATAACAAACATATGGGCGTGTCACAGAAAAAGTTGCTTCGAACAGTGGGGTCAATCCTTTAATGACGATATAAAGTTGAGCAGGTGACTGTGCACGTTGCATTTCGATGATTAGCAACTACATGTATATATAATCAGCATGTGTAGCGCAATTTCGTAATACATGTAGATGTGAACAATTATTTACATGTACTCGGTAAGAGTAAACATAACCCGCAGCTAATATAGGTGAAATTGAAGTAGGGTATTTTAATGTGTTCAAGGCCCCTAAATAGCTTAGCTTGAACCCATTCTCAACATGTATATATTCAGCGTAACTGACATTCATTCTTAGTCAGAATCTGATTGATTGAGAATATTCATTTAATTAATAAAAAAAATTGTGAAAATCCATTGTTTGCAGGCATCGATCTTTTACGGATAAATTGCGACTGCATAAAATTCAATAGAACACACTCCAAATTCTAGTACTCGTCCAAAACATTAAAATCGATATGATTTCAATCAGGAACATAAAATTGGTTTTGTGTGCATGTAAGCTCATTCGTGCAGATGTATGGTCAGATAAATGAATTATTTTGCTAGAAATATTAAAACAATCTGTTAAATTAAGAGACGGGATTTTTGACATAGATTTTTGTCATGTATATTGCACAGGACCCCTTAATAAATGCTCGCTAAGGCATAATATTTCTGATACAAAAGTCTGATTTTAAATAATTTATGTTAAACATGTGAATAAAGAGTAGGTCTCTGTAAACATAAGTTTATGTAAACCTACCTTTTTCGCAGCAAGTACCAGTAAAGCCTTGTACACAACGACAATAGCCTGCGAAAATAAAATATCTATAAAATGTTCCACCATTACGACAGAATGTTACAGGAACGATAGTCTGAATATTCCGAACTATCCTTTCCGCAATTTGTATTGCACGTTCCTTGGTCTATCCAGTCATTCCAACAGCACAATTCTCTTGACCTACTTTGGAACGCATATCTACAACTGGAACAATCTAAAGTCCAAGAACTCCAGCTTTCCCACTCACATATTCCCACATTACAATCTCCTGAAACGTTTCCTAGGAATACGATTGAAAAAAGAAATATCTTAAATAGCATTTTCTACTTTCTCCTCATTTAATAGTCTTTGCAACATTTGATGCGTTGTATATTTAAACGTTTAATTATGATAAAAGATCCTTTCACTCTAAAATATTTAGCTTACAAAATAAAACAGTTCTTCGTGTCATTTTTTGTTTAACCTTATATAACTGAATAAAATACTCTTTCAAATTTTAATGTAAAATAATGTACGCATCAAGCATTTATGAATTAAGTAAAGCAATCAGGAAGTAACCGTTCGTTTTCAATTCATCGGTTTTAATCGATTGTCTATTGTTACGGTATTTAATTGGTTTTTGTTAATTTTACATTTTATTTTGATTGAATGTTGATAACCTACTTTGGGAAAGACATTTCCTACGAAAAATGTCATTGAATAGGTGTCCTATTGCAATGGTATCGAATAACATACATTCAATCTGCGTAATTACAATAAATATAATTGTAAATACTGTAAGGAATTCATTTTACTTAATACTTCAACGTTCAAGATTTATTGAAGATGACAAAACATAACTCTTTAAAAAGGTAACATTTTTAATAGACAATTTCTCTCCGTTTATAAAATTGGAAAATTAAAATATTCCTAGTATGAAAAATTTCTAGACTTTTTAAACAAAAGACAGTGTTTAAATTAAAAACAACAAATCGCTATACACAGAACCAAGAGAAATCTCTAAAAATATTTATAGAAAAAAACTCTCTCCAGTATATATACAACCGAATCTTCGTCGTCAATTGGATTACACGCCGGGGGAACTCTGTTAGAACTCATCATGCGCTATCAATAAAATTATATCAGCCGGGGTTCCATATCAGATGGAATATTATCACAGAAAAAGGTCGGTGATCCTCAGTTTTCATCGATTTCATAAACTAGAGCCATTTTCAAGGAAAAGGAGGACTGGAATGCTATAAGACCCTCCTTTGAATAACGAAAGAAATTATGTTTGTCTGTTTGGTATCAAAGCAAGGTTAAAATTAAGATTAAAATCGACTTAAAAAAAGATGAAAACTGTCGACGATTGATCATAACAATAGGCTGCAATTAAACATTTGTGAAATAAAATGATGTTTTTCTAATTGTTAACTCGAGTTCCATATCAGACTATGGTCATGTAGGAATATTTAGGCCATTTTGTTTACTTCTCATGATCTAACTTGTATTTTTCTCTGATCTATTTCAGTTAAAGACGGTAGACATGGAACGCACTGAATGGAACATCTTCAACAAACATTTTTTAAGAATAATAACTTGATCTGCCACCAGTGTCATTCTTAGGTGCAAATGTGAAACATGTTGTGAACAATTGGATTACAAGTGGGATCTTAGACATCTTATTGCCGTGACCAAAATATACGTTCGAGAAACTCAGCAAACTATTCATTGTTAAAGAGAATTACACAGCCAATATACAAACCTAATATGTGATAACAAGTCAATAACATCCCTGTTATTGCAGAAAATATTTCAAACGAAACCATGAGAAAAACACACTTGATATATTTTCACATATTGATTTATTTTGAAATCGTTAAACATTTAAGATGAAAAACATATTTTCTTAGAGTTTTACTTAAAAGTTCCTTTCAGTTAATGAAAAAAAATGTAAATGTATTGTGAGTTTTTAAATCACTTACAATCAACCATTATAAGTCTTTCATTTTATAATTAATTTATGCAGAGTAATCTTGTAATATCAGAATTTACATTTTTGCATTTAAGATGCACTAAATATTAAATTAACACTTCTACAACAATCGCAACTTATGTTCTGTAAGTTTAAAGATAAAAAAATACCTATTTCGCATTTTTTTTATAACATTTAACACATTGTTCAAGAAAACAAAGGGATTTTCTTGAATGGGAAAGTATTTTTCAAGCCTGTCACGGCATATACTGCTTCCCACGCAAATGTCGAATAATTCCGTTAGCCGGTCTAAACCTAAGCATTATAATCAAAGACATCGAGCTGCCAATAGACCCCTCCCTCCCCCCTGAGGGAATTTTGAAGGGTATGTTTTGAACAGCCACGTTTAAACACACTTATTGTTAAATGTATGTACACTTATTATTAAATGTAAGTGAATAATTGCATATAATATTATTTGGAAATGCCAACAACCAAAATATCTAAAAAAATTACAACAAAATATCTCAAACATGACAAACAAAGACAGTATCTATAAATAAAATTATAAATAAATAAACTCTTAGACATCTGTGCTATTTAAAGGAAATCTTTGTCAAACATTTTGTAAATCTCCGTAACCTTATAGCAATATGTTATATTATATACTTATGCTTATGGTAAATTAATTTGAAGTTTGGTGTTAATGTATTAGTTTAAATACTCATTTTCCTGAATAATAAACGTTATTTAGCTATGCAACATATTATAAAAAAACTTAATACGATATTATAAATCACCATCTTCAAATATGTTACCCATAGGAACTTATAAACCAATTTTAGTAACTGCACAATTATTAGTGATATAAATAACCTATCTTCTTACATGATAAATTGTGGCGATAATGTAATTTAAGTATCCAACGAACATCAGTCTGCTCTTGGTTTGTAAAGGAGGCATTATAAGATTTTAAGATGAAATTTCCTTTTTAATTTACCATTATATTGATAAGAAGTAGTGATTTTAGTGATAAATTTTATCGGTTGTTTTCAAAGACAGCTGACTAAGACAATAGGAAATTCAAGTCAGTAATGAAAATGTATTAAATATTTTGCTTTTGATAAGCCAAAGTATTATCAAGAATATTGTGTTTGCAAATATTTTTTTTCATGATATAATTTATGTTTATTAGTTTTTTCAATGATATTCAATTTAAATGTCTCCATTAAAAGTAACTCTAATTGATGCTTAACCATAACAACTATAAGGAAAATGAGGTAATATGACTTTTACAGTGATAAAAATCACTGCCAGTTCTGTTAAAATATAGCAGTATCTTTATCCAGTATGTAGGTTAACAACTGTCTGCAATTTATGTATCCTGTATTAAATATAGGTGATATATAAGAATTATGTTACCAAATGAAATAAGGTATTGGTGCTGCTGATGATATTAAACAGTAATGCACGTGTAATTAATGCGGTTTAATAGCGCGTTTTTATAGCCAGGCACAATCAACGTATTTGTTTGTTTCGGTAATATAACGATCATTTTATTTCAAGGATAAAACCCAGAAGTCACAAATGGCGTTGCCTTGATATTAAACAGTGACTGCTGCTTGAGCCTTGAGCTACATGTAAGTCAAGATGTTCCCAGAAAGTAGACAAGAAAGAATGTAAAAATATGTATGAAGCAATAAAGTTCTCTGTTTATGTCTTTTTCATCGTACACCACCGATGTTCATCCACCGATGTTTTACCTGAATAATCAGAAAAAAGTAAGATAATAAAGCAAGAAACTGCAAATTATAAATTTAAATTTTGATAAACATCTTTATATCATACTATAATATGATAAAGTTGTTCTATAACCAATCTAAAAGTTATATAATTTAGACTTCACACGAATAACCTGATTCAAATCTGATTTTAGAAATGTTATTTAAAGTAGTTTTATTCATCTAAAATATATAGGTTCAATGTAGATAATTAAAAACATTGAAACAGCATATGCATTAATTTAATACTATCTTTACTTAAGATAGCAAATTAATTACTAAATAAAATTTTATACATATATCACGGTTACATATATGTTAGCCTACCATTACATGCATTACACAGGTTGTCGTTCATATTAGGATATTTGTCTTAAACAAGTTTTTGTCTTTAAGAAAAATAGTTTTTCTAAAAAGATCTTAAGTAATTTAAAGCTTCCGCTATACAATAGAAAAAATAAGTTTTAATTAAGTTTAATTTGTTTTTTTCTTATTTCGCATGTTATATTTAATAGTAACATCAGCTAGTATTGCTCTTAAAGACCAGAATTAATAATTTCAACTCTAATTTTCGTTAGACGTACTTTATGGAAAGGTCATATTCGTATTATGAATAACTCTGCGGTTAACTAAATACAAACAAGAAATATTTTTTCTTTCTTCTTAGGAACCTTTTTTTTTAAATTGTAATTTCATTAGGTAACATATAATTATTTGTTTAATTCTTTCCAAAGAAATTTTTATCCCTCGTGTTGTAGTCTCTTTTCACTCTCAGAACCAATTCTCAAAAAATGTGTTTGTTGGAATTTTACTGTAATCACTTTATTCATTAAAATAATTGTACTTTGTCAATATTGTAACATCAGAAGTACATGTTACGGAGATTTTGGAGGTTTAAAATGGACAAATTTAAAAACTCTCACATTTAAAACCACATACATAACACAGGGTATACTATAAATTATGTACTATCATTAATGTATAATTAAATATAAAATGATTGCTGAGTTGTGATAAGTGTGATAAGTTTTTGAACAAAAATATCAGTTTTAGGGAAAATACTTCTTTTAATTATTAAATGATAGTTTAAAAATGACTTTTCGTGCAATAAGCTATCTATACTGGACTAAATAACATCAGAATTTTGCACAGAGCTTATACAATTAATTTCTTCAACTAAATATCAGCTAACATCATTCAAAAAATAAATAAAAATAAATAAATTCAGCTTCATTTTAATTGTATGTAACATATGTAATGTATGTTGAAAGTTTGAAGTCATGCAAGTTTTAAGAACACTTATAGATGTCAAACGCAATGAATAAATAACGCAAAATATTTTATGCATTTTCATCTTAAATGTAGAATATTATGTTTAAACTTGCTATAAGGTAACATATTAGATTGAGAGGAAATGTTGACTTTTACCTGTGGGATATTTATAAAAAATAAACTATTTCTTGTTGTATGATCATGCAGCTTTCAAAAACATAAAACATTGCCTAAGTTTGCTAAAAATCCTACAGGTAAATGTAAGATTTGCCTTGAGTGAAAATATCACATTTTGTGTTCACGATTGAAAACGTATACGCCTTTCACAAAAAACTAACAAATACGCTCTTAACTTATAATGAACATGAAGGTCAATGGTTATAATTCAAAAATTGATTGGACCTTCTACATTCTATATAAAAAATACGCTAATTACGTACAATTTTTCTATGTACACACACTTATTAAAAGATGATACCGTCTTCGACCCATAGCGCTTTGTCACACAAACTGCAGCCAGCTAACTTAATACATCAACGTCACATTCTATTTATAGCATTTAAACGTTGAAAGACGCTATCCTTATTGAAGGTTTTGTGGATTTATTTATATTCGTCGGCATTAACAATTTTATGGGTTTCCATTTGATAACATTATCGCGGGTTCTTAATTACTCTATTTTCTAAAATATTTTATGATCCATTCTTTTTTTCGTGGTGTTTTAAAAATAAGATTCTTTATGCCCACGAAATTTGCGAAAGTTATAAACCCACGAATATAAATAATTTTATAGTAAGTGACACATGTGACTTACTGATACCGCTGACAAAACTGATTTTTGCAACATTCTGCAAAAATTTGAGCTGCTTTAATTTAGAAAATATACAGGTTTAGACCGGGATATTAACCACGTCGCAAAGGTTACTGCGATCCACAAAACAATAGACATTGTGGTTGCGTAGGTGGAAATAATATCTTGTTATCTTGTAGTTGTAGTGTGTGAAGATTGTAATTGCAAATTGTTATTATTCACGGTATGAACAAGCTTATTGTTTCCATGATTTGCAGTATCAATTACGAAGTTTCAAACTCTGTAAAAATTGCGTTTATTTAAATTATTCCCTATTAGGATAAACGAAAGCGAAAAAAAAGCTTAAAACGATTGTGAAAGATATATTCGATCAGATGCTGTGCTTAAAACATCAAATTTAAAGTCATCACTGAAGTAAAAGTCTACCCTTAAGCCACACATCTTTACATAATATTATATTTGATATTTGATGTTACTCAATTTTTCAGAAAATCATTTGACAAGGAACATAAACTAAAAAATATTTCGGATGTCAAAGCACCTAAAGTTGACATGTTCACTTCATCGACAAGAGCATATACCATAGCTGGATCCTCAACCAACTGTTTTAAAATTTCCAGATTGGCCAAACTACCTAAACCAATAACATAGGAAGATACCCTATCTTCCTTGAAGTGTTTTAATTGTTCAATAGCACGGTCATTTATTGAAAGATGTCCATTAGAAAGTATAATGATAACAGTGTGTTTCTCCTCTTCGTAAGTGGAATTTTCTAGAACGACAGTTTTCAGATGTTCAAGGGCTTGATCTAAACTAGAACTGCTACAATCTTCGTCCTTTTGACAGCTGTCATCAACAGGAAGAATTAATTTCTGAATCTGTGGTAACAGTGAACTTTTTGGGGTTGTATCGTTAAGACCACGATGAAACTTGAGGTCACGCCCAAATGTTACCAGAGCAACGTTAGCAGTGACGTTGTCGGTTTCCCGTTCAATAATAGCCAGTGTAAGATAGACTAGAGCATCTAATCCAATCTGAAAGTCTTTGGACGTCATAGTTTCACTAGAGTCTAGCAGGAACACGACGTTTGAAATAGTTTTCCATGTACACTCTGGAGAAAGACAAATAAATGAGAATTAGAGAATTATGACGTTTCTCTGCTAGGTTTATCAGAAATTATATGCATATCCACTTTAAAAGTTGTGAACCTCTATAGACTTCCACTTTAATACTTAAATGTTTAGAAAAAACATGGATTGACATATCATTTAAAACATGTTGAGAAAGTCATAATATAATTTTAATAAAAATGATCTAAGAAAGAATGAAGTAATTCTTCAATTTGGTAAAATACACGTTATTTACAAATGCGTGTAATTGTAAATTTAAAGCAGAAAAAGTAATACTTTAGACAAGCAACGTTTTGTACGAGCTTTGTCTTTAAATATCTTGCTTTATTAAATCAATGCTGTATTAAGTGGATGAGAGTTGTTAGAAAATCGTTACCTTCACATGTCAGTTGAACAAGTTGTTGTAATATGGTATAAAGAGCACTAAAACTGTCGACAGAGTAGACGTAATGCCGGGAACCATCCACGGACGCGATGTTCAATAATTCCTCGTGCGAAACTTCTTTGCCGATACCTGCAAATTCACAAAAACTTTTTTCTGGTTTTAAGGTTTTTGTTAGCAACTGTGTTGTTTTCTCCCTAATTAATGAGCTTTTGCCAAAGTAGTACGTGATAGTGTAAATGATCAGTATAGCAAACTTTATGAATGTATTAACTTGAGACTCACAGTGCCTGTATAACATAAAAAAGTAAATAACTAAGTCCCTCGTGGTCTTTAAACGTTAAAACTTTTAGTTTGAAATGTTGATATTCACAACTCTTATGTGTTACAAGGCTAAACGTGAATTACGTTAAATAAGACTACTATTAATAATATTATGGCATTCATTAATTTAAAAATAATCGTGGTTTTCATTGGCATTTTAGTGACCGTTGAAATAAGTTGCAGCAGTTGTATTTATGCAATTTTAATGCACCAATCGATTTATTTGAAAATCATGCGATTTACATAAAATCCAACAAATATCAGCCTCATTCATATTTACGAAAACATTAATATTTACAAAAATAATTTTACCAATAGATACGACTGTTTCTACAACAGATTTCAGTTGGTTTGCGGCCTCTAACGTTCTCTTCCTGTTGTTCGACATTCCATCAGTCAGCAAAAACGCAAAACGTCTTCCGTTTCTTCCATTATTCCGTTGAACAAACGATTGGCCAAATATATCTGAAGCTGCTTGTAGCCCCCTGTGTGTGAACGTTGCACCAGGATTATATTCAATTGCATCCACTGCATGTTTAAGGAGTTCTTTATCCATATAGTCTTCAAACTTTATTTTTACCTCTGCATCAAACGAATAAGTTATAACTGCAATACGCAGATTGTTCTCTCCTATAGCAACTACGTCAATGAAACTGTTTACGAACCTCAGCTGTTTCTTGAACTCCTGTTCGGTTTGGCTAATTGAAGAATCCAAGATGAAGACAATGTCGGCTACAGAAGGCTGACATATTCCTGAATTAGCCGAAAAAAAAGTTATTAAACTCATTCGAATCAGAAATAAACAAATCGGGTCAAGTCGTTTGTATAACTAGACAGTGTGCACATGACAATGATGGTTTTACTATTATTGTAAATTATTTGGAAAATTATTTGTATACTATAATACAGCATTCATACACAATATTTACAAATATGGTCTCGTTTCAAGCGGTAACCGTAAGGTTTTATTCTTTCGTGTATTGTTTGTATTGTCTTATTTGAAATTGTTCATTTATTCAATAGTTTCTTGTTCTCTCTCGTTTTTTTTTGGCTGTGTGAGGTGGCTGTGTTTTCTGAGAGTGTGAATTCCTGATATGCATGTTTCACTTTTTGATTGTAAAAAAAAGCAAAGGAGGTTTTGATGACAGAAGCGTATCGTATGCTGAATTTAACAAAGAACATGACTACATGTAAGAAATGAAAATCAGTGTTTCTAGTTGGTTTGTTGTATTTATAATAAACGATAGGCGTTTAGGTTTTCTTAAAGGTTTAGGAACAGCCGATTTAACCGTCTTAAATGCACTTAATGTCAATAAAATCTATTCTTTTATTTAAGATAGGAATTCTGAGGAAATGTCTTTGATAAGCAGATTCCAAGTCAAGGTGTGGCCTGAGAACTTGTCGAGTATGACACTGAGTAAAGCTTGCAACTTCATAAAGTGGATGAGTTCTAAATTGCTTCACTATATAAAAAGTCATTCGTCCTTTGGTTTCTATAAAAAAAAGTGAATGCAATTTTGAGTTTCTTATTATGAGAATAAAAGTATGTAGATGAGTTTTGTCTGCTAAGTTATAAATTGTGTGGATATGATAGAACTATTAAAGTTTACCCTCAATAGCCACCTACCTGTTTCACACAGTTCTCCGTAGAGTCTGGGAGGACACTTGCAGATAAATGAATTCACTTTGTCTACGCACGTTGCACCGTTGTGGCAGGGTGAACTTGCACATTCATCAATGTCTGTTGAGTAGAGACAAATATACAATTATTTTTTATGGGTAGAAAATACATATAATATTATGTAGGTTTTGGTAGGTTTTATATTTCTTTCGATATTTTTTTTTTGAAATGATAAGTACGATACCATATCGATTGTTTAATAGAATGGTACATGCAATTTATTTAATATCTAACATAAATAATAGTTGTACATGTACATGCACGGTATGGATAAGACAAACAAAAAAATTGAACATATTTTCCGGTTGAAAGTATCTAGTAACCAGTAAAGGTATTTTAAAAAATATTGTTTTTATAGAGATTTCTCTAAAAATTGAAGAAACTATAAGGCAGTATCCACTCTTTCCACTTTATTTTAAATAAACATCTGTAAATAAAACCATTAAAAAGTAAGGCTACCAACCGGATATTTACACGCTTTGCATGCTTGTTTATTACATGTAACAATTACAGTTTGAATACTGCGATTAGCTACTTATGTTTTGTGCGTGTGGGTTGTTGCACCGCAAAACTTATTTTACCAACAGGGGCAAAAAGGTTATCCCATTAATTCCCAAAGCGGTGATCTATTATTGGATTGAAATAAGTTATAACCTCTCATTCTGTAAATGCTTTACGAATCGAATAGTTTCTAGTTTTGTGATCTTAAATTTAACAAGTTACTGTGCACTATCGGCAATTATTAGTAATACAATAGTCTCCTTTTGAGCAGACGAATTTAATGGACATTTAAATGTATGGAACGTTTTAAGCATTGTGAGCGAACGTAGCTATATTATTGTTCAGTTATGCCAAGATCCAGGTAAGTAATGTTTTCATTATAAGTGCCAAAACAACATTTGTGTCCGACAAAAATATATAATGGGGTTCATTATCTTCGCATTGGCTTCTAGGCAAACAACAAGTTTCGTACAGCAAGCTTGAACATTTATTAGGATATTGTAAAACCAGTCCGCACTGGCGAAAGTTAACATACAGTTTTTACTGATGAAACTGTTGTGGGGCTTGTATTCTAATACTATGATCTGCAGCATATCGTCATTGCTATCTAATCAAATAACAAGTTTCAACACATAGGTTGCATAAATTTGAGATTATACAATCCAGATCTTTTTTCTAGACAGACAGATATGCATACAAATGTGACGACACTGTAAACGTGCATTAGCTCTTTTTCCTCTATACACACACAAGTTTTTATGAACACAGCTTTACGTTTTGAAAAAAAGTGAAATATGCATATCAGGAATGGCAACATCAAACAGACACCGCCTCCCGACACAGCCAAAAGGTAAAGAGGAAAACAGAGCATGGTTTTCAATAATCAGTTTCAAAATGGAGTTATGCAAAGATCAAGTTCAAGTGTAGCATTGTCACACTTCTGGTACTCCACCACCAAATTTTTATTGTCTGAAAAAATAAATAAAATAACTGCCGTGATCACGTCATTGCCGTCTAATTAAATACTAAGTTTAATTAATCTCGCCTGAATATTGCATAATCAAGCTTTCCGTAGGTTTACAGACGGACGGAGGTTAAACCAATAGTGAGTGTCTACTTCGCTGAAACGGGAAGAGGACTAAAATGTGCAATACATATAAAATGTCTTGACATAATATAAGTCAGACAATAAATTCTCTTGCAGTTATAAAAACATTCACTTGTTTCACAGCAGGGACCAGTAAATCCGTCTAAACACTGACAGTGAGTTATGTTTGATGATCCTCCATTTTGACACGATATATTACAAGTCCGGTTCTCAAAAGCTCCATAGATGTCTAATCCACAGTTTTGTGCACACGTTTCATAGTTCCAACCCACCTGACAACATAAAACTCTTTGACGTTTTTGGGGGATGGACTCGCAAACAGGACAGGCAGGGGTCCATGATTCCCAGGACCCCCATTCACATAACTCTAGACCTTCTTCACAACGGCTTGAAACATGTCCAAACAACAAGCAAGTACATAAAAGAACTTTTATAGACGCCATTAAATTATCTACATTAACTTTTAAATCACTATGATCTTGTACTGTAAGACTAACAATAATACCGACAGTCTTCAACGTATTGCTTACTTCAATCCACACCTAGAGAAATATAAGTCCAACTCACAAATGAATCTACAAGAAAACAAACTGTTATAATCTGCTAATAATTGTTGTCGTTTTTTGTCATATGATATTTCTGAATACTGATAGAATAGCACAAATTAGGGGGGTATCGACAAATGATAATATCTTGTTGTAATTTTAAATAATTTAAATATAATTCGTGCTTCCTTCTACAACACAATGAACTGTACAATGTGTCTTATGATTATAGATAATTGGAACTGTATAGAGCGTATTGGTATATTGGTAACACTTGTTTTATTACTGCAAAAGTTAAACCTAGCAAAACTTTTTACAAAGATTTTATATTAACTATAGCAATAACCTGTAACCTGTCAAACGATGTATAACGCTATTACCTAAATGCAAAACTTTCTAATTGAATCAGAGACAATATTGTTTTCTAATTTTAAAACAGCGACCCAAGTCATAAAAATGACATTGTCTCTACCTAGGACATTGTATTTCCGACACCGCATGCTCTTGAACCAACAGGGGCAAATAATTATTATATATTCATTAAAGTTATTTGCTTAGAAGTTAACTGGTGATACAGTTTGACTTAATATTTTGTAACATACGATTCTTTGTTAAGGACGGAATTTAATTTCAATATTGATTCGGATACAGCTTACGCTGTGATCACAGTTTTTATCGGTAAACCGATCAAGTAACATAAAAAGAAATTGTTTTGGTGTCATCTCCAATATTGAAACATATGCAATAACTCTTTTCCGAAAAGTGAAATGTTCATATCAGGAATGTCCACAACCAGAGGAAACAGCCTTCTAGCAGAGACCAAACAGTAGAAAGGAAAAGAGAGCACGGTGTATAAAATGAATAATTTCAAAATAGACACCACGACACGAAAATGAGAACTCGCGGGGTTACCGCATTGGAATGGCCAGTGACAAAACATTTTGCCACTGGGGAAAGTCACCATCGATATTATGTTTTGTAAACTTCTATTGTTAACCCATTCTTTTATCTGGGGACCATAAATCGTTAAAATTGGAATTGTATTTATATGAAAATACCACATTATTATTTCACCAAGACATCGTGTACTTGTTTGTGCACCCTAGAATCTGGGGCAAGTGATGGTGCACTCTATAACCTAGTCTTAACACCCAGTGGCAAATTGTTTTGCCTTTAACCGTTCCAAGGCGGTAAACCCAAAGTCTCTTGAGTTTGTTGTTTGTGGCTCTCTTCCTCTCTCTACGTTTTGGCTGTGCAGAGAGGCTGTGTCTACTGAGTGTCTTCATTCCTGGTATGCATATTTTATATCATATAGAATCTATATTAAGCATGACTGATAATATTGTGTGTATGATCAATAGCTTATCATCCATGTTGTGATTTTAAACTAATTTGCCATAGCGTCCATTATTTTATAAGAATGTGTGTTACTTTCGCCAAGAACAATGCCACAGCAGTCAGGATATTTTATAAGTTTAGTCAAATGTTTTCCAGATACTGATCTGAAACTTTAACCATAAGCCTGTATAAATGTGCCTGACACAATTACATTGTGATGTCAATAACTTCTACAATGTTTTTAGATATTAGATTAAACCCTTTAACATAAATGACATGAGGTGTAGATGTGCATGACTTAATAAGTATTTCAATGTTGTTCAATGTTGTTATATGTTGATATACTAAGTTAACACTATCTGACGCGAACTTCTTCTACAGTATTTTATGTATTGACTTGAAACCTAAAACGTATCTACAGCATGATGTGTGGATTTGTGTGATGTATTTTAGTGTTGATCAGTTCATTATTTATTGGCGAGCATATGGTTAAATAATTGTTTATATCTAATTAAATTTACACGCATGTAACATAGCATACGTTCAGCATTATAAGTGCTCCTAATTTGTTCCAACAAATAATGGCCAATTCTTCTGAGACTGACAAGAGGGGGGTGATGTGAAAATAATAGTTACATGTATTGAGATATTAAACCAGTTAATATATAAACCATATTTTACGAAACATAAAGTCCTGAATTAGTGGTTATTGTGATGTTTATTAATAAATATGTATGCAAATACTTTTGTCAAGTTCAGTTTATATAGCATGTTATTAAAGCAATTACTTGTTCTTTGACATTCGAAAAAGTAGAAATAAAGGTTTATCTTCATATATTAAGGATTCATTATCTTCAAATACTAAGGATTCATAAGAAATTGCCTTAAGCTAAACAATATCGGCAAAAAAAAATCCAAATGATGTGTTGATTTAAAATCTACATCTGACGTTAAATTTATTAACGCTATATGCAGCGGTCTTGTTTTGACGTTTTACAAAGCCATTTTAAATAAAAGCAATGTTTTTTTATCCTTTAGAAGATAAATAACTTTTTAAATAATGAACAGTTTTGCTTTACATTTCATCGTTTACTCTTTAGGTTTTACACTTTTTTAAACCGTTACTTTTGGTCCGAGGTTGCCATTAAAGGCAAAATAGCCCCTTAAGCGGGAATCGCTACCGTCATTTTAACCCATAAAACAAGGGCATTGTTGTCGAATTAAGGACTTATGCTTAGTGTTATTTTTAACAAGTGCAAGTTGTATATTTTATGAGGAATAAAAAGGAGAAGATAATTTGTAGAAGTATTTAAGAGAAAACAAATAATAACATAAGTACGCGCAATGGCGACAATGACAATAGTACTGCATACAGTCATGTTTTAAGTCTGATGATTAACGCTCTTACTACTCTTGTGTTCGGTTCTTACTTGCTTTTAGGATAAGCTAAAATGAAAGAATGCATTTCTTTGCATATGAACTCGATGTGTTGCTACTCTTTGTGATACTCACTCTTGCCAATTTCATTAAGCAAAATAGATCCTTCGTGGGCAGATTGAAAGAATAAACTTCCAGATCAGAAAAATGAATGAGAATGTTAAATCAGTTAACATTTAAATAATTATATTTTGGTCTCCGCATCCTTTTTAACCGTAAACATATGCATAAACCTACCTACCTGTTTCGCAACAAGTGCCAGTGAAGCCGTCTACACACTGACAAAAGTATGTTTTTGAGGTTCCACCATTTCGACATTCCATCTTACATGTACGATCTTCCCTAAACCTAGACCTATCCTTACAGCAGTTCGCGAGACATAATTCTAGTGACCAGCTAATCTCGCAGCACAACGCTCTTTCTCGCACTTGGTAGTCATATCCACAATGAGGACATTCAGACCACTCAGAATTCCAATTTTCCCATTCACATATTGGTTTTCTACATTCTCTAGAAGAGGTTCCTTGTAATATGGTTGCATACAGAACGAGTGTTAACAGCGCTACTACTTTCTCGACCTTTAAAAGTCTTCGATACATGGTGCATTGTATTTTTAACGACTTCTCACGTTTAGATAGTAAACATCAGTCCAACAGATCACTATTTTGTTAATCTTGAATAAATAATGATGACAATATGCTTGCGTGAAGAATAAATTAAAGCTACTATGTGTTTATTCATCGGGTTTAATCAATTTTAATTTATTCTTTAAGCGTAAGTTAATCATGTTAATATGCCTTTTGTTCTTTGATTGATTATTGATTTGAGATAAGAAATTTGTCTTAACTGCATTATTTCTACTTCAAATATTAATGAGCATGTTGAAGAAGGTATCGAATTTCATGCCTTTTATTGTGTTTATTATATGTTAAAGGAACAAGGAAAGTGAAAGAATTTTATTTCAAATTATTTTAAAATGGCTAAGGAGATGAAGGCAGTAAAGACATGCTTATTTCATTATAAGCACATTTACTTCCAGAATTCAAAATTAAGCAAATTCCTATCCTTTCCCTGGAGTTAAAACATAATAATCAAACTGTTTGAAATAGTAAACATTTGTTAATGACGTCACTTATCACTCAAATGACGTATTATTTGGCATCATGACGTGGTAATTAAATTAATAAAAGTGCGAAATCAAGAACAAAGTTTAACAAGTAAAACGAGTGTCATTTGTAATGCACACATGTGATACATAGGTAAATAAATGGGCAAGCAGTGCCACTTGTCGATAATGGCCCTGCAATATAATAATGTCCCTCGGGCCAATATTCATATGGCAGGGCCATTATCGTCAAGTGGCACTGCTTGCCCATTTATTAACCTATACATAATATCTGCAAAGAAAACTGCAATGATAATGGTTCTTTTTTTGCCTTTGTGTTTTATACATGGTCCGCATACATTATATACATGTACATTTATATCTTTTACATTAAATATACAATCTATCTGAAATGGCAACACGCATTTTTAATATTTATGGTGCATAAAGGTGGAACACGACACTGTGAATTTCAGAGTTTCATTTTAAAATTTGGTGTGATAATTTAATTTAACCGAGCTTGCGATATTTTTATGATCTGTCGTGTTCGTTTGCCTTTAAATTCTTTAAATTACGTATTCATCTATTTAAATATCACAATAGCGTTGTATGTGCCAAGTAGCGGCTTAAAAACGTCTATCCGTACTTTCAATCAATTCTGTTACCATTTTCGCCCTTTAAAGGTCCTTGAAAACGATACGTATATCTGTGCATATATTTAGTTGCGCTCAACCCGCGGCTGGGCAGTGTGGACAGTAAAAAACAATATACTTTTTCCATTGATGTCTATGATCAGGTTCAATTACACCGAGCCTGCAGTATTGTTGACTATTTGTCGTGTTCAGGGGCTTTCAAAGTTACTTTAAATTTTCATTTGTTTTGATAATGTTAACAGGAAATGGCCGACGTTAATACTCCTCTTCGAGTTACTGTGTTTGGGGCATATTATTTCCTAGATTGGCAGAAAACTGTGAAAAAACAGGTTTTATTAAATGATATAATCTACTTGGGGTCGCCAGGTTAACGCATTTGAAAGCATGCTCAGATATATATTGCTTAGAATTGTTGCATTCACGTTTTTTTTCATTGACCACTTATTATGTGGATAAATTTTAGAAGAGAATGTTAGCTCAAATAGCTTTATTGGACATAGATCTATGTACATTTACTGAAGAATATTACAATATCATTGTCCCGTTTACAGTTAACTCAGTTTGAGGCGGGGTTTCCCATTTGCGAATCGATATGACCTCCATGAAGAAATAAAATTAAAACTTGAAACTTTTAAAGCTCTAGAAACGCTTACCCCTACTCTACAGATAAAATATTGCAGCTATAAATCTTGCAATATCCTTGTGTTAAAATCATGTTAAAGATCATAAAAAGATGGAACGCAATTGTGACATGGTAAGGCGTACAGAGAATTTACATATTAGAAGTGGCGAATATGAACATAACCATAGACCCAGTCTTATCGGTTAATTATTACGTCTATTTACGAGCGACAGAAACTGTCGTATTAATCGTTACGCAGTCAACATATATATTTCACTCCTTGCATTTTTCTGTCATAAAAGTCTATCGTTTACGTAAAAAACTATGTATTTAACTGTGCACAATATTTTGAAATGAGACGTCGACGAGCACGAAGGTTTTGTCACGATATGCTGCGAATAAGCTTGTCAATATTCACTTTGTCGTTAACGTTGCACTTCCAAAAGCCATTCAAAAAAGCCGTAATATCACGAGTTCTTCTCATAATGTCTGTATATAATAGAGTATTTATGTGTGGTAATAGACGAATTGAATTGAGTTTTGTTGGTGTTCAATTGGATAAGAAAAGAGTTGGATTGTTTAATGTGCACGTAAAGCCTTCCGGGTTACAACCCAACAATTTTCTACATGTTTAAGCCAATGGTAACCGTTAACTATCAATTAAATCCTTAAGGGGACACTAACATTGCAAACGGCGAAAACTGGCTAAAATTTCAAAAAAGAATTTTGGGGAAAATACATATTGCCACCTTGATTTTAGTGAAAAAAGTATTTATCCAAGGATGTACTACATTGCAATGTTTGCAATCTCAGTTTAGTCTAATTCATGTTCTAATTACAAAGCACAAATTACACGAGAACAATGAAA
Source organism: Corbicula japonica (assembly GCA_038501625.1). Taxonomy (NCBI): domain Eukaryota; kingdom Metazoa; phylum Mollusca; class Bivalvia; order Venerida; family Cyrenidae; genus Corbicula; species Corbicula japonica. Next base: position 1,487,603 of record JAZAYU010000096.1, on the reverse strand, counting down.
TTCATAGACAATATAACAAAGCAACTCATACTGAAAATAAGGTTTTGCTGATCTAAAATCGTAAGTGCCAATGCGTCAATAAACTGTTAGGATTTTCAAAAATTCAAGTGCTCCCTTAACAGGAAAACATTTAGTATAGGGCGTGTTGGCTTATTATACTTGCAAAGTTGTTATTATCAGCTCTTTAAAATTCTGTCCGCTATGGGTATTATAAGTATTTGCACGCACAGACAAAATAAGTAGAGATAAAACAAACGAAAGCCAGGTGTAAATTATTTATTGTGCAAGCGTTGATTCACTGTGGAATTAAAATTAAATTTTACTCTGTTTTGGGGCTTTTCATTGAATGCAGCAAACTGATAATATCGCTTCACCAAATGAATATTTCATTGAATAACTTAAGTCATGAAAGTTTTATAAAACAAGTATCAGTAAGCAATGAAAATCATTAAAAAACTTCTTATAACCAAAATGAACCTGTTGAAATTAAATTAAACATCGAACATATTCATAAGCTATAATCTGGTGATCAACTGAAATATAGTTGTACACATTGAGAAATAAACATTTAAGATAATCAAACTCTTGTTTTAACTGCTTGGCAGTTTTAAAGTTCAATTGAAATGTGAGTTTTGTCATAACTGTCTTAAAAATGTTTCAATAGTCAAAGTGTGTAGTCTTCCTGATATGAATTTTATTATTATTATAATCAAAGTGAATAATTTGAAACAGTTGTGCAAATACTGTAGGAAGGTTTGTATAACATCTTTTAATATTTCATTAAAATTGCGGTATGATAGAAAAGTGAAATATTGTCCTATTGAAGAAGTTCCGTAGAGAAAAATGTTTACACAAAATATTAAAATAAAATTTTATATTCAAATATATTATGTGATAATTAAAGGAATCTTAAAAAGAAACACTAATTTTACAAAACATAAGCTCACAATGACGATTGATTTGGAGTTCATCCACACACGCAATATCCTCCTACAGAGGTGGACAGTCCTAAACACAGTTGGTAACACGATCTTGTATAAACTCTAAAATTAATTTTTTATAACATTATAATGCTGGCAACAAGCATATGAAACTGTATGTACTCGAACATTGTAAAAAACCTTATTTTGACAGAAAAAAGCAGAGAAATAGGAGAGTCAATGTAAGAATAATGCCCGAGAACGTTTGAAATGTGTGTTTATATTTTTTATCTCTATCGTCATGCATGCCATGAGTAATGACAATAAATTATGAATTACGGAACAGCTTGAAGGTTCGAGTATTCAGTTTAACCATTGTCGATGAAGGAGAATAAACACTTTAAACTATTTCACTATAAATTTATGGGGTTGTCATTGGGCATACTTGAGAAGTTTGTTAACTCAGGAAGATTACATAATTTCAGTCAATGGTATATGAATTGTACATTTTATAATGGGTAACAACTTGTTCGATCTCTATACCATGTGGGAAACGCAAATATTATCGAATTTTATTAAAAGTAAAGGAAACTATATACTTTACGAAATATACTAAAGGTTTGATTTTTCGTTTATTTTATTATATTATAAAACATCGGCCTCTGTGGCGCTTGGCACAGAGAAAAATTTGTCTTATAAAGCACTAAATAAAAATTAAATAAAAAATTGAAGTACTTTGTATAGATCACCGAGAACATATGATTACGGTTAAAAGGAAACTTTTTTGACAACGATGATTAAAAAATGTCGGTTCTCTTCTTGTAGCTTCATTTAAGTCAAACATCTTTACATGTATCATATTTACCTTAAGACGTTTTCTTTTTTTACAGGATTTAAATATTATCTGAAGACCTGATGTTTGTATTTTGCTTACTTTGGTAAACGTTCTCTTTACCACACTAAACCATTTAAGTTTTAAATGAAATTCACCATGCCCAATAGACCACTTAATGACTTGAAATAAGAAGCTCTGTTTACGGTAACTCTGTTAATAATTACACTTAGAGGAAACGTTTCGGGCGTTTATAATGTTTTATGTGAGTGGTCAAACTGGAGTTCGTGGTCACCTGAATGCCCTAATTGCGGATATATTCTCCAACGGCGATCAAGAGGATTATGCTGTCGAGAGGACTGGGTAGAACAAGACACTTGCAAAACAAACTGTGGAAAGAATATTTCGGGATATTCGGAACATCGGCACTGTACAATAGAATGTCATACTGGAGGAACACCCCATACAGATTTCTGTCAGTGTGTACACGGCTATACTGGCACTTGCTGCGACATAAGTATGTTAACTGTTTACAATTGTACGAAATTCGGAGACCAAATGCTTATTAACATGTTTAACATATTGAAATGCACCCGTATTATTATTTATCAATATTATGCCGATGAGAATATAATTATATTGCGAAGACGTGCTGCAATATACAAGACAAAAATCAATAATATAATTTTTGTATATTAGCTATACAAATCTTATTAACATTTCGAGCAATTCAAAATTATTTATCTGCACATAAAGCTCTACCAATAAACCAATATACCCATACGCACAGTAACACTTAATTAAAGGTTCCTTATCATCCTTATCGTTACAATTTGATGGTTTGGAATGATTTTACTACATGCAGAATATGTATTTGTATTTTATTCTTAAGTTATTAAATTAAATCAACGCACTTAAAACTTTACAGTTCAAATTCAAACAACAATGAAAACAACAACAACAGCACCAGGTAATTTTTACTCATACCTAAAAGAAGTTGTAAATAAATGTCACAAACGGGAAACATAATGGAAAAATGGTCTGCGTTGATATCTCTTTACATTTTAGTTGTTACTTTATTTTTAAAGAACTTAAACTTATTTAATACTTGCTAATATTTAAGGTATTTTGTAACACAATTTGATTTCTTTAGTAATAATCCTACTTTTTTCCCGCGAAATTTCATTATAAACACGGTTGTCGTCTGTTCAAATGTATGACTTCATTTAAATGATTGACGTCAACTGTCCCAAGACACATCTCCCATGACGAGCCCCACACTTCGTTCAACAATCATCACTGCAATGAAAATTTCTCGCGCTGTTTTCAGTTTTGTTTATAAATAAATTAACGCGTGTTAGTTTGGACTATTTATTATCTTAGGGAGAAATAATTGCTAAATTACTCTTCATTACTGATTGAAATTTCTTTTGGTGGAACCCATACAATCACCAAAAATTCTACTTGGTAACTTTGTCCGAATGTTTATTTTTCATTAGAAATATATTCACTTTGACTTTTTTCTTAATTTACAATCAGGTGCCATCAACAGCCTTCAGATTTTGTTTTTATCTTGTAACAACTGACTTTGGAACAGTTTCGAAAGAGTTATCCTAATTTTTGCTAAATATGCACTGCATGCAACTAATGGTCAAGCATCCAGAAAATTGCTCTAAACTTATTGTATTGAATTAATAGGACCCCTGGTAAGTAAGAAAAAAATAAAACCTTAGTTATCTACAGCAAGTATGTTTAACTGAATCTCTTTCAGAAAAAAACAATATATAATTACCTCCCTTACAGTAAAGGAGTGTTCTGATTTTTAACTTGCGGTGTAAGTAAATTGTTTTGGAATTTAAGAAAACAACCGATAAAGATTAAAACGACATTTAATAATAGTGGATAAAATAGTAATTTCAAAGACCTCTTATGACATAGGGATCAAACGAAACTAGCATATATACTAGTGTCCAAAAGAAAAGATACCAAACTTTCAATAAAATGTTTGTTTTAGACCTGACCCATCTTTTAATCTGTTTATGTTCGTACGGTATTGATAAATATTGATTTGCATGATGCTATTAAAAGGTTTCTAGAATAAATTAGACCAATCCAAATGTTCTTTTTGCCAATGTGTTGTTGAATGACCTTTCAAACAATTGGTATCGTTTCTTTCGGACATTAGTATATTTTGAACATATACAATTGATGACCAATTAGAACTTTAAGTGAGTGTATATTGCTGTGAGTATATTACTCATGTTGTCACCATTATCTTCTTTTCAGCATAGCACTCACGAAAAGCTTCCAATACAGTGTTCGTCCACACAATGTTAGTCCTATGTTTACGTTTCTTTACAGACATTGATGAATGTGCAAGTTATCCCTGCCACAACGGTGCCACGTGCATAGACAGCGTGAATTCATTTATCTGCAAGTGTCCTCCCAGAGTCTACGGAGAATGGTGCGAAACAGGTGGTTAATCAGAGGAAAATTAAGTTCAATCGTATCCTTACAGCCGATTCACACTGTCCGCAAATTTAAAGTGTCGTTTTCTATAAGATGGTTTGATACATAAAACCTAGCAGAATATATCACCTCGAACAATATAGAGCACAATTCCTGTTTAATCAATTGTTAATCAAAAACTAGTGAAACCTTTTTCACATTCTAGTAAATTTCTAGTGAATTTCTTTAGTTTAAAATCTTGATTGTTCTAATAATTTCTGTATTATTGGGAGTATTTATGAGTGTAAATATAAGGACTGAGTCAATGTTTGATTATTTTCATTTGGGTATGAAAAACAGTTGGATTGTTTAAAGTAAACGTGCAGTCCTTCGGGTTCCACACACGTTCATGAACCCAACTCTTCAATCCTTAGTTTATAAAAAATATGTCATAAAACAATATTCGAGGTATCAATGTAATGTAGACATTACCTCGTTTATACGTCATGTTACCTGATATGTGCTTTTTAATTTGAATGTGTTTGATATAATATTTATCTTCTTTTCGGAAATTCAGGAATATGTCATCCTTCTGAAACCGACATTGTCTTCATCTTGGATTTTTCAATTAGCCAAACCGAACAGGAGTTTAAGAAGCAATTGGGATTCGTGAACAGTTTCATTGACGTAGTTGTTATTGGAGAGGACAATCTGCGTATTGCTATTATAACTTATTCGTTTGAGGCTGTGGTAGAGATACAGTTTGGAGACTTTATGGATAAAGAACTCCTTAAACACGCAGTGAATGCAATTGAATATAATCCTGGTGTGACATTCACGCACAGGGGGCTTCAAGCCGCATCAGAAATATTTGGCAATCAGCTGTTCCACGGCGTAACGGAAAAAGGGGGAGACGATATGCATTTTTGCTGACTGATGGAATGTCAAACGACAGGAAGAAAACGAAAGCGGCAGCAAATCAGCTGAAATCTGTTGTAGAAACAGTCGTCTCTATTGGTAAATTTTTAACTGTTAACTGCTTAATTTCGGTTAATAATAGGTATGATTCAAGATAAAATCATAAGAACGTCATTTAGATTAGACATTGGGTGAGTTATTTTTTTATAAATATTCCTAAGGAAATTTGAAACACAACTTCTTTAACTTCTTTAATTAATTTCGTGTTTAAAACGTTGCGTTTCTAATTTCTGTAACCATATAAAATATATTCTTATTATAAATATATAAAGAAATTAGAAAAGCAACTCCTTTAAACATGAAATATGTTTCCTGTTTAAAGATGTTACGTTTCTAATTTCTTTAAATATATTAAGATATTCAACTGTCATGTGTTTTATTTCCTAGTACATTGCTTCGAAGTTTTTTTGTAACTTACAGTATTTTAAATTAAAAATGCAATAACATTTTACGGAAAATGTGGAAGACACACTTATTCTATTGATTTGTCTCATAAATCCTTCATTTTCCTAAATCAAGCGTCATACAACTGAAAATGACGCCACATGTGATGTTCTTTAGCTATTACGAACTGTAAGTTGAAATATTTTTCTAAATTATATTTTTGGGTGGCTTAGCCACAAGTGAAAATACATTAATCTGGATATCTTGATCAAATTAGTTTTTTTCAATTGTACAATTATATAATATTGCTTTAACATTGTGCTATGCTTTTATGCCGATGATTATGGAGTGCTAATGATCTGAATATACTGCATTTAGAATGACACACTCATCTATGTATTGTTTAGGGTTGATCAAACTTGATACGGTATTCTCGGGAAAACATTTTCGTTGCGCAAACCTCAGAATTATGCAGCGCTGGCAATATACCTGTAACTGACAGATTAGATTATGAGATTTTTAGATTTTGTAGTAAAAGGTGATCTAGCAAAAGACTCAATAAAACTGAAACATATATTATCTATTTAATAAAGTTTTAATTAACATGATTAATGTGTATTTAATTAATGTGTATTACTTGGAATATGAGGTTCACATCTGTAGCAATCATCTTTAAGATCGAACAACATAATTTTCTGTATTTCTAGGTGTCGGCCAAGAAGTGTCACACTATGAATTATTAAACATCGCCACTGTGGATGGTTCCAGACATTACGTCTACTCTGTCGACAGTTTTAATGCTCTCTATACCGTATTACAACAACTGGTTCATCTCACGTGCGACGGTAAATCTTCATAGAACTGTTTCTCGAACACGTTTCATTTACTTAAAAACATTTTGTTCAAGTACGTTATTTTAAGAAAAAAAACAGATTGATATATATTTATTTTTTTATTTCTGTAGTTGAAAGTAAACACGTGTAGGTAAACTGTAATTTACCAATGCTACATTTACCACATTTACCACTTTAACAGAAAAGAATAAACTTTCTACAAATTTTGTATGTTTGTGCTCTTGTTCTGGTTTAGTTTTATTTTTTTCTTTTAATGCTGGAATCTGTAAAGGTCCTCTTATTTTAAAGTGAATATGCATCAATGTTCAGGAAACCCGTGAGGAGACTCTGCACTACTATCCAGAATAAGCTACGTATGCATGTATCATAATTTTCAGAATGTGAATGGAAAACCTATTCTAACGTTGTGCTCCTGCTAGACTCTAGTGAAACTATGACGTCTAAAGACTTTCAGATTGGATTAGATGCTCTAGTCTATCTTACACTTGCTATGATTGAACGGGAAACCGACAACGTCACTGCTAACGTTGCTCTGGTAACATTTGGACGGGACATAAAACTTCATCGTGGTCTTAACGATACAACATTAAAAATTTCACTGTTACCACAGATTCAGAAATTAATCCTGCCTGTTGATGACAGCTGTCCCAAGGACAAAGACTGTAGCAGTTCAAGTTTAGATCAAGCCCTTGAATATCTTAATACTGAAGTTTTAAACAACTCAACTCACGAAGAGGAAAAGAACACTGTTATCATAATACTTTCGAATGAACAACTGTCAGTAAATATTCGCGTTACTGAACAATTAAAACACTTCAATGAAGATAGGGCATCTTCTTATGTTATTAGTTTAGGTAATTTGGCTAATCTGGAAAACTTAAAACAATTGGTTGAGGATCCATCTATGGTATTTGCGCTTGTCGACGGAGCGAATATGTCAACTTTAGATGCTTTAACATCTGAAATATTTGTTAGCTCATGTAACTTGTCTAATGATTTTGTGAGCAACTCATAATAAAAAAATGTTAAAAGTAATGCGTAACAGAAATCGGCGTACATACAGCTGTTTATCGTTTCAGGTGAATCGAAATTGCATTGTTTATTAGTGTAAATATTGAGCTGCGCTCACCCGTGGCTAGGTAGCGTGGGCAGTTATATCATTTTAATTACTTACCATGAACAGTCTCGATCAAACCGAGCCTTCAATATTTTCATAAATGTCGTGTTTGGTAGCTTTCAAAGTACCCGTTTCATAACTACTTTAAATTACTTTTTCCTGAATTCAGAACTGTTACAATGTTTTCATTATCAATCTTAAATACATCCGATTGAAAAACTAAACAAAATACATTAATTTCGCTGTTTTGGTTTTGTAGAAGCACTAAATTCAATTCAGAAAATAAACGCCTTGTATATAACATTGGTTTAACTATCTGAACAGAATCAAATATTGAACCATGTAAGCTGGTAAAAAAAAAACAATAGTTAACTCAGACACTCTGTAATTGATGGTAAGATGGAATATTGTTGAAGAGCTTCAAAAAATACATTTAACGTGTGTAAATTAAAATATGATTGTAGTGGATATGTTTGTCTTGTATGGTAACTTACAACAATATAATTATTATCTAGTATTGTATCAATAATACATCTGACCAGTGTGTGTTGAATTAAGGAGTCTCTGTTAAATTTCGATTCCGATTCTGCTTTCACAATCGTTCACGTTCTTTTCGTTTCCCAGATATCAAAATGATGCGTTTTCAGACAACGCTTCCTGACTCATTATCGAAACCGAAAGTCGCTTGCAGACAACAGGGTATTAGTGTTTCGTTTGGTTTGTTTCCAGACGTTTTAAGATTTGCCAATAACTTGTTGTTTCTGTTTCGTAGCGAGTAGAACAAGGTCATATTTCGCAAAACTACCTTTAACACTCCGGTGCGTAGCTTTATACTCGAGTACGCGACTGATCCACATCATTTCTACATTTTTATTTAATTCAGCAAAAGAAGCAGTGCGCGTACTGTACTAGCGTAGCTTCACATATAATCTTCTAATAGTCGTTTTCTAGGAAAACCCCTTATCGCATTAAAAATCTCCAACCGATCACGCCATTGTTTTCAAAATTTTCCGGGAGTCTGGCCTTGGCACAAAAATGAATCCTTATCATATCCAACTTTGCTCATTATCGGTTAGCAAAAATCGATAACGAATTTTCAATAGATTATGAAGGAACAATTCAGTTTTTTCTTTTTTATTTCTTAAACAGTCGAAAAAACCCATAGTACATATTAAAGATAAATTTCTGCCGATTAAGATGGTTGTTTTTATTTTAATTCATCATAACGATAATTTGGTCCTTTTTGACTTTGAATATAGCCACCCTATTTTCCCTTTTATTTATATAGAAACTGTAGAGAAAGAGGGATTTTTTCGCTTATCCTTACGTATTCTTTTGTTAATATCTTATATCCAAATTATAAGTTTAAAAAAAAAACAGGTTACATATTTTGCAAAAATATTAAGCTATTGTTTAAAATAATTTTTATTAAATTAAATTTAAAACATTCTAACACGACTATCAAATATGTTTAGTAAAAATTTAAGTCTCCGTAAATTTGCGAACATTCCCAATATTTTACGATCATTGACGGAAGATTGTTTAATTCGACAGTCAAGTGCAGAAAACAATATAGTTTGATATGTAGAAGTTGGAGTATTGTTTTGAAATTTTGTAATATTACTTAGAATTAAGTAGAAACACTAAATTTTGGCGAATCCGTCAATATTTTACAAATTTCATAGGCGGAAACAAATACGTACTAAATTATTCATGGCATTTAGAAATAAGTTTCAAGTTTCAAATTTATTGGCAATATCGGCGAATTGTTGCCTTTGGCCATTTACAACATCACAAATATGGCAAAGACAAGTTATAGTTTACAAATAGTAAACAAAGCATATTCAACATACAATACAAAAGTACATGCAAAGTATATGTCTTTTCGATATAGTTGTCATTAAAAAAGCAAAAGACCTATGCCTTCCAATTGATTTACAAATTGATCTTTTTTCAAAAATTGTTAAACCAATATTACTATATGGTTGTGCAATTTGGGGTTTTGTTACATTGACGTACTAGAAAGGGTACAACTAAAGTTTTTAAAGCATATTCTTAATGATAAGACTTGCACATCGAATTGTATTGTCTATGGTGAGACAGGAACTATGCCACTGTCAATTGAAATAAAAAGTAGAATCGTAAGGTTTTGGGCTAAACTGGTTTGTCCATCTCAAGAGAAACTATGTAACAATTTGTATGCATTGTTCCTCAGCTATTTTAAATATTCAGATGTAAACGATTAACGAATTAAAAAGCATTTTTATAACATGTGGAATGAATAGTATCTGGGATACTCATGACTTTCCAAACATCAAATGGCTTACACTTACGGTTAAACAAAAATTAAAAGATAGTTTCCTAAATGATTGGTACTCAAATTTAGAAAATGCAAGCAGTTGCAAAAATTATCGATTATTTAAATACAACTTTGGATTTGAAAATTATCTCATTAAAACACCAAACAATTATTTGAAATATATAATTAAATTTCGTACACGAAATCACAAATTTCCTATTGAGACTGGCCAATGGAATAGAATACCTTTAAATGAAAGAAAATGTACTTTATGCAATCTAACAATCGGTGATGAATATCATTATTAATTAGAATGCCCAGATTTTACTGATAAACGGAAACAAATGTTAAAAACTGATTACTATACAAGACCCAATATTGTTTATCAGTTTATGACGCAATATGTATTTCTCCCGTGAATATTTTGTTGGATATGATTTTATTTCCCGAGTCCTCGTTTATTATATATATATATATATATATATATATATATATATATATATATATATATATATATATATATATATATATATATATATATATATATATATATATATATATATATATATATATATATATATATATTGTGAATTATAATCCGATTAATATAATAAACCCAGACAAAAGTCTAAAAAGGTGATAATTGTAACAAATTATAAACAATTACAGGTTAATCAACAGGTAAGAAATATGTGACATTTTGTGTATTAACAATATGTTACACTGAATCACAAAAATTGTCAATCATAAGAAAATGCATAAAGAAATTAAAATCGTCATTATAAAGTCTCTTCTATATACACGCCTATCTCAATCAAAAACCACAGATATATAAAGATAACTTATTTAAATGTTACTTAATTATTTGTAAAAGTTAAATGCTTTCTGTTTTAAATTAAGAAGTTAAAGTAAATTTTATCCAAAAATTTATATCGTTAAATGCACTCGAAAAATTGAAATTTTTAAGTTTAGGGCATATTTCTAAACACATTTGAAACATAAGCACGTAATGATGTACCCAATTGGAATTAAAGTAAGAACAAATAATGACTATCGTAATCTCTTCAACATATATCAAGATTACATAGTAAGATTGTTATCAGTAAAATTTTATAATTCAATAAACTGTTATTCTTTAATTATTTTGACAAACATGAGCGCAACAGTAATAGAACGCATTCGGGATTTTATTAACTGATCGAAACAATGCATCATTAATTTTATTGTACACCCTCCCAATAAATGACGCGTTGTAAAAACAAAGTTATGAAAGATCAATTATTAATATGTTTTATGACTTTTTTCCTGTACGTGTATAACAAGGTAAATGGTTCATTTAAACAATGAACCTAGCAAATGCATAGATTCAAAGAATTTAAAAGTGTACCGATCTGGGTTTTTTTCGGTGTACATAGAAATTGAGAAAAGGCTACACAATTCTGTCGCTTTATATAAGACTGAATTTTTAAATTCTTTAATGTGTTAAGTTTACAAACCGTTTCACCAATTTTACACATAATATAAATTGCTTTCCTACAAAATAAATTTCTTAATTAATGCAATAATAAGGATGAAATGGAACAGGCAGAAGTTATATATCGCGGGGCTTAGGATTGTAAAATAAATAAAATAATCGGTCGTCTATGTGCCCAAAATCAAATCAAAGAACTCGGCACAAAGTTACACAGAACTGATAAAAACGAAGACATTGTAGAACTTATATTAATACGGTCGTCTCAAGCCTGTGTGTAACTTTTGCGATATAGGAAAAACTGATATAAGATTTAAATACTCGATATTTCCTTATACACAAAGTTATGATCTTAATTATAAATTATTGAAAACTAGTTGTGTTGTTATGTATAAAACTCTCAGAGATATATACATTATCAAGATTATTTATTGCTTATTTATTTCTTTGTGTTACCTGCGTGCTTTTTTTCTCAAATCTTAAACTTTAACATTTTGGATAAATTTTGTAATTTTGAAAATATTGCTTTTACTTTCTGATTTCATTAATCTATTAAATTTATCAATTGTTGGCTAAAAATGTCTTCCTTTATATTCGTTTATAATATTTGTGTAATATGGGCATATTAACAAAAAGTGGTATTCGTTTTCTATCATCTTATAATTACAGCATTTACAGATTCTGTTTTCTCTTGTAACACCCGTGTACCTTCTAGTTTCAATATTTAAAATACAACTTTTATGAAACGAACTGAATGCTTAATGATGAAACAATTTTGTGCTATTTTATTGGTTTTCCCCTCCGGCACAAATGACATATTTTATTGACCCTAGACTTCGTTAATCTCCGATAATCTGACGACTGATAAGAAGGGCAGATAATTGACAATACAACATAGTCAACGCCGTACACTCTCCCTTTATGAGATGATGACCAAAGTGCCATATAGAAAAAAGAGGTCTAGCTACATCGCCAGATTACGACCATAAGTTTTCTAGTTAACAATATTTAAAGTTGCCATTGAGATGTTAAAGCGTTACCGGATCAAAGAAATTTAATATTTACATTAAACAATTCTTCTTAAAGTAACGTTTATAAGTAACGATTAAGAAAAGTGCACTTACAATCGGCCATGTACAGTATAATATTTTTTAAAACTGCCATCGCGTGCAAACTTTTAAAATGTCTTTTTTATGGAATAATAAATGATAGAGAAATTATTACAGTTCAGATGCGGTATTCCTAAATCCGAAGTCTGAACGATATAGAATAAAAATGCAAATTCCTTATGAAATCAAACATGTTTTTCTTGGTTTTAGCCGTCTTTTGACTTAGTCTTTGTTTACAAGGATTGTGTAATTTTCAAATAAAAAAGGGAACTTTGAAAGACACCGAACACAAAAAATAAGAAACTTTGTCAGGCTCGGTTTGATTGAGCCTTTTCATGACTGGTAATGGAAATGCTTATAATTACTGTCCACAGCGCCTAGTAGTGGATTCAGCGTAAAAGTCAAGTAAAAGGTACAATTATGATCCATCCTAAACGATTGGTATGCATATGGTGGTGAAATAGAAACAAATTCACATTCATATACATACAGTCCACCAAAAAATTAATTCAACGACGGTAGGGGTATTGCTTTTGAACGCTCAAAAGTTACACTTGACCATTATGTTAAATGCATTCGAAGGACCCACACTTAAATATATTGAAACCTACCCGTCATAATGACGCTTTTATTATATACCCTTCTCGCACAAAACAAATTTAAATACACTACACAACAAAATTTGAGCAAACAACGTGGTTAACATAATAGTAAAAATAAAGTAGTAACGTTATAGTAAATTTATAAATTGTGAAGAAAATTAGAAATGGCGTGAGAAAATGGTTGTAGAAAGGCAACGGATAGTTTCGGAGTTGGGTCTGTGCCAAATAGTGCCGGAAAATTACAGTCAGAGTACACACAATAAAGTGTGACATAAGACGTCGCATATAAGGTAGACAACTGTAGAAACACAGAATATGAAAACCACACTGTCGGAATACATAAATAAATTTTACTGATCTTTCTCGTTGTAAAAGTGTTACGGATAAAATAATACATGGTTATATAAAAAGTTAACCCTGTTTAGAATAGCGCCTTATCATTAGCAAATCTAAAACATTTCAGGCATTGTGTACTTGTTGATGATAGCGAAGAACAAGTAACAATCAAGTATACATGTAATATCGTTTCATTTAGCAACGATGTATGATTGTCATATATGCACATAGTTCAAGTAAGTCTTAAAAATGACTGACAACAAATTTAGTAGCAACAGAGTCCGGTGAATGTTTGCGAATCCGGTGAATTCGCAAACTCAGCTACCATTTTTAAGGGTCCTACATTAAATGTTTTTTCTTTAATATATAGTTGGGGGGTCTAATGATAAAACGTACTATGTTTTGAACCAATATCTCTAAAAATAAGTGAGCTATCGTGTCTGAAACACCAAAATCGCCATGGCGATTTCGGAAACGCCATGGCGATTTTTCGTCGCCATGAAATCCCCATGGCGATTTTTAGCCATAAATTTGAAATGGCGTTATTCCGCCATGGCGATTTTCAATCATTTTTCCGAAATCGTTTATAAGCATTGAAAAGTAATGTTAGAATCATTATTGAACTTCTCCCTATTTCAAATCGCGGTTAAATTCATTTTTAAAAATCGCCATGGCGGTTTTTCGCAATGAAAAAAATGGCGGAATTTCGCAATAAATTTATGGCTAAAAATCGCCATATATTTCATTGCGACTTTATGCCATAAAATTTATGGCGAAAAACTTAATTGTTTTATGGCATCGATTTCGCCAAGATAGTGATAATTATTTCCATCAAGATCGACCCACTTCTTACTATGTTGATGTTAAATAATTGTGTACGTTCCAATTCATTTGTTTAATTTGAACGTTGATTTAAACTGCAACGTCCTTTAGTTATATGTATTCATTACTGATTTTAGACTTGACAATCTCATAAACATCCTCCAGATATGCGAGTGTCAATTTAATTCCATATATAAGGTCTACATGTAGACCCGATATTCACATACCACTTGAGGCTCAATTTATGTTGTTTTTGTGTTGTTTTATGGATTTGTGTACATAAATGTTTAAATAAATAATAATGGTTACACAGAAATCAGCGTTTCCGAATAAATGCGATTTTCTTTAGATAAGGTTATCTACGGTGTTCCTTATGGACTTACATACATTTTTTTCTCTCCCTTTACTGTGATGCACTCACTGGTGAAATCACGATGGTACGATGGCACGATGATGAAAACGCGAAGGCACGATGGTGAATCCACGATGGCACGATGGTGATAACACGAAGGCACAAGGATACGCTGGTACTATCTAGGTTTCACCATCTTGCCATCGTACCATTGTTGTTTCACCCTCGTACCATCGTTGTATCACCATCGTGCCATCGTTATTTCACCATCTTGCCATCGTTGTTTCATCATCGTGCCATCGTTGTTTCACTAACGCACCCATCGTTGTTTCACCATCGTGCTATCGTTGTTTCACCATCTTGCCATCGTTGTTTCATCATCGTGCCATCGTTGATTCACAACCGCACCCATCGTTATTTCACCATCATGCCATCGTTGTTCCACCATCGCACAATCATTCCATTATCATCGTGCTATCGTTGGTTCACCATCGAGCCATCGTTGTTTCAACATCATACTATCGCCTTCCGGTAGTCATGCGCAGTAAAATCCGCTGATGTACATTTACTATTTTAGCAGACAGATGTTGTACGTCAATGTACATCAGCGGATTTTACTGCGCATGACTACAGGAAGGCGATGGTAAGATGGTGAAATAACGATGGCACGATGATGAGAAAATGATTTTGCGATGGAGAAACAACGATGGAACTATGGTAAAACAACAATGACACGATGATAAAACAACGATGGCACGATGGAGAAACAACGATGGCACGATGGTGAAACAACGATGGTGCGATGGGGAAGACACGATGGTACGATGGCACCATGGTGAGACGACCACGGTAAGATTATGAAATCGCGATATAACATCGCATTTTTACCATCGTTCGATCGTTCCATCGTGCCTTCGTGTTTTCACCATCGTGCTATCGTGGTTAAACCATCGTGCATTTGCGTTTTCATCCTCGTGATCGCGGCTTCGCATTGCGGGCGATTTTACCGGCTCATTCCTACACCATTGTAACCTATTTATTTATGCATTCTTTCAAACGCATTTTCTTAATCTTTTAGATCATGGTTTTTTGTTCTTAAACAGTTGCAGAAATAGACAATACCTGCTTTAAAAAGTGTTTTATTTTTTCCCTCTTTAGCTATATTCACCAATCAGGTAATGTTTGTATCTAGTCTAGATCCCTAAATTTTTTAACCAGCTGGAAAACATCTTTAAATTTGTGTACTCTGATAAGAAGGCGATATCGCGAAAACCCTAAAATACGATGCGAACTCGTGAAACAACGATGAGGTGTCGAGAAAATATGATGCGAGGACGCGATATCAATATCGCACGTTCGCATCGTACCTTTGCGATCTCGCAGCGTGATCGCGTTGCCCTAAGGGAGAGACAAAGAAAACGCGAAAACACGATGCGAGAACGCAAAATAACGACGTGAAGGAGCGATATTAATACCGCGTTAGTACATCCTACTTTCGCGAACTCGCATCGTGTTTCGTGATCTCGCATCGGTGTTTCGCGATCTCGCACTGTGTTATCGCGTTTTTGTGTTCTCGCCTTAGGTTCAACACCGTGAAACAACGATGTCCGCAACAGAACACCATGCGTTTTTCATTTACCTAAGCTAACTGCACTTTTTTTTTTACTCTGAGACAAAATACAACGCATATTATGAACTACAGCATGGTAAAGTATAACTTGCTTGAAATATCGAGCAACGGTACATTGGCATGATTTCATTCTAAATACGAGTTTGTTTAAGAAATAATCAATAGCTTCCGGTGAATTATCGCAGGATAATTCACGGGGCGGAGTTCAGATGCGTAAGGACATATCACGAGTGGCGAAGCCCCGAGTGATATATATCTACGCAGCTGAACGACGCGTTAACGGCGCGTTAACGTCACCTTAACGTTGCCGCAAAATAGCGGAAAATAATTATAGTGTTTTATCTTAATTTATAAAATTACATTATTCCATAACTGTGGTATCATCATATAACGCGCGGGTAAAAATTATTGTGTGCTTTCTTAAATGCGCGAAAATAAATCCCAGCGAAAAATACAATTGTCACGTGATAAGTTTATACCGCCAGGTATTTAGTAATAGCCATGCCCACGCGCGGTGAATTATCGTGTAATAATTCACAGCAAATTCGTCAAGTCGTGTTAGAATATTCAATTCGCGTTTACAAAGATTGTAGCAATCTATATAGAGTCTTAATAGACGCAAACATTTTGGGCATGATTAAACGTGGATAATAAAGCTTAATCTAGAGGTTTGTTTAAATGTTTCAATGAGAATATTCAATAAAAGGCCTGCCTTTCTAACAGACAGATGTCGACTGGACAACCAATTAACCATATTAACACTGGTTTCACACCGAGTTTCATTGACGGAAAAAACTAATCGTAGCTCGAGTATTTTTATTGATTATAATATAAGCGCCGAAACGCACGTAAGCGTTGTGTTACTGCGTTATCAGTTTCGCTTATGACGCGCCAGGTCAATTGCGCGAAATGAAACTCCAGCCAAATTTTACAACATTATAGTGCGCCTTAAAAGGATAATATAACTTTGCGTATAAAGAAATACAACTTCGCGAATTTATGTCTGCTCGAAAATGTCATTCGCGGCATCCCGGCGAAATTCAATGATACCGCAGTAGATGTTAAATTAGACGAATTTAAAATCTAATAACACATGTAACATCGTGTTTGCTCAGACAAGTTATTCTCTATAAATGTTTTATAACATAAATAATATTGAAACTATTAGATATGCCAATAGTTGAGGTAAATGTGCAACTCCAAGTACATTACTTTAACTTTAGAGTTGAGTACGAATATAACTCCTGTATCCAAAGATGGACGGTTTTAACAACTGATTGCTGATGTTTGTTATATTTAGTATGAAATCGAAAATTATAACATATATCTGAATATCTTTCTTCATAAACATCCTTATCGCTCGCTAAGCGTTCGTTTATTTCAACGTTTATTCTGCATACGGATTTTATCGCGTGTGCGCCAGTGTACATCCAGATCAACCGTCTTTTTTAACACTGTTAACATCCATATCCTGTGGAGTAAAGGATTCAATATGTGTACTCTCTTTTTTCTTGTAACGTATTATTATTGCGTATATTTCATTATACGTTATTTTTTATTTCTCGACTGATTAAAACTGTATGAAACAATCGCATGTTGCGTGGCACTTGGGTGTTTGCTTTTGATAAACAAGATGCACCAAGATGCTGACATCATCATCAGCAGCAGCTGCAGCAGCAGCAGTATCATCATCATCATCATCATCACTATCATCATCATCATCATTTTATTTTTATCTAGTTAACGGGTTGCTGATTTTATTTGGGCGCGAACTACCTTAAAAATGAAAATTAAAAACAACACTTGAAACATTGTATAATATCGTAAAATCACTTTCCCGTTGTCTGGTAACCAAATTTTGGGAATGACGTCGCGCGGTTTCGGATCAGACGCACATCTTGGCGGTGGCTGTCTTTAAACGCAAGTGTTTCATTGTTTCATATAATATTGTTGGACGTATATAACATCAAATAAAAAAATAAAAACGATAGGTCATCGGTCTAGATTTTCTGTAATTTTGCGTTAAAAATATAAAGTACGTCGCTTCATCTATCAAAAATAACTTTTTTCCGCGACGTTCAGAAATTCCAACTAAATGTTGTTTCATGTTTGTGCATTGAATCAGTCGTCCACGGCATATATACTCAAAAGCATTTAGAGTCCATACAAACTGATGTTTATTTTTAAAATTACATAGTGGTTCTCTTTTAAATGTTTCTTTTAAAGCCCCAGCACGTAACTTAAGTAAGAATATACTATTGAAAAATCATATTTGTCCATATAGACTCCAATATATAAACTCTCTAACAGAACACAAAAGGTACGATCGAATTCTTTCTTATAGACGGGATTTTTCATGATATTGTTAAATTATAGTTAACTAACTTTTAAGAAGCTAAATATAGGCCTAATGGAGCTAAATTTAGCACCGACGAGGAGACCACTTTCTTGCGCGATCTCGATTTCTGTTTCGGAAATCCTACTTTCGCTTTTAGTCGCGCGGACCAAATTTGTTTTAGTAAATTAAAATTTAATTAGCCCGAACTAATGCTGCAAATTTGTGCTATAGTTCCAAATACATGTAATATTTTATACAAGAGCGTGTTAAATTGAAGTAAAGGCGCTTTAACATTTTGTTTATAAGCAAATCATATAACGTATTTAATGTACGATCTAACTAGATCTTTACGTATTTAGCCCTCACTTACTATCAAAGCATTCGATTTTGAAGGTTCTTTTTTGAAGTGTATTTATTAATTTTAATATAAGCGCTTAAAATTGAAATAAAATTATCGATCAGACGGGGGGTTATCAAAATTATTGTTAAACGCATTTTTTAGCTGAATATGAATTCAAAATTTTTAAATTAAAGTTGAATGTTTCAATACCTCTTAAACTTTTTAAATTTGATCTTTTGTTTAATGCGAGTAACATTCATTTTCCTTGTCGAAATGTTTGTAACGGTTTGTGGTTGTTCCAGCTGGCATTTAGAAACCGCATAAACAAACAACCAAGACAAATGGGAGTGGGGGGAACTAGGAGCATTTATTCATAGCTATGTTCCAAAACTTAAACTAATTAAAGCAAGCGCGCTGAAATACTGTGTTATCATTATTAGTGATGTTCCGATTGTCGCCGATGATCGAGTAATCGTCGCCGAAGCTTTAAAGTCGGCGACATCGATTCTGACTACAGAGAATCGATTCTACTCGCTAATTATGTAATTTTACAAAATTTGCTTTCAGGAAAATTTTTTGATGTCTCCGACTGTTCAGCCTGTATCGCCGTAAACGTCCTTGGGTTACTTTAGGAAAGTAAAAAAGACACACAATGAATATTCAGTCCGTGAAACGAATTAAAAAGTCCCGGAAACACATCGTCAAAGGCATGAGTATATTTTGGCTTTTTACATGAAGCCTGGGTGTTAGACCAGTGAAGAGAAACCTTGAAACCTCAACACTGATATGCAGGATCTTTTTTAAGACCTATAGAAACAAAGGAACCCCACCCAGTTATAATAAACGATTTTGAGACATTTTTAAATGTGCCATAATAATTATAGTTGATATATCATTAAAAATAAAGTTTATTTAAATTAAACCAATTCAAGATCTGCTAGAAATGCCTGAACTAAAAAAAAATTAATGAAGTCCTGATTTACTTATTTGTTATTCATGGTATGAAAAGACTAAAGAATCAAAAAAGCAGTTGTGTCATAAAACTCTTCATCAAAAGCAGTAAAAGCAGAAATATCAGAAGTATTGAAGGTTTGCTGTTACTTCCATAGTTTAATTGGATTAAATGGATCGGACAGATATCAGAATCGGACCGATTAATCGATTCCGCTTCAGCCGTCCGATTCTCATCACTAATCATTATATTACGCACAGGTTAAAAAAATACGCGTATTTAACGCTAATGTAAATGCGCGAATTGAAACCCAAGCGAAATTACAATATTTAATATAATAATTATCTGAATAGCAATATACAACTGCGCGACTCTTCGTCCCATTGAAATTAAATGATACTACAGTAAAGACTAATACCTACCAAACATGTATCTGATTTCAAAAAAGTGCATATAAGCGTGTCGGAATTACATAATCATAATCATACAAAAATAAATGAGCGAATAGACAATTACACAAAAGCATATCAAATAATATCAGAAGACACACACATTTGTTTTTGTAAAGTTAATCGTTGGATTCACTGAGAATAGTATTCATAGTTATAACAACCAAAACAAGGGAGGGAAAGAGAAGCGTCCAGCTATTGCGAGAATCAAGCGCGCACCATGTAGCTAACAAAAGGCGACTTAAGTTAAAACTTACGAGTCCCAGGGGACAAGTCATGTGTTCTTGAAATTAAGATGCACTGTTTGATTGCTTATCTAAACACAATTAAGGAACTTTATTCTATATAGAAAAATAAAAATGCTTGCCGATGATAATGAAAAACACGTTATGATGAGAACGTAATCATTTCTTCGCAAAGCTAAATTAGGCGTTTTTTATTAGTTGTTGTTGTTGATGATAATGATCATCATCAGCAGCAGATGTAGCAACAGCAGTAACGAACATAGGGTCATGTAAAGCACGGTTTGTTCAGAACGAAATCATTTTTTGAAAAGCTAAATTAAGTGAAATCTAGCGTTGTTCTTGTTGTTGATGACGATGCTGCTGCTGCTTATGAGGATAATGTGATAATTATGATGATGATGTGGTGGTGGTGGTGTTGACGTTATGAAAACATTATGTTACAGGCATTTTCTTTTTTTT
This sequence comes from Corbicula japonica, assembly GCA_038501625.1. Classification (NCBI taxonomy): domain Eukaryota; kingdom Metazoa; phylum Mollusca; class Bivalvia; order Venerida; family Cyrenidae; genus Corbicula; species Corbicula japonica. The sequence continues at coordinate 1,466,666 of JAZAYU010000096.1, read as the reverse complement.
ATTTGAATTAGTAACAATGGTAAGATCAGCAATCCATCCTTTGAGATTTCAATTTTATTGAACTACTACTTACTACTTCAACTTTTTATTTCATTCCCGGTTACATGTATACAGTAACAACAGGGATTAATTAAATAATAAACATTCAGTGGGTTACAAGGGGGACTGACAAAACAGAGAACAAATACACTACAGAAAAAAGAACACATCCCGGGCCTCTGAAATATAAAGCTTAATGGCGGTCTATCAGCCCGAAGAAGTTGGTATTTTTAGGGGTTTCAGTTACTGCTGTAGCCAATTTTAGAGGTTTACATGGGGATATTCATAAACTACGTCAACAATATATTACATATTTTGGTTCTGTGTCAACTCTTCAATAATTGTTCAAACAGCAACAATTGTACAATTTGCAACATAATAAATAATAACTGAACGCTGTTATCGTATTTGGGTAAGTAGGACGTCTACGCACCTGCATTATGACAGGCACGTGACGTGTATTGATTGTTAGTGAATGAATCAGGTAATACAGTCAATGAAGTGTAATTGTCGGCGTGCAATTCGTGGGGGATCGTGTTTTTACTACAAGTTGGTCTGGGATGGAATGAATTTACTACGCCTCATGAAAGAGTATGTACTTTGCTAAATTTTAATCTATTTTAGTAGTTAATAAAGTGTAAGATGTACTGTAAACCAAAATGCTTTGATTATCTCCTAGAAGTCTTTTTATATAAATATAGCTACTTGAATTGAAGAGCATGTTGAGGTAATTTTGCGTTAAACTATAGGGCTTCAGAGGCTAGTTATGATATGTGTGCGTGTGTGTGCGCGAGCGTGTGTAAATGTATATTTTCAGTGATTGATCTGGGAACAGTCATTTAATAATCGGATCAGTTTGTTAAGGATTCCTAAATGATGAGATTATATGTTTTGTAAATAAGCTGATGTTTCTCAGGATTTCTGCCGTATCGGTGGTCATTAATTCTTTGAATTTCAGTATGTTAGGTTGGGTGTAATAGTAGTTTGGTATGTATTTGCGTCTGGTGATTGTGAAATAGGGGCATCTCAGGAGGTAATGATACTCGTCTCCGATATCGTTTAACATACATTTTAAGCATTTCCGTTCATTATATGGAAGATGAGAGTTACGCCAGCGACCAACTTCCACAGGCAGTTTGTTATTTCCAGTTCTAAAATAAAAAAGAGTCTGTCTTAAAGTTTTTGGTAATGATATCAAATATTTCTCGAAATCGGGTTCGCATTTGAAAATCTTGTAATTCATTCCTTTAGAAGAGTTGTTCATGGAGTTATTCCAGCTATGTTTGAACGTATCAAGAAGTTTCTGTTTCACTTTATTATGAATATTAGTAAGATTAAAACTGTGTTGGTTCATCCAAACATGAGTATTGTCTGTTTCGTCAAGAATGCTTTTAACAGAATTTATCCATTTAAAATTTGTTTGAGAATGGTACATATGGGTATAGCAAAAACGTGCAATTTTAGAATCCTTTCCCGAAAGTAATTTGCTCCAATAGCTTACAATTCTGGTTTTGATAGTGATTGAGATGAGATATCGCCCGAGTTCTCCATAAAGCATGTAAAGCGGTGTCGATCTCTTACTGTTGGTTATTTTTCGTAAAAAGTCGTTATGTATTTTTTCGATCGTTTCTAAGCCTTCGGTACCCCAAATTTCGCAATTATATGTTAGGATTGGCAAGATAGTTTGGTCAAATAATTTGAGTTGTAGGTCAACTGGCAGATCTAAGTTATAAATTCGTGAGTAAAGTAAGTGCATTGCTTTATTAGCTTGGTTAGCTACGTGCTCCCTAGCTTTTTTAAAACCTCCAGACGATGCAAATACTACACCTAAATACTTATATTCTTTAACTATTTCTAGTGCAATACCATTTATATAAAATCTAAAGTTGTTTGGGCGTGTTGTGCCAAATATTATAATTTTTGTTTTGTTCATATTTATTTGCAGTTTCCATTGTTTACAATAATCGTAGAATTTGTTAAGTAGTTGTTGAAATTTTAGAGGGTCGTCGCTAAATATGACAGTATCATCTGCATAGAGAAGAACAAAAAGTTTCAGAAATATGTCTGTGCCATTTACATTGTTTTTAAATACGATGCCGGTTTCGTTTTCTTCAAGATGATTTTCAAGGTCATTTAAGTAGATCGAAAAAAGAATAGGCGACAGATTCTCACCCTGCCTCACTCCACATGTGCTTTTAAAAAAGGGGGACAGCTCGTCATTGTTGGAAACATAAGATTTTATATCAAAATACATATTATAAATAATCTGGAATATTTCTCCTCTAATTCCGGTCTTAAGTAGTTATGCCATTTTGGGGGTTTAGATAAACTATGTTTGTTATTTTGATGAAATTTTTTATTTTGGATAGGGTTTTTGGCTGTATCAAAGCATGATAGCTGGAGTGATAACAGTGAGTGGCCGTCTGAAAAAATACTGTCTACATCAATTACATCAAAGTCAACAATATTTGGAAAACAAGACGCTGTCGCAGCAGCATAGTCAAGGACAGATGTATTTCTAAAGGTAAATTTGCCAATATTTCTGTCTCCACCGATTCTACTATTTAAAATATACAAACCATTACATTTGCATGTTTCAATGAATTTAAGTCCCAGTGGATTAGTTTTGTTGTCCTGCGATACCCTATCAAGTGGGATATTAATATTACTCAGTATTTCCGCAGAATTATATGTACTCAAAAAATCATAATCAATATCAAGTTGTTTTGCAAGAAAATCATCCATTATAAAATAATCGGGGAGGTTAGAAGTATGGCCATTAACATCACCTATGAGGAGACAATATTTAAACTCTGTACATTTAAGTAAGATCTCGTCATGTAAATTATAGTAATAATCATCATTATAAAATCTAGATTGCATTGGTGGTATGTAAATACAACCAACCATAACGTCTTCATCAAAATTACACAGTAAATCTTTAGACAGCTTTGCCCAAAGAATGTACTCGCAATCATATTCAATAATAGTTACATATTCAGTATAACAATTGCGAATAAAGAAACCGATACCTCTAGATTTTCTAATATATTTTTGTTTTCTTGAAGGCGAGAAAAAAGTATACCCAGGTACATTTATTATATCGTAAGCATCTATACATAATATGTCGAATTCGTTTATTAGGTTAATAAAATCAGGATATTGGACACGAGTTTTGAGACCGCATACGTTTAGGCTGCCAATTTTAAATCGATTATTAATATTCGGGCTTTTGTGGGTTTCATCGTTTATAATCGATTTAGATTCTGGGATGCGAAAGTTTGATTGGTTTGTCGCGGCATTGCTAACATTGAACACCGCATTCAGAAAAATACATGGCCAAAAGGCAGAGGGAAAAAGAGAATGGTTTTATGAGACACTACAAACAACGAAAAAGATTGAGGGGCTACTGTTTGGAATGGTCAGTGGAAAAAAACGCAACAATGTGGTAAAATAAATCACCAGGCTTGGAGGGCACTGTAGAATATCAATTACGGATGTTGGATGTCTTAGAATGAAATGGGGAATTTAATAGGGTCTTTTAGTTCCTCTTTAAATTTATAAATCAAATCTAAAAAAAAACATGGATTCTAATTGCCACTGTTTTTTTGCAAATCATTTAATATCTTATAGGGCAGATTCTTGCGATATAAATATTCTGACACTAGTAAATAAAGACATGCCTTTTATTTTGCAAGTAAGTCCGCATCTGGGCTGTCCCTCACACTCTCTATACTCTACACATTTTCCAGCACTACCGCCTACATCGCAACTCTACAACAGAAACAACCCCGCTGATAAATAATAGTATATTAAAGACATGTTAAATTTGTGCATTTAAGTCTGTACGGCTCATGCATTTCAGGGTTTGGTGATCAGGAATGACATAAAATTGATAGTCCACTGAAACATTGTCAATCAAATCTTCTATATGTATTATATTTTCTTTTTAAACAACACACTGTCAAGGACATTGTAAAAGGAGGTAACACATAAAAATAGTACGACAAAACAGTGTTCAAAATAAAAGTGGTATTTCACAGTTCCAAACAATGTAAATTAAAATTATAATCATATTATTATACTGAGAAAACTTATAATTCACTTATGATAGTCGATAGAGTGATCATTTGGAATAGAAGAAAGTGTTAAATTAAAAAAAAAACACAATACAGCTTTTTATTACCTTGGTTGCGAATTGTCATCATGCCATAAAAATTGTTGAAAATCAGATGCTTAGCAGTGTTTCTTAATTTGTTTCCATCAGTGTATATTTGTCACTTTCAAATACTAACATCCATCAACAGTTATTTAAAAACGTGTTTTTTTTCAATATTTGCGAACGCAATAAATAATTAAGTATCATGACAATATCTTGTTCACGCATTAAGTGTTTTTCGTGATTTTTCGACATGTGTTAACTGAAATTGTATTAATCGTGGACACATGCATAACATGATTTTCAACTCATTGATCTGATTAAAGTCAAAACTTGATGGAAACTTTTTGCATAAAAAGACAGAGGGTTGTTATGAAACGACTACAAGTATAATTGTGCAAAAAGGCTATATCGAAAACAAATTTAAATCATGTGTTCCTTATCTGATCAATGTTTTGTTTTGAAATAAATGAAAATAGATGAAAAGGGAACATTGAAAGCCACCGAACACGACACATACAAAAAAAGGGCTATTGTGAGCTTGGTTTGATTGAGCCTGTCCTTTGGCAGTAATGGAAACGCATATTACTACATTAACCGAAGATAAAGAACAACTTCAAGCAAGAAACACGACTGCAGCTAACTCAAATTTAAAAGCGTCAGTAATACAAGGTCATTGTCCAAAAAATGAAGATATTGTCACTGAAGGTAAACGGATCTTCGTGACGTATTAATAAATTATTAGGTCAGTTATTTCCTTCTTCATCACGTTTACAATAAATTAAAAAGGTTATTGTTACAGTTCCGTTTGATGATAATAACTCTGCTTCACTGTTTACATTGTATTCGTTCTCGGACGATAAACATGCGCTTCATCTGATATATACTTGATTTGCAAACAAAAACCAAATAGACTGAATGACTTACGGCTCCAACTGTTTTCCCAGAACAAGATCCAGGATGCATGGATCCACTCACTAAAACACACAGAGAAGATAACATCAACTGAAAAAAGGCAAACATAATAAAATGATATACATTTTACATAGGACGGTGAACATGGTGAATACAGGCATTCTTCAGACTAAAAAACCAACAGAAGTCATCTGTACTAGTATACAATAATGTAAATTAAAAATAAAATTAAATCGGTTTTAAACAGTTGAACTAACATGGTACTGTATATATAATAAATGCTTCGAAATAATAGTTGTCATTATAAAACCCCCAATGTAGCTTTACATGTTTTTGCCCCTTATATTTTGATACTATTAAGGTTTTCGATAACATTTCAGGTTGCATTTACTCTTTTACCGTTCTGTGTTTCGTATGTCAGCAATAACCAACCGAGAGGTATCAAAACTTTACATTTAAATCTGTTTACTCATATATTCATCATGCATTATGCTCATTATAAGATTGTACAGACTGTAGATAGCGTACAACATTAAAACATGTAGCAACTTATTACCAAGAATAACTAGCAAAATAAATTCCATATTGCTGTAAATGCACCAACCGCATTCAACGCTACGTTCCTTTTAATTAGTACAGTTACATTACTTACTTTACTGTTCGCACAATTAGGCTACATACAATTACACTGGCAACTAAGACTCCGACTAATGTTCGCATTATCCGAAATTAATCATTGTTTTTAGTGCAACGCGACAACTTTAACTTCTTTGTCGACACATAATAATAAACAATATCCACTAAATTTCACAACTTAAACCGCTCTACTGTTTTATACAGATTGTGGCTTTACTGTTTTTCATCATACAGGGTGTTTCATAATATCTAATACCATTTGGAATTTGAATAGCGTTTATATAATCATACATAAGCATTCACGATTCATATTGTATCGATCTAGAGTCTTTAAAGTTTTGTTTGATATATAACATATTATATTTGAATAAGGAATGCTGTCCATCAATCAAAAATAATATTTATAACAAATGTTCAATGCGACGTCTATTTTGGGTGATTATAACGTCAAGTCTTTTTTTAAATGTCTATGGCCGATGCGCACATCTGTTAATTTATCCTTATCAAGACTCTTGGAATTGATGATTTTTTAGCTATTGCACTGACGTTGGTATAGATGTGTGAACCTAAACTTTATAGTGTCCCCAAAGAAAAAGTCTAATCGGCAAAAGGCAATTTCAAGAAAAGACTTGACATCAAAATTACCCAAAATGGACTTCACATTAAATATTTGTAATAAATACTATTTTGCATATACGGACCGCAATCCTTATTCAAGGATGGTATATTATATATAAAACAAAACTTAAAAAGGCTCTTAATTTTAACTATGTGAAAACTGAATGCCTATGTATGGTTATATAAACGCTAATAAAATTCAAAATGGTATCAGATATTATGAAACACCCTGTACTAACTGTACTCAGATAAAGAAATAAGTACAGTCTTTGATACCGGGTTTAGAAACACTATTGCATCTCATTGCAGTTTGTTACTTCACTGTCTTAATTATTGTGTGATTAGATTACAGCGTTACGGTATATTTTATTGTCACTGTGCGTCTTTTCAGACTATGGTTATCTTTAATCTTTTTAAAAATATAAACTTAAAACAAAAATACAAACAATTCGCTTAAGCTATTTTCTAGCAACAAACGTTCAGATTATGAAACAAAAAAACCATACCTGTGTAAAATTTTAACTCCTTTAATCTATAATCCGCGCTCGTGTCCTTTATCAAGAAAAATAAGGCAGTAAAATAGTTTTTTTCTACTGACTCTTCCAGGTACATGACACATACCCTACTCTCTTATATATATACATTGACATAGGGTACCTTTCTTAAGCAGCCACCCAATGGAGTTATAAAAAGAAGCTGCTGAAGACAGGTGGCTGTTTAAGACAGTAAAACATTAGAACAAAATTTTAGATTAGGTCATATTCAAACTGGCTGTTTAAGACAGGTGGTTGCTATTCGCAGGTGGCTGCTAAGGCAGGTTTCACTGCATGTCATATAGTAGCGTATGTATCATGTACCTGTGCTGAAATTATGAAATAATAAAATTTTTATGCATTTGCATATATATAAAAAGACGTACTACGTTACTTTCTAAAAATTAATATTTAAATCAAACATATTATAATAGAATAATCTTACCGCTGCCAAAACGTAGTGATTCATTGATAACGAAATATCTGGATCAATGTACAAAACCAGATGAAGTCAAGTAAAATGATCATAAAACTTTTGACACTTAGCTTTATTTAGGTTAACAACATCATTTACTGTTTAGATCGTGTATTTTAAGTACAGTAGCTGCATGATTTGGCCTATTTTTCAGTTTTATATGTTATCATTGTTATAAGTCTGTCTTACTTTACTAATAATTATGACTTGAATTACGTGATCATAGTAGTTGATGCACATCAAATATGAGGATTTGCACGCATGCTGATAACATAAATAACAAATGAAACATTCAGTTTTTGTTAGGGATAGCAACGAGTAGTCAAATTGGTACCCGAGTACTCGGATAATCTTCCGATCGAGTACTCGAGTACTCGAAAGAATATAACGTTCATAACCTATGTTGAAAGAGATCAAAAGAGATAAAAATGTTGAGTTTCTGTTAAAAATGTTCGTTACGCTGTGTCTATGTACCTCATACTCTATATCAGTGAAAGTTAAATATGAAAGAGAAAATTAAGTTTTTTTTTTCATTATAAAGAAATCAATATGTGTCTAAATGTTTGCTGTGTTGGAAAGAAGAAATTTACAAGTATGCGATGGACAGAATACTTTCATGCCGTAGCATCATCATATCAAAAAATTGAACTTAACAAAAAAACATAAATGAAACACACTTATCTTTTCTTGGGACATGTCTGTCCGCTTTTCTGCGTTGTGATAAATTCATATTTCAACCTCACATGGCAGTTCCAGATTGTTCCCGATTGTAGGACAATTTTGAACTCAAAGTGGACATTTAATTTTCCGTCTGCTGCCCGTTAGAAGTAAGTCCAAGCAGGAATGTTGTTGATGTTATGCGGGTGTTTCAGTTCGACGTTTTCTTTTCAAGTATCATTTTAAGAATGTGATACTGAACATCTTTGTCGTTTTAATGTTGTATTTCATTAATATTCATATTTTGGTTAGGATGCTCTTAAGTTCCACGTTAACCTATCAATGATTATAGTGGAAGGTATTGATTTTAAAAGGTCATGCTGGTATCGTCAAACAAAACATCTGTGCTATGAAAACATTGCTATTTGACCTCAACAATTAAGGTGTAAATGTGTCAAAAATTGTGTCTCATGGGCACTTTTCCAATTTCTTTAACATTCAATATCAAATGAATCTAGAACAAACTGGATTTAATTTTAATTTGAAGTCTAATCACACTAGATGAGTATTAATTTTGTTTATAACATAAAACATATAACGATAGCGTGTATACAAGCGCTGAAACATGTAAACATGTATTAAACATGCATGATGCTCAGTATCATGTGTGGTACTTCACATATCTAGGGTGATAGTACTTAGTTTATGCACATGAAATGTGAGGAGTTCGCTCCCATATTAAATAACAAACGAAAAGTTGAGGTTTATCCTTAATTTTTTTTTCAAATAAGAAAAGATTAATATTAACTTTGTTTATAATCATAAAAATCTAACGATGACGTGTAAACAGGCGTTGATTCATGCATGATATCAGCGCTATGTGATTTTACTAAAAATATATACTAGCCCAAATTTCTAAACAGCCACCTAATATAACTGGAATTTTCTAAGTCGTCTTGTAAGCTATTCGAAAGAAAATTGGGATGAAGAATAATGAATATAAGACACATACACATCAGTTAAATTATTTTAGTTAAACATAATGATGCGTGTGTGTCTTATATTCATTATTCTTCATCCCAATATTCTTTGGAATAGCTTACAAGACGACTAAGAAAATTCCACTTATATTAGGTGGCGGTTTAGAAATTTGGGCTAGTATATATAGGGTAAACAATTTAGCCACCAAGTAAAACCATTCATACGACCAAACAACTTCAACAAACATAGCTCGTTGTTTCTCGATTTCTAAGGGGTTTCTATTCAATGCAGCCTCTGACTAAGGGAAACAAAAGGCAACGTAGAAACACACTCACACGCGTTTATCTGGATGTGCTGTATTTGCTCCTTTAGGTTCTCGTGTGAACAAAAAAGTACAAGTTGACTTAGTAATGATTTCAAACATTCACACATACCTGCAGGGTATCTGGCAAATCATAAAGCACAACACACGTTTTAAGGTGCGAATCAAATTGTCGAGTAAAAAGGAGAATAAAGAACATGATTTTCCGAATGATCAAATAAGACCAAAACACAAGGAGAGAAAGAAAGAGAGAGAGAGAGAGAGAGAGAGAGAGAGAGAGAGAGAGAGAGAGAGAGAATGAAAGAGAACAATGTGTTTGTACATGTAAAAACTGCATGTCCATTAACAGAAGAGGTACACGTTTGATAATGAATGGTGTACGTGCCCAATTTGTTCCTTGGACACATCTGGTGTACACCTGCATATACATTAACGTGGGTCGATGCAATTATGCACAAGTCTATAATGATCTCAGGATTTTGTTTACAATGGTCGCAATTTATTGTCATCTACGTTCGTGAACACTAGCATGGACTTATAATGAAAACAATACTAAAACAGGATATGATCACTATCTATTTGATTACAATATGTTTATATTCGAGCTTAAACACGGTGATGTTTAAAGTTACAAGTTAAATGAAATTGTCTTCCTCACACAATGATATATGGTTAATATTGTTTCATGGTTAAATCAAGACATTTGTCTTTGCTTTTTCCTGTCTGTTAATTATTGGTTCCATAAGGTATTGTCAACCGTGAAAGATTAATACATTTCTCATATTTGATGTGATTCAGGACGGTTAACATACGTTCCATCAGCAAAAGAGAACATTGAAATTCAGAACAAAACTAGTGAAAGTTATTACCGATGTAGAGCAAAAGCATTGAAGTTTTAAGAAAAAGTGAGTACATCAATACAACTTGTATAACAATTCACTTACAAGAATACAGTGTATTCGTACGCTAACAGTTTGAAGTTTTCGGAGAACAAAGTTTAACATTTTGAAAGCGTAAATTTCGTTTCGGTAGAGATTCTTTTATTTCGAACGTTTCGTATGTTTGAAACCAATGTTAGGTTCAATAATAAGTTAGATTGTTTTCCGTTAATATTTTAATATTTAAATCAAGTATCTATGGGCTGAACTAACGAATATATATGAGAGCCTTCAACGTAGTAAAATCAAAATGTTGAGACAAATAAGATGACTGATAGACGTGTTCTTTTCCCCTTTTCTTATAATATGAATGTTTATCGCCAGGTTTAGACAATCAGATGCTTGAGATTTGAGAGTGGTTTCCATGCTCAGTTGACCAACATTAGCCTGCGTACCGGGTATTCTGAACAGGGTCTACACCATTGACCTTTAGCCAGAGAAGAATTCTTAATGGATTTAGAAAACAGTTTTGATCATTTTCTGACAGAAGTAGTTTCAGCAATAAATGATTCAATGAAATTTGTCAGCATTTATGAATGAAAGTGTTAAACAACACAGTTTGTTTGAATTGCATTTACACATTCAATAAAATATATTAAATGTAAATTCGCATTATATTGAATAACAACTTTTTATTTACCCTTTTCACCGTTTGCTTTTCTTTCTTCATAGAGTCTTAATGAATAACGTTCTGTGCGAAGGCCTTGGTCTGGCTTTCTTAGCTACATTATTCGAGGTAATGGGAGCAGCTGTACCATACTGGTGGGTGATGAAAGATTACTCTTCTAATATGGGCTTGTTTAAAATTCGCACGTCGTCTACGGGTTGCGTATCATACGGTAAGCCATTGCTTGCTTTGTTCCCATTGACTTGTTATTTGCACGTCGTCATCGGGTTGCAGATTATGCAATAAATCAGTTTTTTGCATCGTCCGTATGATTTACTTATTTACTTTACAAATTAACTATGTGCTTACGATATACTTCTCAAAATTTAATCAGGGCAACTTTGTAGTCCGTTACTTTTCCCGCTTTGGATAATCTTTTCCTCATGTTTTAGTTTTTTTTTCTCAAATAAATAACAATAATAAAAATTTATTGTATCATCAACTGCTTAGAGGGTTAGCCTAAACAATAGTAATTACATATTATACAAGTGGCCCTTATTAAATTTTGAGTATTAAGTATATCAGAGGAAAATACGTTTTCCAAGTGTTAGGGTACTTAAAAACCACTGCCTCAATATTTTTATTAATTGACATTTTGTTTCTACTTTATTTATGTCCTGAACGTTATGTATCATACACTTTAAATGGACAACACAACCTCATTTCTATAAGGAAAAGATAAGAAAAAATCATCATGCCTTTTCAACAGCTGTTACGGATATTTTCACATAGTTTACTGATCAGATCAAACACACGTATCTATAATCAATTGTTTTTGACGGTTTGCAACACAACAACAGTAAATTCAAATTAATGTACTTAACAGTTCGTTAAGTATACAATTTGACAATAATAGATGGTTAGAATCCAATTGTGAATTCAAAACATCGATTTTTGTAGGCTCTGTCGCACCAAACTGGCTGATGACAACACAGGCTTTGGTGATAATTGCCATTCTTGTACAGTGCTTAGGGCTTTTACTTGCTGTTTGGGTTTGTAAAGAAAGACAAGAAATTTGGGGCTGCCCTTGTGGTAGCTACCGGGGATAAGGCTGTACCTTCATTTCATGTTTCGCTTCTGTCTTTGCTTCTATATATAGTAGTATCTTAAAGTTTTTAAATGACCAGATAAACACATTGATGGAAAGGAAGACAAAACATATTACGACAACCACACAGCACATAAAAACGTATGTGAAATACAAATTTATGTGAAATTGAACTAACGGGAAAGAGCCAGGCAGAAACATAATTATCTGAGTTGAAAAAATGTTAAAATGCATATGTAGAAACATAAATGCGGTGATAAAATCTATTTTGCGTAATATTTTTTTTAGTAAAAGCCTTACCTGGCAACATAGCTAGGTAGTTTATTAAACAACATATAAAACATAGTTATTATGATGTTTATGTATTCAAAAAAGAGGTGGGAACATAGCGTGATTAGAAACGTAGAAAGACATATCAGGAAAATGCCAAATTATACACCAGGATATAAAAAAGAAAATATAAATATCAGGAAAACCCGTATGTAGAAAAGAGCTTCCGTTATTTTAAAAAAAACGAATATACATTTCAGGATAGTTATACGCAAATACACGTTTTTAAACACATGAAATAAGATGAGAATAAGTTTGATATATTATAACATACTCGTGTTCAATGTATTATTTCAGCTGGACTGACATTGGTTAGTGTAATCATATTTGGAAGCAAGATAAACACATTCAAGAGCAATGGGAAATTTCACGCAGGATTCGGATTAACCTTGTGTAGCGGAATAATAGGTGTACCGGCCTCACTGCTGTTGTTGTTGTCAAGAAGTCGCAATGTGTCGTAAACTACCGGTATTTAGTGCTACTAATACGAATACTAGTACATCGTTCATACAGGACATAGGAAGTGGCACGGCTTCCGAAGATAGTTAAGCGAGGACAATGTTGCATTGGGATAAAAAATAGCGGTTTAGTCGGCATTTTCTTTGAAAATTGAGTTATTTTGCAAGGTTACTGCCTTCAACAATATTAAATTTAAAGCCCAATTGTGCATTCTGCGACCAGATGCTAAAGGAACCCTCGACACTCTGTTTCAGGAACTCAGATTGTGTAACAAAAAGTGATTGAAGGTTTTATACAGTTTAGGTAACGTAAACACAAAAATATGGCATTTTAGGCTGATCTGCAGACATCTGGCGCTACCATGTTGGGTTTTAATATTTTATCAAGTCAAAATAACATATTCTTTGTTCTACTTGACTCGTCAAACCCCCACGCTCGAAAGAAAACAGGACATGCCGTTATCTGGCATTCGAGGATTGGGACATTCCTATTTCGGCGTTACCTGGGTAACTTTACTGAACATGGTTTTCATAAAGCACATGCACATTCGCAGATTTGATTACAGAGTATGTTTATTTTCTTGTATTGCTTATGTTACTTATATAATAACAATCTTAATATAAGCAGATCAAGTTGGAATATCATTTAATGCGAGTTTCTCATACATAAACTACATCATCGAGCCCGCGCTAAATGACATTTTGGTAGAATCTTTTGTAAAGTATATGTGTGCAGTTATGAAATATTCTTTTTAAAATCATATGCCTGTTGGGAAAGTAACCTTTTGCAATTCGAAATGCAGTAATAATTAAATTATACTGCAAATGGAGGCACCTGCACTCTAGTTAATGTATAAGAAACTGGATATGTTGTCGTATTTAATTATGCCTTGTACATCATAAATGATATTCCAACTTAATCTGCTAATATTCAGATCTTAATTATATATGAATTAACATTATATTGAATAATTCAAGAAAATAAACATACACTGTAATTAAATCTGAGAATTTGCAAGTGTTTTATAAAAAAAAACACGTTTAGTGAAGTTATCCAGGTAATGCCAAAATGGGAATGTCTCACTCCTCGAATGTAAGATAATGACATGTCCTGTTTTCATTTGAGCGTGGGAGGTTGATTAATGGGGAAGAGCAAAGAAGAAAGAAGAATATGTTATTTTGACTTGATAAAATGCTACAACCCAAGATGGTAGTGCCCAGATGTCTAAAGATCAGGCTAAAATACCTTATTTTATTGCGTGTTTACGTTCCCTGAACTGCATAAAACTTTCAATGACTTTTTGTTACACAATCTGCGTTCCTGAAACAAAGTGTGACGGGTTCCTTAGGCATCTGGTCGCAGAATGCACAGGTGGACTTTAAATAAAATATTGTATGGAGGCAGTTACCTCGCAAAATAAATCCATTTTTCAAAGATAAAGGCCGACTAAACCGCCATTTTTATCCCAATGCAACATTGTCCTCGCTTAACTATCTTCGGAAGCCGTCCCACGTCCTACCACCTGATGCAGCTTTTCGGTATTAACTTTGAGATATACAAAGAAATAGCAAACATTTGAAATAATGCATTAAAATAAACTGTTATTTAATTACCATTTTTGCATATTTTTGGTTTTATGTAAAATTAAAAGACATTTAAGCATTTGTAATCGTGTTAAATACGTGTTAACACTGTTAATTTAAATAAAACTGGAACAATAATATGACTTAGTTTCACATTTACTTATCACATGCATTTACAAGTAAGTTCGATCAAGAAACAGTTTTTAAAAAGATACTCAAAACATTTACTTGTGTTTTACTGACACAAATGTGGAATCTTTTTATTAAAAACATGGTCAAAAATAAATAAAATAGGACATTGCCAGGGGGCAAAAGTCCTGCCTCACATAGTACAACGGTAATAAACCTATAAATGTGCAATACGGTTTATTAAATTATAAGCTGGGAAGTTAAATAAAATAGATTAACCTTTTAAACCGAATATTGTAGTGTTTGGGAAATTGAAAGAAGAAATAACACATTGGTGTTTGGTTACTAAAGCTGTTCTGACTAACAATTTACATTACGGTATGAGAGGCAGAGCGTAGGCGAAGCTTATCAGTAGTGGTCAGTTATTGGTCGGGAGTTTACACAATACAAACAATAACTTGAGTATCAGAACATTAGCAACAACATCCTCATCAACAACAAAAACTACAACAACAACCCATTATGTGGTTAATCTACGTCAAATTAGACGCAGAAACAATTGAAAGCAAACTAAACTATGAACTACTAGTATTTACCCCTTAGATGCTTGAAACAATTAAACATGTATGTATTTGTGCATATATGATAAGCGTCAAGCGGATAAAAACAATTAACTTATCAGACGTTTGCAATATTCTAGTATAGATCAATTTATTCAATAATTAAAGTTGATGCATATACGATAAGCGTTAAGTGGATAAAAAAACAATACACTTATCAGATGTTTGCAATATCCTAGTAAAGATCAATAAATTCATATTTAAGTTGATGTAAAATTATTAAAATTTGATGATGTTTAGATTGTAAAAAGGTAGAATTCAACTTTTTTTTTCTAAGATTCAGAATCTGTTGAAACCGAAAAAAGCGTGTGCAGGTTTGTTTTGTTTATGCAGTTATAATCTTACTAACTAAAAGATGACTTAAATTATGTGTCAAAAATTTGTTCAAGAAATAATAGAAGAGATTGAAGAAAAAAATAAGCAAACTTTAGAAACAAATAAAAAAAACGTGATATTACAGCTTTATAGGAAATTCATCATCGGACACCCATGCCTTTTACTACACTCACGCTACGTTACAAGCCATGGGTTAATCGACTGCAGTATTTTCGTTTCTGCCGATATGAATATTCATAAGCTGATCAATGAAACGGCTCGTTACGGCGGCGAATACGCTTCAATTAAAGGTTGGAAACGAATACTACTTGAAAATGGCTGCGCCCATATCTGACATTTGTGATGCCTGTCGAACACAAATTAACAAAAAATCGTATAGAAAGGCAAACACGCCAGATTTTACGAGCATGTTTGACCAGATTGGAATTAACCGACTGAATACGGCGTGCTACCCTTGTTTCAACAACAACCGTTTTGTAACGAAACGTTTCATTGGCTGATTGCTGCGTGTGTGAGAGGACAAGGAACCAATGAAATGCCGCATTAATTATTCATGAGTACGACGTCTAGACAGTCAATAATCCCACGGCGTATGAATGAAGTGCTAACGTAATGGATACGACGTGGGTATCCGACGATGTAGGAAATTATGATTTAAGTGATTGTTCATGACCTGGGAACAAAACGTTCTTTTTGCGGCCGTTTGTCAGATAATACCATATTATGAAGAGATTACAACCTGCGATGTCGGTGCATTGATAAATGAAATATAAATAGGAACAATTAATATAGATAATCAAATCAGGTTTGTTACCAATTTATTTCTTTTGCACTATCGACTGGATGGGACACCAATTATATGCTGTTTGTGAATGTAAACTTCGTTTAAGGAAAAAATGAAATTCAATTGATAAATGAAATATAAATAGGAAAAATTAATATAGATAATCAAATCAGGTTGGTTACCAATTTATTTCTTTTGCACTATCGACTGGATTGGACACCAATTATATGCTGTTTGTGAATGTAAACTTCGTTTAAGGAAAAAATGAAATTCAATTGATAAATGAAATATAAATAGGAAAAATTAATATAGATAATCAAATCAGGTTTGTTACCAATTTATTTCTTTTGCACTATCAACTGGATTGGACACCAATTATATGCTGTTTGTGAATGTAAACTTCGTTTAAAGAAAAAATGAAATTCAATGTTTTCTATATCGTTTTGTCGGCAATTATCGACGAATCCACTCTTCGACTGGTTCCTCTAATTACTTCAAAGGGGACTTTAGTACAATACACATGCTAATATAAATTGTCTGTCTTAATTACAAATGTACACCGCATTGTGTGCAGCAATCGCTGAATTTTCATCGTATTACAATCCCATGATCGGTAGTGGATGCAAATATGTAAAGCTATAATTGTAAACGATTTGAGAGTAAACTTATCATAGTTAAAAGCGAATTTTTTTTTACATTTTCTTTTTCATTGGATACCGGTATAATGGAAGGATATTTAAACGGTCTCTGACTTTCCTTCAGCATGATTAAATGTTTACATTGTTTTGTTTCATCTATTTCTTTACAGAAACATCATGAATAAATTACTGGTCACTGGCTTGTGTTTGGCCATAGGAGCTGTAGTTTTAGACATAATTGGAACAGCTATACCGTTCTGGTGGTCCGTGAAAAGTGGTTATATTTCATACAGTTATGGCCTGTTTAAAGCATGTGGAGCAATACAAGGGATATCGTCATGTATCGACTCGTATGGTAAGGCCACGTGTTTTTACCACCTCTTACAACGGCAATGCTCACAAATATGTGTCTTTATTACATGTACCAAAAACGATTCAATGATTATGTCGCCGTAAATTGTAAATAAAAACGATTACAAAATTTACTTTCTGAAATGAGAAACAAAAAAAACCAACAAAATAAAGGCAAAGAGCCTTATGTCGTAGGAAACAGATGTTGTTAATAAAACAATCGAGGTATTATAATATAATAAGTAATACGATATCCTTTTTACCTAGTGAACCTATTTTGCAGGTATTTGTCTGTTTATTGGCACTGGACACACGCTGATTGCGGGAATGGTCAGAATGTGCAATCACTTTAAAAATATCTTGATTTAATCTAAAAAGTGAGTTTATGTCAATGTAATAAATGCGAGTATGAATTGGGCTTGTTTGGACGTTCAAGATGAGGGTCCGACTGAGCGGTCCGTTCGGTACTATGATTGAGGCTCCAATTTATTTAATATTTATTTCATATTTTATGTTACACAATCTCTCTAAATTGGAGGTAAACGGATTAATTCAGCGATGTTTCGCCATTGTATTCAACGCCCGTTATGCGTTTTTATTTTGTTTAGTTTTGCATTTCGTCCACACATAACTTTATAACTAACATTTACTTAATCATTCGTTTATTTCTTTCAATTAGTCCTGGATTAAAATTATTTTTATGTTTAAGAACTTGAAATCATACTTTGAACAACACCGTGTTACTGTTAAGTGTCTCTATATATTTGACAGAATATTCCCATTTCCCATTCTGCCCAGAAAACGATGGTGACTAATTGAGGTGCGAAAACTTGTTTGGCATCTGACATTTGAAGAGACATACTTCTATTTTACTTTCAATTGAAATTAATAATCATCAAATCATCCATTTGAACGTAACTGTTATTGTCACTTCTAGCATTTACCTAAAATTGTCATGAGTTCAGTCCCATATTTCTTTAACTATATTTTGTAGCGTTGAAATAGCCGATCATAATAAGACATAAGTTTAAGTCGCATTACATGAATAGTTACATGTACGTGTTACGGAAATGATGTAGAAAGAAGATATAATGTCCGCAGACCTGCCAAATCTTAGGAATTTATCTGAAATCTCCGGAGCATAAGGTTCTTCTCCGGACCTTAGAATTTTCAGGCAAAATCTCCGGATTTAAAAAAATGATTGAATAAGATAATATAATGAAACCTAAATTAAACTGAATTAAGAATAGGTTTTACAATTGCATTAATTAATATTAAGAAACTGGTCTTTGTCTAGGCTCCCAAATTTCCTGTTTATTGAGAGATTACGAGAAACTGTTCAGTGACACGATGCCTCGGGCACACAAGTATACGACAGCAACGTGTCATAAAACTAAACTCGGACCTGGATATCACACTCCATTTATTTTGGTCAATGGTCATTTTGATTTCTAAATAGTTATGAAAATATTATATTTCATAACTTTCAGTGGCAACAACAACGAACTTCAACATCAAAACAGTTTTTATTAAAAAAAACTATCTGTTTTTTTCGAATATTTGTTGCTGACACTATTCGTTTGGTTCAATGAATTAAACGGTTTCTCGGGTTGTAGCAGGAGTCATCCTTTTATGTTTATACGTAATATTCATTCTCAAAAACAAAACACGCAAAAACGCGTATCATATGTCCGACGAGCGACATAAGAAACATATGTCTCATGCCACAAGTAATTATAGTGTTTCCAAAAATGACGTAAAACGGTAAAATGTCCGATAATGTTCGTCTGAATTGTAAATTTTATACGTCAGATTCATTTTTAGTGAACAAAGTTTACGTGTTTATTTTCATAAAACTTCAAACAAATCTGTTGGATACTCGCGTCCTGAAAATACTGGATACTCGCATTTTGAAAATACCGCGATGAACAATGTTAAAATGCGCATAAACTTTCTTTATGTGCTTGTAAATGATCATTTTGTTTTAAATTCTTTTAACTGAACTCAGTTATTTATAAATTCGAAATGATTAATCAACATGTTCTTAATTTTATAATCTTCTTAGTCATATTAACAATAGTAAATAATGCCCCCTCGCGTGCAGCTATCGACTTATTATGCTCTTCAATTTTAGAGAGCGCTAAGGGGAGATAACAATTTGAAAGACCTCTATTAAAATCATAATAAAAGTCGAAAACATCAAACAAATATTCCGATGCCGTGTTTAAAAGTGCTTGCGCTTATACACGTGCTTATTTTCTCTAAAGAAACTCTTACGGAACTTCGAGACACATGTTTACTTTTATAATAATTCAGACAGCCTTATGCTGTGTTAATATATCTATGCATTTTATAGGCACCGCGAACGACTGGATCAAGGAAACTCAAGCTGTGATGATACTGTCTATTCTAGCACTGAGCGCAGGAATTTTTCTTGCTGTACTCTTCGGATTAAAAAAAGACAAGAAAATCTTAGCTCTAGTGGCTGCGTTATCGACAGTTGCAGGAGGTAGGGCATGTTCATAATTACCTGAATTAAAATGAAAGATCAATAGGGGCAGGTAAATGATGACTTTACGCAAGTATGTGGCTAAATCCACATGGCTCAGACCAGAATATTAGCAATTTTTGTGTGCGTTCTAAAATAATCTGCAAGCGCATGCATTGTATGAAACGCTGCATGACGTTCCGTTACAAAACAGACCTTGAGAACCCTTGTCGCAATTTAATCCAAATGAAATCATTGTTTAAAAGTTTCATTGGATTTGGTTACGCATCCGCATGACTCCCTTAGCTTAATAATAATGAATCCACATGAATTGATGCATATCTACGCCCTGGAAATAGTCATTCTTGCATACCAGATCAGGTCATCCGGTGTTTTCACTCGTGTAGGAAATTTCGATCCTACACCCCCCCCCCCATGTAGAATGAGTCACGTGAGTGACGTCACGTCTTCAAATATCTGACGTAATATATTCAAGTTAGTGACGTCATTTATAAAAAAGATTGCTTTAACGTCAATATTTCAGCATAATGAAAATAAATAAGTTTGTAAACTTACACAAAAATGTTATAAATAATAAAAGGTATGCAAGAAAAAGTATCTTGCATGAGAAATTCGGTAAAGATAGAAAAATCTGTCACCTCGGGTGAACTGTTTTGGCGGGAACTCGGCAGAGCCTCGTTCCCGCAAAACAGTTAACCCTCGGTGACAGATTTTTCCATCTTCACCTCACACTCATGCATGATACTTATAGGAATTCAATTCATTAAGCCAGGACTCAAGACTAATCAACAGAGTATCCTATTTGAAAAGTCCTATATAAAAATACTGTCAAAATTACTTTAAAAACCCTGCGTCTGTGGTAAAAAAGTAGTAAGATAATATGACATTATAGATTTGGCAATTATGAAGTACATGTAGTAAGATAATATCAAGGGCATGCTGACATTAATTTTCATTTGTCAGCTGACCTGATATTGTCATTGATTTGGCAATATTGATAGTTTTTTATGTCGCTTGCAATACATTTTAAATTGAGTTCATTGATTTTCATCTAAAAATTAATTTTAATATTAACATTGATGTCAGTTTTGACACAAAAATCAGTCAAATAGTTTTGTGAACACGAAACTTAATATTATGACGAAGCAAGCTCGCACCTGCGCATGTTCTGCTGCGCATAAAAACTTGTACATGTATTTGGACAAGGTAACTGATACTAGTATAAAGCATTTAAAATTATTTATAAACTATGGCTATGATATACATGTATAATCATAACAAAAATATCCCAGACATAACGTTCTTCTTGATAAGAGTTCGAAATCATCATAAGGATTGGAAAACATATTTTTGTTAGAATTGCTTTGTCAGCCATTAGGTAGACTAACAAATTTTTAGCTGCAATGAATAGATACTGTTGTAATTTTGTTATTTCATCTCTATTGCAACATATTTATTTTAAATGATTGCAATATCCAATATATTTTACAGCTGGCCTGGCATTGTTTGGCGTGATCATCTTCGTCTCCAATATAAGGAAACCTTAGACAGCGGAACGGTCTCCTATGGGTTCGGACTTGTTATTGTTTCTATACTCATGAGTGTTGGGGCTTCCGTGATGATGCTTATTTCTATGTGCTGTGCTGCGTATATAATACCTTAAACATCCAAGTACTTCATATTCGTATGCAATATTGTTTCCCCTTTGATAAAGTGACACAAGTAATACTACGAGTTTTTATATCTACTCAGTTTGGCCGGAAGGAGTCAAATGAGTCAGCCGGTGACCATCATATACACATATGCTGTTATAGTATGTAACCAATAACTGGACAGTCGCGTGGTAGACAAATAAATCTTTTTTTAGCTAAATGTTTTACAAGCTTGGTATAGTCATGTTGTCCCGATGAGTTTTGATCACTGGAAAGGATATTGAAGCACCCCGACTTTCCATAAAACTATTATTTTAGGCACGTCACGGGAAAATGTACCTTCGGTCAATTTTAGTGATATTTAAGTTTTTACTAAATTGAGAAAGACCTTACAACTATAAATCTATTTCTTATAACTAAAATGTTATTTTGTTACACATTTTGAATTTAAATTGATATTTATTACCACAAAATGCATAACAAATAATGTTGTCTGCTCAAATTTATGACGTCATTTCAAAGATTGACGTGAACTGTCCGAAGGTAACTTTTCCCGTGACGCGCCCCATTTGTTATTTATTCATAACATCACGTGACTGTCTACTTATCTATTATACGATTATTTTTTAAATTAATAAATAATTTTTTGAAATATTTATGATAAGATGTTTGTTTTGAGCTTTATCAATCTGCTTCAAGTTTCTCATGTAACAAAATTCATTTAGGATAAATATTTACGCAGCGAACACCAATTATTGAAGTAAATTGTATACTACTCAAAAATGGATAAGGGCCCCTTTTCAATATGTAAGTTTTCCCGCTTAGATAATGTTGACACTTATGTTTTAGTACAATACTTTAAGTCAGATGACTAAGGCATCGTTTTTTATCAAATAAACAACACAAACAAAATCATAAAGTATCATAAACTGTTCAATTGTTAACCTAAAAATAATTATTACAGACGCCAAAAGTGGCCCTTTTCAAATTTTGCATAGTATATTATGACTCAGTTATAAAATGACTGACAGTTTAGATAAATCAGATCCGGCATAAAGTTATTCACTTATAAGGGTATAATGGGGGCCTACCGATATCCAGAGTTACCTCCCATTGAGAGTGGCTTCCCTTGCTGATTGGGTAGTTCCGGTTTAGAAGCGGTAATAAAGCGTAGCGTTAAAAATGAAGATAAAAGGTTTCAAAGTGCTTTTGAAGTTAAAATGCGTTGTCAAATAAACAAAAAAGTGAAAAAGACATATAAGGAATAACCATCGTCTTTGTAAAGTGGTTTTAAGTTAATAACTAAATGCATCTTTAGGGCCTACCTATTTACGTAACTGCACGTATCCTTTATGAAAATGTAGTTATTGGCTGGCATCGAAATTTTAGCTTTTTAAAACGTTCACTTAAGTATTCAGCCAATCACCGTTAAATCATGCAAACAATGCTTATTAAGAAATGGGCCTAGTGTTTTATGACCATGTTACGTAATCTAATTAGCAAGACTGGGTTTTACAAGCTGGAGGTGTGATAAGGGCCTTTTGAAGTTTAGTTGTAGATTTGTAAGAGGTCGAAAACGTGGCTTGTTGGGGGGGGGGGGGGGGGGGGGGTAAAAGTGTTGTTTTAGGAAAGTGACTTGAGATTAAATATTCTAATTAATTGTCACACTGTTGTTTGAGACCCGAGACTTCATTATTTGATATTTGCAACTGAAAGCGCTCCGATCTGAATTTAATAAAATAGCTTTCAAGAAAGTTTTACCCAAACATATATAAACTTTATTAAATTAATTTAAATTGATTTTAAAACTAAATGAATTTAAAAAAAAATGAAATAAAGAGAAAAACGTGAAAACATTACGAAACCATGTTTGAATATATTCTAAATTGTTTGAGAATAAGAAAGAAACTTTTGGAGAATACATAGCAGTATATTGAAAAATATGTTAATATGAACATGGCACAAATCTATGAACCGAATGGTGTGAATTTAATTTGTAGGAAAAGGTTCAGTTATTTAAATAATCTTAGACTATTAAATTCCTGACCAAAAATGTTGCATGGAAATAAAAGAACATATATAAAAGTGAACGGGCGTTTCATTGGTGGAAGTCAAACTTTATTTTACATCATGTGTTATAAATGGTACTAGTATACCTTTTTTCGTTAACGGTTTCTTACTTTTCTTTCCCTCAAATCCGCCATTTTTGAGCACGAGAAATGCGTTTTTACTCTTTATTACCGAAGGGGTCGAACACAACGATGCTAAACACATACCTCGCACACGTATAAAAATGGGTAAAAGAGAACTTAAATATATTGTGCGCTGCACTACAAAACTATCTATTTTTTCCATTCAATGATAATAATCAAACGTTTGTATGCATTATGCTGATCTCTGACAAACCAGACCCTATTAAAACGTATTTGAAAGAACCACGGATGACTACTGTATGTCTGTTTTAATGTAAATCTCAGACCGGAGCTACCCAGTGACAGGTGCGCGTTACAAAGGGAGGTAACTTAGGACAGAATATTGAGATAACTCTGTATATCGGTAGGACCCCATTGATAAAACCACATTTTCGGACCTGTGTTAAATGCTGTTACAGTAGTGAACTTAGCGGACAATGCCGGTGAATTAACGTATTGTTCTTACATTTATTTTTATATAAATATACTAAGTATGCACATGTGATTTAACAACAATGTTTTCGAATATCAGAACATATACTTTTGGAATAATTTAAAAATAAAAATGTTCTTTATTATCTTGGTCTGTAAATGTGTACTTTATCTGCTGCTACCAATAGTTGTATGTTAAGGTGGATGATCAGACGTCCTATATATTCTATTCTTGTCTAATTGTCTCTGACAGGTGTCAAGTATAGCCTGTTTCGTGTTTGTGTTAGATTAGTAACTACCCGCTTGTTGTTGGAACCTGTCTTTCTCCTGAGACAATCGAGTCTGAACCCGACTTGACTCGTTGGCGGAGTCTAAATCAAATATTGACCTGGGCGTAATATTTTACGCGCATATTGGCTGAGGAAATACATATGTCTAAGCGATGTTACGCTACAACAATACAACCGCTGTAAACAAAAATGGCGCCGACTGGTAGAAACAGTAAAGAAAACAGCTTATTGGTATAAAAAAAACGCTTCTAACAGAAACCACTGTACAAAGAGTACTGTAACACGTTTCTAGAAACATCGGAAAGCCTCACCTATTACTGCGGTTGTACAATTCATACATGTCAGTACTATAGCAAAACGTTCGCTATTATGTCAGAATTCACGACTGCTGTTACAAGCACTGGTTCAAGACAAAACTTCTCAATTTATGAAATTTGGGTGTTGCACTGTGCAATTATTATTTTAGGCAATGCTTCACTATAATGTTATTTCGCCAGTTGCAGCAACGAAAACAATAAGACAAAAATAAAAAAAAACATACTGTGGAACAATGGTTGATGTGCGGTAGATGTAGCATTTCTTTAAAGAACTGAACATTCTGGTCAATGTAGACCCCGTCTTTTAGGCATTTGGGGCATACGATGGCAATTATGGCATGAAGGGGAAATGTTTAGAAAATGGCATGCCTTTATTGGCACACTGATAGCAATTTTATATATGATATTGGCAATAGCCCCTGATAATAAAATGGCATGTGCTAAACAGTTTTGAAGTTCACACAGGAATTAAACAAAACAACAGTGCACGGTTTCCAAAGTTTCAGAAAGCTGTTAATTGATAAATGACCTATACCTTCTAGCTGGAAACGGACAGAGCAAACAATTAGCTCTTAAAGCTTAAAGTAAACCAATGGTACCAGCTATGAATGTAAGCCTTTTAAAATAAGTCATGTTTACTATAATAGTTTATATAGAAGAGAATATTTATTTGTCTTACTTGTTTCGTCTTTGTCTTTATTATTCAGCAAATCTTTGAAGGAAACACAATTGTCACAGTAGATTAAAAGGAAAAATATTTGACTGTGTGGAGAGGCTGTAGGCTGGATGTGACCATCTTTGACATGCATATTTCACTTTTGTCAATAAAGACAATATTGGGTATCCCATAGCATGACATGTAAGCCCTCGTCTCCTTTTCAAATGCAATTTTAGCAAGACACACAACTGGGATGCTTTTGTTGTAATACATGAGATACGTAAGATACATGTTCAATTGATTTGTTCCGTCTATCGTTATAAACATCTACTTCGCAAAAAACACAAATCAAGTGTTGTGGATATCCGCCGAGCTAGTACGGATGTTTGCTTTTGATGCATGGCAAACGTCAACCGATAGATGCCAGAACAGTTTTCACTTGCTCACTTCCACATATTGGCAATTAGTCACTGCACGTTTGTCTCTGCCAATTCCTTTACGCAAATTAAATCTTTACAATTTTTGCAAGCACCCCTTTATGCATAAATAGAACCAAACACATTCAAAAGGAAGGCGAAAGTTTCACAAGGAAGTGTACTATTAGGTGCATTATTAAATTGGCTAAACAACACACTTTTCTAGATATAATCTAACATCCGTTATTTCATTTTATAACTAATAAACATAATGATTATCAACAATATAATATTATTATTAATTGTAGAAATTATAATATTCAGGTAAGACTTTTTTGTTTGTTTTCAATATCCGTATCACTTTCAGATTTGGTATAAACATTAATTGATAAAATAGTTTGATTGTTCTATTGTTGTTACGTTAAATTATATTTAGTGACTTGAAATGGCAATAATAATACACGTTTTCAAATTTTAGTGAATATTTATACTGAGTAGGGTGAATAACGATTAATTTAACACTCAAAACTGGATAGATGTTTAAAGGACAATTCAATATTTAATCAAATTTATATATTTAATAAGTTTATATTTAAAAAGGAATGTTTGTTTTACAATCTGTATTATTTTTGTTAAATGTATCTACGTCACGTTAAATGACATTATTTCATGGTTGAAAACCAGTTTAAATAAAACTTTAATTGCAACAAATGCTTGGCATAAATCTAAACTGAAAACTGTTCAAGGAAGTTTCCTAGAACATGCCGGAGAAATAAATCAAAAAGATATTCCGTTAAAAACTGTTGAAATCACATTGGAGGTTACGGATAACTTTTAGACATAATCATAAGATGCAATATAAAGTCACCAGCCTTTACTGGATGTAGTTTCTTTCCACAGCATCTCGACTGATTATTGCTAGTAGTAAAAGTTTTCGAAGTAGGACGTATCGAAACGTTTAATAAATCAAGCAATAATATGGAGTTTACACAGAATCGTTATCTGTCCTAGTAAGACATGTGGATAGTAGGTAGAAAATGTGAATTATGCATATCAGGAAATGGCGCACTTATAACACACATCTTTCTCCCGCATCTAAAATGCACAGAAGAAAAGGAAGCATTTGAAAACGCGGAGAAATCAATATTGTTTTTATTGATTTTGAATTTTTAAATCATCAAAGCACTATAAAAATTGTAGTTGCAGTTGTGATTTTAACAGCATCTGCTTTTTGTTTTTAATTAAATCTTGATATCAGATTTAAACTTGCAAACTGTTTTTCTGAATTTGTGGTAATGTTCATAAATTTTTTTCATGTTCTTCAACAGTATATTATATTAATTTTATGAATTTGAAAGAAAGACATAATTTATTCTGCTTGTTTGGCTGAATAGTTTGTCGTATTGTGTTAAATTTATTCGGATTTTGGTTTTGAAAACAAATAACAAAACCAAACGAACATACAGACGAAAATACTGACGGAACTGTTTTCTCAAAACACCATAAATTTACTGTACGCTGCACCTAACGTAACAATATTTGCCTTCTTCATTTCATGTTTTCCTTTTTTTAAAGGAAATTATCCAAATTAGAAGCGTAATTCATAAAATTATGACTATGCATACATGTAAATCTTTTACTGATTGTTTGAATGTTTATTCTTGCAGGAACACTATGAATACTATACTTGTGCTCGGCCTGGGTTTTGCCGTAGCAGCAACATTGCTGGACATTATAGGAACAGCTCTCCCTTATTGGTGGGTGGCGGATGGCACTAGAATCGGTTTGTTTCAAATATGTGTCAATTCCAAATTACATGTATGCGTGACCAGCAGTAAGTACATTTTATTGAACGTGCACCTTTTGCCATTAATTAATCTTTAATTAATGTTGGCATTCTTTTAATCAATACCGATATCTTTCAATTTTTCAGGGATTGCTTTTTACGGGACTGTGTTTTCTGGGGGTGGTAATTTCTGATATGCATATTTCACTCTTACAGTTCAACTTCTTTAATTTGAAGTTTGACTATTTTGTGTTTTTCGTGAAGCTTGAAATATCATATATTTTGCTTTCAATTATATCAAACGCAAGAGTTATTGAATTCGTAATAACCAAATACAAATGACGCAGATAAATATGATCTTTATTGATTATTTTTTCTATAAGAATTATAGTTACTTACTTTTTTCAAAGTCAGAAAATAATGTAAGTACACCGACCTTTAGTTAAAAGTAATCTTAGTCGGAATAATATGTGTGCACGGCACTATCCCGAAGCACAACCCAAACAAGCTACCCCCCCGACTTAATAAGACACCGTTTCTAAATCTTGTGTCTGTAATTTAAGCATCTGAAGCGGACTGGATGCAAGCGACTATGGCAATGATGATACTTTCTATAGCTGCGATGTGTATAGGAAATGTTCTTGCAATAATATTTGGTTTTGTGAAGAAGGACAAGAAAATATTGGCAATATGGGCGGCAATTATGGTGGCTCTTGGAGGTAAGTCTGTAGCATAGAGCCTGTTTAATATTGTCTTGATTGTAAGTTCTCTTATGCAAAACAAACAATTATTATTTTAGAATGCTTATAATAGAACTTTTCCGGAAATTATTTATAGGCTTTTAATAAGTCAAACCATTTTGAAATATATTGATTAAAGACAAACATCTCTGTTTAAAAAAAGGTGAAATATGCATATCAGGAATCGCCACATTCAGAAAAGCTTGTTTTACTGCATTTCCTTTAATTTATGTCGCCTATGTAATATAGACTGATACATACAACTTTAAAATATATCAAAATGCAATCACTAAGTCTATGAACCATGTAAAAATGTGGTTAATTTTCACACACCGAAAACTTTCTTGTTTGATAAAAAAAGAACAGATGCGTCGTGTCTGTTATTGTTTGGTTGAAATTTGAGCAAATTTAGCGTAGATATTATGCTTTCACAGAAATACAATTGTTATAATAAAATGTTAGAATAAGTTGTTTGTTTTTGCAACAAATGGCATGGCATTTTATAAATTAAAAGTGCAGTAAAATTTAAGAAAGTGTCAAATAAAACAACATCATTTTTACTTTTTACTTACCTTTCACTTTGTATGGTAAAACATCGACAAAGATTCAACCATTCAATCCTTTCGAACATGATGTACTAGTATGTTATAGCTAAAATCCCTAATACTGTAGTGGCAAAACGTTGGTTTTATTTTAATATATTAGTATTCAAACCTTGGAATGTGTACATTGTATTTACAGCTGGATTTGCATCGGTTGGTGTCATCATATTCGCAACGAAGGTTAAACAAGCCGAGATTGTTGGGGACTTTCACATAGGCTTCGGATTGGCCGTCGGTGCAGCATTGATGGCTTTACCCTCCACACTTATGTTTCTTATCTCGAGAAACCACAATTTATAGGAGATTTCTAGTTCCAAGGGACAAGGCGAATTAGGTTAAATTAAATATATTGTATACACAGCAAAGACGTGTTGTGTCTAGTCAGTTCGACAAGAAATATTTAGCTTATTTTTGAATTGTTCAGAAAACGGAGTTTACAATTAGTCTTTTCATCATATACCCATGAATGATTTAGCATAATTCATCGTGAATCGGCCAGATTAAAACAGCAAGTCAGATTTCAAAATCCATGTCCCACAAGTGGTTTTTCGATTGTTTATATTTAAAAATGTTTTATGTGACGTCGTAGCTTCGTCACACTGTGTTGTGGTAATTTTTCAGCACACACCTAACTTTAACATAGGAAATTCCCGTCACTGTTTTACAATCGTTACTATATTCTTGTGCTATTTATAAATTTTCTACGCCATTCATTAATTTACTTTTGCGTTGCTATTTTTATTTCTTTTATTATGCAAACCTCGTTGTTGGCCTAAATTGTGTTGTTGAGTTTATATAAATTTATTTTGAGCGAGAAGAGTATATAAAATGAACATTATTACGGTTTGCAGTATGTAAGTTCGTATTATATACTCAACAAAAATAAAAGGTATCCACTTTCCTATCTTAAATTAAGAAAAATTTGAAAACGAAAACTGAGAAATCTGTATGTGGACAACTCTGCATTTCTGTTATCATGGCAGAGAAAAGTGTTGTTGAAAATCTGTGCACAGCAACAACTTAGTTATCTTTCCCTTTGTTGTAATGAGGGTTCCAGGAAAAAGTCAGTGATTCTTTGAAGTATTCACATTGGTTTGAATTAAATCAATCTTTCCACCTCTTGTGATCAATAAAATCATAAAACATTCATCAATAAAACAAGTAGTCTTCGATAAACTACGCTAGAAAGTCCAACCATTTCCAATTACCTCCCTTTACATTAAATATGTAGTGTTTTGTAATCCATTATTAATTGTTATTTTACTTGCCGTTGCTTAGGTCTTGGGCGGAAGATTATGTTTATGAACAATTGAAATTAAAAACATCTGAGATTAACCAATTAAACACCATTCAAAGCATACCTGATTAAACGAAAATATGTTAAGAAGAATATAAGCATAAAAAGTGGATACTTTTTTTTGTTCAGTATATCTTGCACACCACATCATGGTCGACATTCAGTCTCGCATGACATGGACGAGATAGTTTGGGACTTTTACATATACAACTTGAAAACACTAACATACAGATTGCATAGTGCATACTGATTCAATCATGAACATACAATCCCAACTTTCAACTGATTGACAATTTAAGAAGTAAAAGGAATAGTATTAGCTTTATTTTGTTAACATCATATAATCATACGTACACTATTTTTCCGAACGTTTTTGAATAGATTCCAAATTACTGTTCATTCAAGTATATTTCCCGCACATAAATGACAGCGCTGAATTACTTTGTTTTTGTTTCAATCAAAATGTTTTATAGAGAATGAATACAATATGATAGAGAACTTAAAAAAAAACAAGTATTGTAATAGAAATAATTTGATATTTCAAAGAGATTTAGAATTATAATTAAATGCATGCATTGTAAATAAATAGGTAAAGTACGTTAACAATATCTAGGCAGTCACCTGGTAGGTAATTTTTCTCAGCAAACAAACTACAGATTTGTTACCGTTACCTGTCTTTCATGAGATAGCAAATATTCAACTCACACAAGATACAATAATATCCTGTGTAAGCAATTGTTTATATACATACAATTTTACATGATTGTCTACTGATTCATTTGTTTTCTTAAAGAATACACATTTTTTATATCTTCTTTAAATAGATAGATTATATATATGAATAGAAAGCGTCTTAATCATTAGATAATAAGCTAAAATTATAGTAATTTAAAACTAAAAGAGTGCATTGAGATAACAAATGACATAACAGAACATTCCAACAAAATAATGTAATTGTGAAAAATAATGCATCTGTAAGCAGCTTCACATACGGTTTACAAGCGCACTCACGTTTAATAATGATCGGTGACAGCTAGCATCTTTTATTATAAAGATGCAAATTTGCAGCTTTCTAAACCTTTCGGCCTTTAGAAATTAGTATTAGTGTTGCGGAAACAACAGACAGTATTGCTGCAGTAATTGCAAAACCAAACCCAGCAATAAGAAAACATTTCTACTGGTTATATTTCTTTGTTTATTTTAGCAAAAACCTTTGTGTCAGAAACATCTCATTGACTTTCTGGCAGCTTTTATTAAAACTTTCATAAGGCAGAATTTGAGAACGGTCATCATGACCATAAACATGTCTTCTACATCTTCTAGCTATTTGTTGACACTTTTAACCCTTGACCGTCTAATCCCCTATTCATTTGACTTTTACGGATGAACACACGTGTCACTTTCAGTCCCTTTTTATTCTAATCAGACTTATCATATAGGAAATAATAACCTTGTATAAACAAATGAAATAGTTTATGAAGTATTTGATTCAAATCATTTGTTTGCGTAATTGAAAACATGTAAACCCTATTGAAATGATAATCATATGTGCATGCAACAGAAATTACATTCTTTAACAATAATAGTTTTAATTCCAAACTTTAATTTTTTCACTCAGATAAATTTCAATTAACGATGTTATAAACTAAAAACTTAAGAATACAGTACGATGACAAAACATTAAACCTAAAAAGCGTTGTCCTCTGCAAGATGCCATGCGCACGCGATTATTATTTAATTATGTATATTTATGTATTCCTCATGCTTTTGTTATATAACAAACTGAGAGATATTATGAATAAAACTTGAAACTTGAAACCTTTGTGTCACACACATCTCATTGACTTTCTGACAGTTTTTATTAAAACTTGCGTAAGGCAGAATTTGAGAACTGTCGTTTTGACCATAAACTATCTTCTACAGCTTCTACCGATTAGTTTACCAACTCTTTAATTGGTGCGCGTCACGGGAAAAGGTACCTTCGGACAGTTGACGTCAATCTTTGATATGACGTCATAAATGTGAGCAGACAGCATAACTTAAAATGCATTTCGCGGTAAAAATACAATTTCATTGGTAAAATGCGTAAAAAATCACATTTTAGTTATAATAAATTGATTTATAATTGTAAGTTCTTTTTAAATTTAATACAAACTAAAATATCACTAAAAATGACCGAAGGTACATTTTCCTGTGACGTGCCCCAATTAATTGAGGAAAAGGAAACGTAAAAAGCTGACATATGCATATCAGGAATCGCCACTTTCAGAAAAAACAGCCTCCCCACACAGTCAAGAAGAAGAGAGGGGGAGAGAGCATGGTTAATAAAATAATCAGTTTCAAAAAAGACACCACTAACAATAAACAAAAATGAGAACCCGAGGGTTACCGCCTTGGAACGGTCAGTGGCAAATCACATAGCCAATGGGGGTTTAAACCAGGTTCTAGGGTCTCACAAGCCTCACACTTTCCCCAACAGGTTTTCATATCACAAAACAAGTACTAGTTGTCTTGGTAAAAAGACTCCAACCCACTTATCTGCTTAACAATGTTGCATGCAAAAGCACACAAACATATACGTAAGTTAATTTAAAGTAAAGACGACTACAGACTCTTATTAAATACGGTTCGACACAATGTCAATTGTATAAAACGATTAAATTTTTTTAGCAGTTCGATTTTAATATGAACCGGAAGTAGGAAGTTATAAAAATTATAAAAAATATAAACAGGCTTCTTTATTTCTCACGAATTTTCACGAATACTAAAAGCTTACAAAAGTCAGGGAAACCTACCTCCAGCAAAAAACATAAAGACAGCACCATGTGCCAAAATGTGTTGTTTTTTCATCACAAATGCAAAGAAGGCAGCCAGTCCAGTTCCACCACCATTTGCAAGAATAGACAGGATCATTATACTCTGAGTTGCTTTTATCCAGCTTGCTGCATCATTTCCTGTCAAAGCAAAGATGTAAACTTTATGTTGTCCATCGTCGGACACCAACGACCGATCCATTCCGTTACTCTACATTCATCGCCCGTGGGATATTTAGTTCTCTTTTCGCCGTTTTAGGCAATGCTCTTTCATTAGTCACTTTATGCTCTGATGAAGATTTTAGTCCTATCGTAATGCTCGTTTTTCAATCGCTTAGACAGACTTGTCAAAATGGCGACGTAAGCAGCATTATGATTGGCCAATACTTGTTCTATTCAATTCAATAAAACGGCATACAATTTACCTATTAACCCACGGTCGACGAATGTAGTAAAACGGAATATAGTC
The DNA here is from genome assembly GCA_038501625.1 of Corbicula japonica. Classification (NCBI taxonomy): domain Eukaryota; kingdom Metazoa; phylum Mollusca; class Bivalvia; order Venerida; family Cyrenidae; genus Corbicula; species Corbicula japonica. The sequence goes on along the minus strand of JAZAYU010000096.1, from coordinate 1,433,275 downwards.
GAGCATGGGTATCCGACGATGTATGTTGTCTAAATATTTCGGTATGTTTTAAGTTTAACAATCATATGTTTTCTGAATCAAATTAAGCTCTGTCTTGCAAAAAAGCTTTGCACGAAAATGTTTAACGCTAACAGTACTTCTAGTTACTCATGGTTTGTGTGTATGTCCTATTTGCATGCATCATTCCGGTGTAGTTCTAGGTAATTCAACAAGGCAATTGAATAAATATAATCATATGGGAACCGTTACGAGGTAAGTGAGAGCCCAGTGAAGTACTTGATTATCTAGGGAAGATTGTGCATGTATGTTTATATGAACCAGATTGAGTGTGAAGGAGAGGTAGGTAGACTAAACTAAGATTCAAATCCCAGTATTAAAGTATTTTACCATTTACTACCCTAATATTGAAACCTCTCGCGCCTGTTTTTTAAAGTGCATGTGTTTAGTTTATATTGTTTGTATATTCCGACATTTTGCTAATTCATCGGTTCATTCGACACCACATGAAACAGTTGTGTTTGTCCAGTGTTTTCTAACATAAAAAGCTTTTTTTAAAGAAAATACTTTGATAATTCCTGCAGTAGATGATTTATTTGTGCATAACTTGTAATGCGGACCTATTAAAGGACTACGATAATTGATAAAATCAACTTGGCAACTGGTCCCAAGGTTATAAAACTGTGATTGGAAACCAGTCTCAAATCTCAAGCATCTGATTGGCTAAAATGGTCAATTAGATGCTTGAGATTTGAGACTGGTTTCCATGCTCAGTTTGTGAACCTTAAGCACTGAATTGAATCTCGTTAGAGTTATACTTACCGTATGTTATACAGATTTTTGATCCGTAACTTCTTTTGATTACATGACATTGCTCAAAAAGCCCGGTGTTGGTATACAAAGTTACCCACCAATATGGCAATGCTGTTCCAATAATATCAAACAGTGTTGCTATTCCAGCAACAAGAATCGCCAAAACTAGCAGGTTATTCATAGTTCTGCAATAAATGACAACACTATGGCATTAAGGTAGTACAACTGTAATGCTTTCCCGCGCATAAATCTGCGACGTAATCAAACATCGGCTCGCTTTCGGTGACTTCCGACGCTACTCGTCAGAGCCGATAGTAACCGAAGCGACATCGATTATTGCCGACTGTTAGTGACATTTTACCGAGTATTCCCGGCATTCGAGAAAAAAGCGCGGGAAATCATTACAGTTGTACTACCTTAAAAGAGATTTTATTTTGATAGATTGGCCAGTATGCCAACCAAGGATTATCTATCATGACTCCCACTGTTGGAAATTCAAAATCATGATGAATCCTCTTTATTTCTGTTGTTGATTTGTAATCTAGTTTACCTAGGTGTTTTTTTTTCAGAATTCTTTACAATATAGTAGTCAATATTTGAATTAGATAGTACTATACGTTTTCGTTAAAATCCTGGATCCACGTCACGATATGGTGACGGCAACTGTTGAAGGGAAAGCTCCCAAATCTTCCCATCACCGGTTAAGATAAGTACTAAACATTACAAAGATTGACGTCAACTGTCCGAAGGTACCTTTTCCCTTGACGCGCCCCATATGGTGGTCGCTTACCATCTTAATTACTACTATTATGTTTTAGATTCTGAATGACCATCAAGTATTTTACAATTGAGGTTGTTTACTGTTTATAAGTGTAATGAAATTGTAATCGGATGTTTTATATTAAATAAACAATGACAACTTTACGTCATTTTTTTAAGATAACATTAAGAGGCAAATATTTTACTGTCCACCATAAAATCTTGTATAAAAGAATCTATACTCAGTATAATGAAAGAAGTTAAGAAAGTCAATTTTATACTGAAATCCCATTGCTTTAACTACAGCTGGTATTTGCTTTTAATTCATACTTGTTGCTTCGTGATTATCAATAATTATTAACCCGTTTCAGATATCTTTGAACTGTATGATATCTAATTAAAAAAATGGCATACGCAGTGCTTGATAAACTAGTTTTCACATTTTTTTAATGATGTTAAAATGAAAAATAACCAGTCATGGTTTGATTTCTTTTGAACTATTTTGCATCCATGACCTTGTGAATAAATTAAAGACTTGCAATAGATAAGCTACTGGTCTCGTAATTATGATTTTTGTATTTTTGCATCGTGTTTATATAGCCAATCTATATATTAAAATGTTTCTCTAGACTAGCTATCGTTTAAACGATTGATGTGTTAATTGAAGAAAACTAATCATCGAATAGCATATAGTAATCCGTCTCTCAACTTTCGTTCACCAAATGCTAGTTCGACTGTTCAGTTTCCACTTTTTCTGACGTGGCCGCCAGCTAGGGGAAGAATGGCTACGCACCAGGCACATTTAAATAAATAAAGTACAATTCTACATATTACGTTCTCTGTTTTTTTTTCTTCTAGAGCTTTAAGATTGCTTCCTTTGTCAGTGTAACATTAAAGTAAATTTATAATTAAAATGAGGTTTGAAGCCTAATCTTGAGATATCTTTAATACACTTAAACGAGTGATTTATTCGTAATGGTAATTCGTAAAAACCATCTGTGAACTCAAAAAAAATGTTTCCAACATAATTTTCTGCAGGTCTGCCAGATTGCTAAAAATGAATGAAAAATCAATCTAAGCCTAATGTTATTTTAATTTGGGAAGATCATTTTGAAAATAATTGACGCAGGGATAACTTTTTACCACAGATTATGAGTTTATTACCATACTACATTGTTTTAACTTAAAACAACAAACAACAATAACAACAACATTAAACCAAAATAATACAACATGGAGCTTTGCCTGCAGCATTATCCCTATTTACGTGTACACTTGTTAGATATTAAACATTACATTTTAATACCGTATAATGTTTTTTTTCGCGAGCAAAATATTTTCGCTATTTTCGCGACCGACGAGAATTCGCTTAAATTAAAAGCGCTAAATATTCCCAACAACGTAGGCGTCAATTTCTGTGAGCGCAAATTCGCTAAAATAAAAAACCGCGAACATTAAAATTACGACAAAATCGCGAAATATTTCGAATGCGAAAATAACCCATTATACGATAATTACACCATACAAATGAATGATTTATTATCTGCTATAACAATATTCAATTTCTGATGAACATTAAGAATTGTTAAAAACAACGGTTAAATACGAAGTAAAAAATCATTGAGGGTCAAACATTGTTACACTGAGTAGGGGTAATCATCTAGTTAAATTCTTGATCATTGATTAAGATAAACAGCTTACCTGTGTGTATGTAAACAAAGTAAAATCAAAATAAAACTTTTTTAACAAAACTTTCCTGGTTGTAATTTCTACTTCATCAGTAGAGGTCGATAAGCATTAAGATGGTTATAAATCTTCAAAATTTAATGGCCTTTATTACATTTTAAGGTGACAACACTCGCCGCTATTGTCTAGCGCCGTTATGAATAATAGGAATTTATCATGACTCGTAAAAACGAGAAGTTGTCTGCTAACTTGCAGTGATACGCTCTTTAGTTTTTTTTTCAGTTGAAGTTTAAAAAGTTAAGTTCACTTGTTTATTCTCATGGACTTTATGTAAGTCTATCACTGAAAACTTGAAAAAGCATTACTTTAAATATCAGTTAAAACGCGATTTTATCAATGACCTGTAAATCTAGATGCTCTGGTCTCGAAAACGTTATTAAATACTTACTCAGTTTTTTGCAGTGGCGCTTAACTAAGTTATTTTTGGTTTATGCGATTGCTTGCAGGATGCTCGAGTGAGTGATTGAATTAGGTTGAAATTACTAACTTAAGGAAACGTTTAGGGGTTTTCATAAATAAGAGATGATTTTTTTTATTTTAAGATAAAATAAACTTGTTAGTTGTATATATTAGGCTAGTCCAGGATTTCATACGGTTTAATCAATAAATGACAAATATGTTTTGCTACTAATTCTCTCGTTTTCTCGACTATTTGGCTTTGTGGATAGGCAAACATTTGAGGCGCGTCACGGGAAAAGGTACCTTCGAACAGTTGACGTCAATCTTTGAAATGACGTCATAAGTTTGAGCAGGCGACATAATGTATTATGTGTTGCGCGTTAAAAGTACCATTTTAATGTCAAAATGTTAAACACAACCCCATTTGATTTTAAATTATAAGAAATAGATTTATAGTTGTACGTTCTATCTAAATTTAGTAAAAACTAAAATATCACTTAAAAGACCGATAATGCGAAGGTATCTTTTTCATGACGTGCCCCATTTCTGCTTTCATGTTTTGAACTGTTTAGACCTTTGTTGTTTTGAGTGTTTAACTACGTTCAATCTAACTATTTATAATTTATAATTACAATCGGTAATCTTGCCAAAACTTAAACACATTCACTCAATTAATTTCCTGAAACATGCAAATTACTAAATCCAATAAAAACACGAAACCATAAACATAGTTTTAAGTAAACAAATGATCATTTATATCTGAAGTATAGATTAACACCTTCAGTTTTGACAGTCCATTATGAATGACGTTCATCGTATTTTAACATTCTATCTTTTCTTGGTTGGCGTTCTCTAGATAGAAGCAACATAATGAAGGCTGAAAGAGCCAAAATCACTGCTACAACGGCCAGACCAAATCCTACATGCAGTTTTCCTCTGGTAAAAACTTGAGTTGATTTTACTCCGAAAACGTACACTCCGATAAATGCCAGAACAGCTGCAAGCATTAGAACAAAACCAATCAATGTCATAGCATCGCATTTGACTATAACTGGTTGTGATATTAACATCTGTACAAATAAGAAGTAACATACATGTTGATGGCATTCTTTTTTCATATGGTATTTAGCTTTATACTGTGCGTACGTTTGATAAGCAACCGAATAATAAGTTTAATTTGCAAATACATAATCAATGCTGTTAAGAAGTTGTTTGATCTCTTTCACAAACAAAATTTAAACAACGCTAATACCGTATGTGGTATTATTGAATGAGTCTCGCTGTTATCTATAAATAAATTGTTATTATGTTACCTCCAACAGAGTTCATAAGCGCAGCCCCAAGCAACATATATTGTTTATCATTCATAAAAAATCCATATAGTACAGCAAGTGCAAATCCAGCACACAGTGACAATATCGACAGCAACATCATGGCTTGACTTGCTTTCATCCAGTCAGCAGCGCTTGATCCTATGTGAAAACAAAATAAAAACGTTTAAAGAGGTTTGTTTACCCTTTTTGCATCAAACATTAGTATATTTTCGTTTACTCTGAACTTAGTTCGTAGTTGTGATTATACGTACATAGGATTTCAACTTACAACAACAGTAATTGCTAAGACATATCATTTTATCACACGCACAACACAGATAAATCGAATAAAAAATGAGGCGCATTGTTTGAATCTTTACCCTCAAAATCTTTAAGCATCGTTTCCGTCTGGAAAGCATTACCCTCGGGTTGCGATACCTTGGTCTTCACGTTCGTTTTTAGACGGAGACGTTCCTCGTGCAACATTTTACGGTGTTTATATCTCATAGATTGTGGTGTCACTTTTCTAGAGCTTGCAATGATGTAAATGATTTCAATGAACGTAATCTTTGCATAACAGAACAACTTTTCAAACAAGGTTATCGATATCCCAAAAATGCAAAACCTTAAACAAGTTCAGTCGCCGATACCCAGATTTATTTCAAAAACATAGGTGCAGTTTAAATCACGTTTGAAACGAGGTATTTCACATCCTGTGTTATTTAAATTAAAAATATATTAAAAGATATTAGAAACTCAACTTCATTAAACAAGAAACACATTTTATGTTTAAAAAAGTTGCGTTTCTAATTTCTTCAAATACATACTATATAGTAAAAGAAATTAAAAACGCAACTTCTTTAATCACGAAACATATTTTGTGTTTAAAGAAGTTGCGTTTCTAATTTCTTAAAGTATATATACTTAGGAAAAAAAAGGCAATCTGTTAATTCAACAAGAAAGGTTACCAACATGGTATTCTGTAGCGCTTGCAGGCCTGGTGATTAACCCATCTACAGTTGATCATTATGCTTGCTTCTTTGGTTGCACGACGGTGGCAGTGGTTAAATAGTTTATGAAGGTTTGTAGGGAAATCTTTTTTTTAAAACCTAGAATCTCTATTTTTGCTTTATGCCAGCCATCGTGTTCTTTTTTATTCGACTACATGTGCTCTGGTCTCGGTAACTGGCCTGATTAAATGTTAATATGTTTATGAGAATATAGGCATAAAAAGTGGATATTTTTTTATTTTTGCTCAGTATAAATACAATCAATTGCCAATTGTCATTGAAAAGAGAACAGTGCGAAACACATACTTAATATGATCGACATAAAAATAAATAAATTTATCAGTTTATCAAACAAGGAAACAAGCATAAAACTGGGCATCAAAAAACGGATTGCCAATCTTACGCATGTCCCACCAACATCCTGCAACAATATACAATCTCCTTCTTGCATACCAGATCAGGTCATCCGTTGTTTTCACCCGTGTAGGAAATTTTGATTCTACAACTCCCATGTAGAATGAGTCACGCGCTTATATGACGTCACGACGTCTGACGCATTTATGAATGAACGATGGAATGTCTCTTATATCACTCCGCTACTATAAAAAAGTAGTGCAAAAAAAATTACAGGAAAATACCCCAAAATTCGCAAAATATATACGGTATGCAAGAAAAAGTATTATTCACTTAGGTTGGGTTAAGATTGCGTGATCCAGCCCTCGTGAAATATGCAATTAGGCGGTAACTCGACAGAGCCTCAAATAATTAACGAAAGTTAGAACCCGAGGGTCACCCCCTTGAAACGGTCAGTGGCAAAACAAGTTAAGTGTATTCACTTAATTTATTGATGAACAAGAACGGTAATGCAAGCAGAACACCAACAAGAACGGTAATGATAGGTGTCACCAAACAAGAACGATAGCTCATGCTTGGCACTAACAAGAACGGTAAAACAAGGTGGCCATTAACAAGAACGGTAATGATAGGTGTCACCAAACAAGAACGATAGTTCATGCTTGGCACTAACGAGAACGGTAAAACAAGGTGGCCATTAACAAGAACGGTAATGATAGGTGTCACCAAACAAGAACGATAGTTTATGCTTGGCACTAACAAGAACGGTAAAACAAGGTGGCCATTAACAAGAACGGTAATGATAGGTGTCACCAAACAAGAACGATAGTTCATGCTTGGCACTAACAAGAACGGTAAAACAAGGTGGCCATTAACAAGAACGGTAATGATAGGTGTCACCAAACAAGAACGATAGCTCATGCTTGGCACTAACAAGAACGGTAAAACAAGGTGGCCATTAACAAGAACGGTAATGAGAGGTGTCACCAAACAAGAACGATAGCTCATGCTTGGCACTAACAAGAACGGTAAAACAAGGTGGCCATTAACAAGAACGGTAATGATAGGTGTCACCAAACAAGAACGATAGCTCATGCTTGGCACTAACAAGAACGGTAAAACAAGGTGGCTATTAACAAGAACGGTAATGATAGGTGTCACCAAACAAGAACGATAGTTCATGCTTGGCACCAACAAGAACGGTAAAACAAGGTGGCCATTAACAAGAACGGTAATGATAGGTGTCACCAAACAAGAACGATAGTTCATGCTTGGCACTAACAAGAACGGTAAAACAAGGTGGCCATTAACAAGAACGGTAATGAGAGATAGATACTAACAAAAACGTTAAATGCAAGATGGACACCAATGAGAACTACTGGGGTGATCATTAATATCATGAAAACCTTATTAAAACGAATATACTTGAACTGAAGATAATAATAATAATTTCAATTATATTGACATTTCGTACACTGCCTATAAATATATTGATTTGAAAATGTTACTTTCAGGCTCACACACGGTCTCCATAGAAACCATTGTAGGGCGCACCACCGCAGTTCACAATAAGCGTTGTTTAACCAATCATCGCTAACATAGTTCATTAAATAGTTTTGTGTGCTGACATAATACTGACATGACGTCACCATTATAGTTTGGCGTTGCTTTTGGGCGTAAATAGAAAACAATCGGATTTTGTGTTATATAATCACGAAGATGTTGGGCAGGCAAGGGTCGTCCGGAAAACTTGCTACATTACGAATGACACCAAAATGACAAACGAAAAGATGGAAGATGCTTCAGGAATGAAAAGTGTTTGCCGCTCTCTTACTTACAAGTTGCATACGCGGATTTGGTGCGGACAGGAAGAAATTAAAAATAATAGAAGATGTGGTGGTCCGAGTGCAAAAGTCATAAATTGTGAAGGAAATAATAATGGTATTAGAAGGACTTCTACAAGTGATTTGACAGATGCTGTGTGACAAGGGTATGACAAGTCATTCTATGTGCAAATATTGCAACGATAGCTAGGTAGGGATTAACGCTGAATACAATTCAGTAGGCAGTATCTTGAAAATTATAACGTTGACGTCATGAGAGCTGCGGTTTTCGCGCGTAAATGGGTGTTAGAAAATACAGATTATTTGTAAACTACTGTATATTTCAAAGTACTTTTTTCTATAAAATGTATTAAACATGCAATGAAATACATGCCAAAATCAGTTTCTTTTTATTAAATCGCCAAATGTCTAAATTATAGGAATTGTTCACGAACTTCATAATCGCCCCTCGTATAATGTAATTTGGACATTACCAAGAAAGGTAATGCAAGGTGGATACTAACAATAGCGGTAATGCAATATGGACACTAACCAGAATTGAAGTGCAAGATAGACACTTACAAGAAAGATAATATAAGGCATAAACAAACAAAATGATATTTTAATTATATTGAAAATAGTCCCCATTTAAAAATAAACATACGTGAACATTACAGCATCCATTCATAATACTTAAATAAAAATAGCTAAAGTAACATGTTCAAAAGCAGATCAATAAATCCAACAATGCTGTTGATATAATAATTACATCAAAAGCCAGCTTTGAAGAAATACATGAAAGACTTCCATCATGATTACTTACTGGTTCAAAGAAATAGACCAATAAAATGACAGGTTTCTCAAACAAATTTATATACGAGCTGATTATTTATAACTTTATGAAAGGTTCTAAGATTTAAGCAAATTTTTGTTAAATGTTAGCATAGCCCTAATATTCGACATTAAAACTATTAAAAATGTTTTCTTACCTTGACAAAAAAACCTTATACCGGACAGCCCTGTTATGCTTGAACAAAGGTTGGTAGTGTATTTGTGTTTCACGCTTAAGAGTCACAATACTAACAGGAAAAGAGTCACAATACTATCAGGAAAAGAGAAATTAGAAGAAAATAGTCGGAAGATTAAATGATTCAAACCATGACAAATGGTTTTAAAGATAAATTTTATAATTTTATTTTTGAAAAATAGAGCAGAGAAGGAAAAATACTGCACTTTGTGACCAAAGCATGAATAATTTCACAAGTGTTTTGAATGGCATAATACCCGGTATGAGATTTTAAATTGGATGCATGTCTGGAAATACATAATACTATTTTAAAGTAATATTGTATCATGGAATCTTATATAAAACAAGCCTTATGAAACTGAAATAGGAAAAAGGGGTTATAGATGGGGTGACTGTCATTGGGTTGGGTATTTTGCACCATATGTATCCGATGTAACAGTTATAATAATTATTTAGTAATTTCGGACATAAGTTTACCTCATAGATCTCTTAAAACCTTAAAAATTTCAAAGATATTTGATTATTCCAAATACACGTTGACAAGGGAACCTGCGTTTGCATTTTACGCCATGTCTTATAGTGTTTTCCCCTTGTTTGAAAGGTTCCCGACGGTCGAGAGATGTGAAATTTCTGCCATAAGCTCAGCTCAAATATCTCTACAAAACATAAACATTTCATAGATATTGGATTATTTCAAATACACGTTCACTAGGGAAACTGCGTTTTCGCACTAAGTCATTTTACGCTATATAATATAGTGTTTTACCAGGTTTGATAGGTTCCCAACGGTCTAAAGCTCTGAAATTTCGGCCATAAGCTCACCTCAAGACTTTTACAAACCATGAAAATTTCAAAGAGACTCCATTTTCGCGCATACCCGTTTATTCGTGCATGCACATAAATTCGTGCCATAATTTTCCTGTGAAAGGCCCATTGAAAACCGACGGTTGTTAGCTGCATTCAATTGCAGAAGCCCGAACCAAAACTTGTTTCAAGTCACCCACCACCAGTGGCACACGACCCGCGGTTGTTTTCGGCAGACTGCAATTCCACGGCGCTTACGTCTGGGCTGGAGTAACGAGCACCGGAACAAAATATTTTATGGAACAAAATACATAAAATGCTCAAATTCCCTTGAACAGCTTGATGGCTCAGTTCTTGACTCCGGCTTCAAGTGCTTATTGTGGATAATGTTATGTTTTACATGTTTGCTGTACAATGACACGAAAACTGTGTCAATATCATCTTACCATGCATATAAATGCAAATAATATCTAAAATTTTAATTTTAGACCCACTATTCCTCTCGTTTTCAAACAAATGATAAGGAAAAATAGACAGATATGATCATACTGGTTATACGGTGAACCGGTATTATCAAATCTGTATATTTTCACCTACAATTTCTTGGAGACTTTGAGTATTGAGGGACTACAACTAGGTATATACATATGAACTGTGTTTAGAGGTACAATAACATGATTTGGCATCTTTTTGAAACTGTTTTGAGTATATTTTACGTTGCTAACTGGTATACTGGTACACATTTGATAATACCGGTCGATTGTTTACAACTAAAAATGCTCTAGACAAGGCTCAACACAGTTTAATATTCTCATCTCCACAGAGAGCCTACCTGATAATAATGCATGTGTGTATTATACCAGTGAAACACCAAACATCTTCATTTATGCCTTTTTAAGCGAATAAATCATTTAAAATTTTATCATGAAATGTACATTCTTTTTTTTTTTTTGCTTTTTCAAAAACACAAAACAAAACAACAACTTAAACGAGTGTTTATCCACACTTAGGGTACTTGCCTGCATGATATTAAGATCAAACAACTCAGATTGGGTCTGTAAGGCAATTATATGTCTACTTATTTCAGATGAAAATCTCAATTCAATGCTTAATATAAATGTTAATGCCCACTTCATTTTTCAGAAATTGCTCTTGTGTACATTAATTCATATTCAATGCTGTTATATACACGACTTGAACAGGCTCTAAACCCAACGTAGCAAACATCATTATAGGTTGTGTGTAAAACCGTGACCAGACCCAGACCAGACCAGACCCCGAAAAGTAACGGTTAGGTACGGAAAGCTTTGCCTGTTTCCGGCAATACGGAACAAAACAATAACGACACGTGATAATTAGCGGTTCGCGGTTTTTAAGGTTAAAATCTTTTCCTACTTCTAATTCTTAACAACGATTGCTGTACAATCTTTATAATCATGATGTGCTCGACAGTAGTCGGAATATATATGAAAATAGCTATGGTTTATCATCTTTTTATTGCAATATGCGTCAAATACTTTCATCAGTAGTTTAATAATATGAAAACATGATTTTGAAATATTTATTTAACAAGACAATAATTATGTTTCATGCCGTTTAATGACAAGTAGGCATTAATAATCATATTACCCTTCTTAAATGATGAGCGGTACGAGTACGGATTTACACCGAATACCATAACATGAGATCTTTTGTCGTACATCTTCAAACATTAAATACACAATACAAACATCTTCTTCTTCTTCTCCTTGGCGTTCGATCTACACGACCACTCCAGCATCCGCGATGAAAGTTGTGGTCCTCCGTAGGTCGTCAACATCTCCATACAGATTTTGCTTGATTGTTGCACCTTGTGGCCACGTTGCTTCTCGCTCTTGATCGTATCGTTTACATCGTTGGATGATGTGCTCTGCAGTCTGGTCCTCTTCTCCGCAGGGACATATTGGGGATGGCACCAATTTATACTTCCTACACATGTGTGCATTCAGTCTGTTATGCCCTGAGCGTAACCTCACCATCAACACCTGCTCTGGTCTGTTTGACATGTGGTAGGCATCTGCTTCCTGTCTGGTCTTTGTGAGAGCCTTAATGATGGTGGCTTTCTCCTTGTATGTCACCTGGTTATCTGGTTGCTATCACTGGGCTCCTAACCTAGCCAGCTTGTCAGCCTCCTCATTTCCGGGCACTCCACAGTGAGATGGTATCCACTGAAGGGCAACATTACGGGAAGACCCAAGCTTGTTCACGGTTTGTGCTAGTTCAGGAACATTGTTGCTTTGCAAAGCCTCCAGAACTGATCTTGCGTCTGTGAGGAAGACTACAGAGGTTACCTCTTCTGCTGAGTCTTCAATCAGAGAGACTGCCTTCATGAGCGCTTCAGTCTCTGCTCTGTAGTTGCTACAGTGCTTCCCAGTGGCAATGTAATGGGCCGATTTCTGGCCTGACGGGAATGTTATACGAAACCAGCGCCTCCATCCTTAATAGCTCTAGTGGCTGACCTATCTGTATATACATGGGTCCATCTGTCTAAAGGATAGTCTGCGTAGATAGTCGCAAGTGTCAGACTTCTATGGATGGTCTCATTTTCTTGTTTGCCCATTTCAAGTCCAGGAATAGCAAGTGCCACTTTCACTGCAGACAGGTCGTTGGCTGGAGGGTTGGTGATGTCTGCTCGGCCGAAGGGAATTGTCTGTATGTTTAGTTCAGAGGCGTACTCTCTATTCAGCTTCTTTGCTTCATGTACAAAGCTGAAGCGCTTAAGGCGGTTCTTGGTGAATCCCTCAAGCCTGTTCCTCATGGGATGATCTGGGAGCGACTTGTACTTGTTTGCCTGGAGAAGGACTTTGGTTTGTATTCTTTCATGAAGTGGTTGGATTCCAGTCAGTTTCTCCATGAAGGCAATTGGTGTAGACTTGGTGGCCCCTGTGATAATGCGCAATGCCTGATTTTGTACGTTGTCTAAGGCTTGCTGGTTCGTCTTGGCTGTTGTGGACCATGTGGCTGAGCTATATTCCATTGTGGGTCGTACTGTGCCCTGATAGATAGTTTTTAATATTTGCTCATTCGCACCCCAGGTTGTTCCAGCAAGTTTGCGCATCATGGCTAGTTTTCTTCGTGACGTTCCTTCTACACGGTTGATGTGTTGTTTCCAAGTCTGCCGCTTATCAAACGTGACCCCAAGGTATGTGGCTTCGTCTTCCTCCTTCAGTAGTGTTCCAGCCAGCATAACCTTCCCAGCTTTCTGTTTTGTTGACAAGGTGAACAGTGTGGTAGACGACTTCTCCTTGTTGATCCTAACGCACCAGTCTTCGGCCCATGCTGCAAGTGTGTCCATAGCTCCTTGCATTCTGTACGTGGCTGTAGAGGCGTGTTGTTCTATGCACCATAGCACCAGGTCATCAGCATAAAGAGCAGCATAAACTCCCTTTGGCAGTTCAGACACCAGGAAGAGTGTCGGGGACAGGACTCCACTTTGTGGGACACCATGGCGTAGCAGAAACTTCCTACTGTTGGCTTGGCTCAGGCTGACTCTGGCTCTTCTGTTGAATCCATTGCAGCATGGCCCAACCAACTCCATTCCTCATGAGCTTCACTTGTAGCCCTTCTGTCCAGACTTTGTCAAATGCTCTCTGTAGGTCGATCCATGCTGTAAGGACCACCTTGTTTTCTTGAAAGGCATCTTCGACTTCCTGTGCTAGTATGTAGTCTGGTCTTCTGTGGAACGAAATTGTCGGAAACCAGCCTGTTCAGATGCCAGCAGGTCGTTGGTCTCCAGGTACCACTTCAGGCGTGCATTTACAATCCTCTCCATTGTCTTTACTACACAGCTGGTAAGGGTGATCGGACGGTAGCTGGCTGCCTTCTTTTGGTCCTTCCCTTTCTTGAGTATAGGGATCATTGTCGCCTCTCTCCAGATCTGAGGTAGCTGCCGTTGTTTCCAGCTGTAGTTATAGATGTCCAAGAGTTTGCACATTGCTGTATTGCCCAAGTGTGACAGCATCTCGTTGGTGATACCGTCTGGACCTGGAGATTTTTTGGTCTTCAGCTGTCTGAGAGCTGTCTGTAGCTCGTGTAGTGTCAGGCGCGAGTCCATACACTGATGTACCCTTAGCTGTTTTCCTGTCCCTTTGTTCTCTTCTGGCTTCTCTCTGTCGTTCTCTGTTGATGGGGATGTCACTGACATCTCTGTAGTTTTCTGCAAAGACATTTGCCGCTTGTTTGCCCATTAACAGCACTCCTTCCTCTTCCAGGGTGACTGGGCATTTCGCTTTGTCTTGGTCTTCGTTCAGTACAAATACAAACATCAATAATCTTATTTTCTAGAATTTGTACTTTAAATGTTTTTAAAGATATTAAGTGCGTACCGTCTCGAGAATAAAAGTAACAAAATTCAAGAAGTTAATAACAATATTGTATGCTCTTTTAATTTTATTTTGCTTTATCTCGCCCTTTAGACAAATCTGTTAGAATTTTAAAAATTGTATGCTTCCACATCTTACAGAATGCTTAATCATGAACAAATTTCAATAATCCGCCACAACCCCCCCACCCCCCCACCCACCCCCCCCCCCAAAAAAAAAAATAAATAAATAAATAAAAACGTTATCAATCTAACGAAGATTTAATATTGAGAACTAGTTATTTATCAGATATTTATGATATAGTACATTTTATTTACTGCTCACAATCATTTAGAATACTGACTCCCACAGAAAACAAATTCACAACATCAGTTAAAGACGCATATCGCCGCCTTCAACGATGAACGGTTAAATCGCGAAATATTGCTGAAGCGTTTTTTTTTACTATGGGTGATCAGTTATAACGCTGTGGGCTAGTGCGTCAATGCACAAGATGACTGTAGCAGTTTTAATCCAATTGAACTTAAATATTCTGCAGAATATCAGCGACAAGTCCTTGTTCCGGTTGTCCTTCCTTAGCATCCAAGCACAAAGGCGCATGCAGTAAATGCATGGTGGTGCACTGTGTCATCGTTCGGCGAACACCAGAGGTTTTCTTGAGGTGAACAACGTCAGAATCTAAAACTAGTTGTTAATCTGTTGTGTGGTCTTGGAAGAGGCGTACGAAACAGGAGGAACCAACCATGTAGTTTGAAAATGGGCTTCTTCAGAAATGGGTATAAGATTCCATAAAGAAGTCATTTAGCACTGTATTAGCTCAATGAGATTCAATGTGTCTTGCAGTTATACGCGCTGTTGGTGTCATACTCTTTATTGACTGATGAGAATTTGTATTCTGTGGGTTCCAGTACTCTAAATGACTGAGAGCAGTCAGTTGTCTGTCTTTTCAAATCCGTTTTACTAAATATTAAAGGAAACGTTATTTTATTAACACTATTAAGATGCATTAGTATCTTTATTAACAACCTTAAATAGCGTAACTGATAACAGTACATATTGAATGTACGGGGAGAAGTTTGGCAGCCGCCGAACGGCACAAGTGAACTTTGAAGTCATGGATCACGGATAATATTATGAAACTTTTGCAGGTTTGATTCATAGGCAATTACTGGCCACGCCACCTATCCCTGGGTTGTCGATGAGCACTACTCAATATTTATACAGTTAACAGTTTCAATGGTTTGCATACGGCGTTGAAAATGGAACCGTCAATGCGGTAGTGTTAGATTACATTACTATATCATGATTACTCCCAACCGAAAAATGGATTTGTCATACACTAGAAAACAAAAGAATGATCTGAATTGAACAGAATTGAAGCAGAGTATCTATCAGTATACAGTACAATCTATCTTTATCAGTATACAGTACAATATCAATACATCCCGAACAATGACTTGCATACAATGCGATATTATCAAATGAACACCATTCCAGGAAGAAAGGGTTTGAAAATAGTTTAAAAAATAGCACACAATCGAGACAGGGGTATGAAAAAATATATATCCTGCATATCGCAGACAACGGCACAGAAAAGACAATAATAACGTGTAAATAGTAAAAAGTATATCCTCTGATCGAACTCTGTCAACATTTGCAGTAACTGTAACTGTTTAATAGAAGTCTTTGCCTATTAAAGAACTAGTAAATTTGTACAAAAATATGGATGTACTTTCACAAATCTACGCAATGTGTTTGGTACTTTTACATGTCGCCACATTGTGGTGTTATATTTTTTTCACATGTTTTAACAATGTGGGGTTGATTTGAACAGGTTCAATATTAACACGACGTCGTATTAAAGTGACATGTTAATTAAATGTAACATGTATATACAACGATGTCTCTGTTTTCACTTGTCTGAACAACGCCAATTATATTTATGCATGTCTTCCCACTAGAAACGTGTTTACTAACATGCCTACACCTGGCGTTTCCTGGAAATAAAGATGATCACCGATGCTGGAACAGCAAGAATCGCCGACAAAATAACCAGTCCGAATCCTGCGTGAAGATCTAATTTCGCGTTGGCAGAAATCAACGCAATAACATTGTCCGAAATGATCTCGTCTGTCTTGGATCCAAATATTATCACACCGATGATCGCCAGCAGGGCTGCAAATAGTTAACAGGATTAATACTAATTGTTTTGTTTTCATTATAACGGTCGTGATCAGTACTCACGATAAATATAAAACTAAAAATAGACACCAGTCTCAAGACTGGTCGCCGTTTTAGCTAATCGGATGCTTGAGATTTTAAACTTGTCTCTCGTAGTTTTATTATTTTTTCCCATACGCCCAGTTTTATAATCATGGGGTTAGGCATATCTCGTACATTCACTTGAAAACAGTCCTTATGAATCAAAATTTGGAGGAAAAGAGAAAGCGTTGCTAGACACTATAGGCATAAACATCCTATACTTGCGGTGTTACCGCCTTAAGGTCTTTCTTCATTCCACAGTCATTAAATGACACAGTATGCGGTATTTGTAAAAGTTTCCTTGAATTGGCTGGTCGCGTAAATAGATGACAGAAAAATAAAAATGTTGATTTCTTTTTGCATAATTAAAAGGTCGTTGTTTTTTTTTCAAAGGACTCTCACATATTTTTGCCAATATCATACATTGTGTTACTCGTGTGGTCATTGAAATTGTGTATTTGATGCTTAGGTTTTGTATTTAGAGGTAAATAGATTGTTAATAAATGTTGAGATCTAGCTTGCTTTCTTCACTGAATTCTGTAAATCTCGTGCAGATCACCGTAATGGAGAATAGACTGTTAGCAACAGTAGCAATTCTTTTGATATAAGAAATGGTGTTTATCCTGTGTGTGTGAAATACAAATAACATGAAACGGGAAATGAAAAAATCGCGAACATTTAAACTCACTTTTCGTCACTATGGTATAGAGACCCTAAAAATAGAACAATCGGGCAAAAAGAAATGCCACTTGTAACATTTTTGGATTCCATTTATATATAATTTCTAAATGGAAATTGTAAGTACTGTCTAATTCAAAAAGTAGTAGGAATCTAGTACATTTAGTTTGTTTTCAGAAGTGCCATAATTCTTCGAACTTACCTTCACTAAAGGTCATGAATGCAGCTGCAAGCGCGTTGATCTGCTTGTCTTTCGTTACAAATCCAAACAGTAAAGTCAACGCAATACCCACACTCATTGCAAGAATCGAAAGTAGTACCATGGCTTGAGTCGCTTTCCACCAACTAGGTAAGCTATCGGAATCTATATAAATATAGCAGTTTTTATAAGAGGTAACCAAAGCAAAATACATGTACATTAACGGCAAAAGTTTTGTAATCAATAATGAATAAGAAAATCGCAAAATCAACAAATTTTAAAGTGAACATCGCGATAATATACAATTATTTGGTAAACGGTACGTAGTCAAAGTAGTTGAAAAGCAATAAAATGGCCGCATCGCTTATCTCCGAGATAATCAACTCTGTCAATACACTATGTTTAATCTTTACCTTGCAAAAACGGCAATGTCGCACCAGATCCATTAAGAGTTTTGTTTATTTTCAGAAGATCAAGTGAGCTAAAATGAAAACTTGACGAAAAAACATGGGGAACTCCCATTACATTATCGTAATTATGCTAGTGAAGGCAAATATCTGGAGGAATTCAATTTACGAAAACCTTAATCTTGGAAGTTGTCGGTTCAGTTTCTGTCAGTTTTTTGTAAATAAGAAAAAAACTTTGTGGCAAATAAACAGTTAGAATTTATTCTTTCTGGGGGTAATAGCGGTAGTCTCGGTCATCCATGAAGTCTTTGATTGAGAACAAATTATGTAAATGTGAAAGTAAAGACTGGGTAAAGTTATAATGTCTGTGAAAACTTTCGAAATGCAAAGCAACTTGTACTTTTCGACGATTTTCAGAGTTTATAATTGATTGATTGTTAAACCTATCGAAATGCAAAGCAACTCGTACTTTTTTGTCAAATTTCAGAGTTTATAATTGATTGATCGTTAATTTTTAAAATATCGAAATGCAAAGAAACTTGTACTTTTTTCGTCAAATATCAGAGTTTATAATTATTTGATTGTTAAACCTATTGAAATGCAAAGCAACTCGTTATTTTTTGTCATATTTCAGACTTTATACTGAATGATTGTGAAAGCGGTAGAAATGACAAGCAACTCGTACTTTTTCGTCAAATTTCGGACTTTATACTGAATGATTGTGAAAGCGGTCGAAATGACAAGCAACTCGTACTTTTTCGTCAAATTACGGTGTTTATACAGAATGATTGTGAAAATGGTAGAAATGACAAGCAACTCGTGCGTTAGCGTCGATTTCGGTTTATAACGAATGATTGCGACAGCGGTAGAAAAGCATTTTTAGCAAGTCGAACAGGAAGCAGAATTTGTTTCATGTGTTTCAATGACATTGTGCTGTTCTGTATTCTCTAGAAATATTTGTAAGTGTAGAACAAATAACAATGTTCCTGTCAAAAACTTAATATCAAACACTTGTTGAAAATTACAAGGTCAGGTGAAACTATGCCGTTTTCTTAAGTTATTTGGCAGGGTAGTTACTGAAATTTCTATAACTTTTAATACTTAAGGCTAAGTGATGCCATTAAGTTCAAGTCAAGAGCATTTGCAAGTGGCCTTGTTCGTGTTGAAGGCATACCTTTCACACAACACATTCTCGAAACAGACCAAAGTTGCCATGAACTATGTATGATGTTATCAAGAGCATTTACCTATGGCCTCACACTTGTTGAAATCATATTCCGTTACATCAACACAAGCTCGAAACAGGCCAATGTTACCGTGGACTTTGATGTCATCTGATCCCACTGAAGCCACCAACCAATAAGGTATTGCTATTCCGATAATATCAACGAGAGTAGCAACTCCAGATAAACACGTGCCGATCAACAGTAGGGTATTCATAACTATTCTGCAAACGAAAGTCACCATTAAACTATTCTCTAAAGACAGCATTTCTTATATTACATGTACATAATCATGTTAGTTGAATAAAAAGGGGAGCAGTCACTAACATTTCTCTACAGAAATTTGATTGAAACTCAAAGTGTAACCTTTTACCTCACTAAGAGAAAAATATTACAGAATAATTATTAAATAGTCATAGTAGAGAAATTCTTCTCTCTGGATCAGTTGTAATGGTGTCCGTATAAGAAGCAGGAGGTTGAAATCTTCCGACAAGATATTGTTCAGACTTTTAAATAAGTGGCCTGTTTCGAGTTGCACAATATTTAAATGATTATTATCCAGTTTCTGTCTTCTTAGCGCCTGGCATATTGGAAAGCAATATGGAGGCAAAGCTTTTTATGAAACTGTTCTCAAAATCCCAAGTTATGACGTTCAGTATCAGATTTCTAGCTTGGTGTGCATGAAGACATTTGGGGCCGAGCAATAACAAATTAGTGTATTAAGCGGTAATTGGTTAAATGCTTGGCGTGAAAATATGCACACCTTGTGCAATGAACCATTAATATGTTTTTGAATTTAAACGAACGGAATGTTATTTACTATTTTATCTTTGTATGATCTTAATGTGATAATTGGTTTGTTGACTCCTTAAACAGTTAGTAAATTACAGATTTTGCCCTAGTTTGTGGATGAAAAGTTGGAATCAGTTAACATGGAATTGACAACCTGATCGAGCGCGTGGCGAAAGCGGACCGAAAGCGGATCGCAAATCGAGGTACGTATCATTGCGAAATGGGAACGGGATGGAATCTGAAACGGAATGGAAACAAATAAAAACGTTCGTAGCTTTTGTATCGCTAAAAGCAGAAAGACCGGAACGTTTAGACCAGTTCAAAGGTTTTCGCAACTATTAATAGCTTTTATTGTTAGAAAAAAAGTTTAAATTGTTTTTTTTTCCGTTTGCAATTCATAGCCATTCAAATTTATTTGATTTAAACATTTCATTGTATTCATCATGAAAACGTCAATCGTCCATAACTCATTAAATATAAGAACGCATTTTTGTAACGTCTTGTTTAATTTACACCTACAATTAGTCTTAAATTAGTCTGAGATTAGTTAATTTATCGTCAAAACATTAGAAAAGAATGATGAGAATAACAAGAAATATTCAATTCAATTTGTTTAAAATGAATAAATTTCATAAACAACGAAATCTCCACTTTAAATGAAAATTAAACACCAGGACATTTCATAATTTATTTCAATGGATTAACCGCGTTTTTATCTAAAGTTACTTGTCTTGCTGGTTTTAAGATATCCTATTTCCTACAAGGCCGGTAAATAATCTTTAAACTTATACATTTAGCTTAATCAAATGAACTGCTTTACAGACGATAATATAAAAAATATATGAAATAGCTAGAGAAGTAATAAAAAAGAAATCATTCTATCTCGTATAAATTATTTGAATCAAATGAAAGGACATGACGCATCCCACCTCTTTGAAAACGTGTGTAAAGAAATGCAAGGTGTAATCTAACAAGATCGGACACTAACAAGAACGGTAATGCACGGCGTGCACTTACAAGATCGGTAATGTATAGTGGACACTAACAGGAACCGTAATGCAAGGTGCAAAGTAAAAAGATCTTTAATCCAATATGGAAACTAACAGTAACCGCAATGCAATGTAGACACTGAAACGAACTGCAATGCAAGTAGGATGTATACAGGAAAAGTAGTAATGCATGTCAAACCGCAAGAAGTATCGTTGCATAAAAAGCAGTTCTTATAATAAGTAGCAATATTTATGGGTAAACGGCACATAGCTTTAACAGATTTTTCGAAGTGACTTCAATGCTTTACTGCCAGTTTCTACATGGCACTATAGTTTTGCAATGTTCTTCATCATTTTGGATTACAGTTCTTGTGCCCAGTTTCTCACAACAAGATATGTATGAGTAGCTAATTTACCTTTTTTATCTGGGGACCATACGCCTCTGATCATGGAATGATGTTAATTCCGCATTGAAGGTTCCAAATTCACCTCCCTATGCAAACCATCGTTTGGTTTGAATCAATATTGTACTACTTACTAAAAGTTTTAATTGAATTGCATGCAACCTGGGGCTAGACGGCATGGACAGAAATATGCATTTCCATTACCGCCCATAAATAGGCTCAATCAGACCGAGCCTGCAAAGATTCACATTTCTCGTGTTCGATGGCTTTCAAAAAGTCACCCCGTATATTCAATCAATGCTGTTATCAGTTACGTCCTTTGAAGGTCGGCTGAGCACGATACTTATGTACTATGTTTATGGTACTTCTAAAATTCCTTTTGTTTTAATATTTCGGCCAGTTTATAGATAGGTGGTTTCAATATCCCAGCCAATATAGATTTGGATATTTTCCAATCACCCCCAAGAATATACTTCCTGGTTTTTAAATTTTGCCTTTGGCGTAGTCTGTGATATGCAGGATTTATATTCTAAGATCCCCTGCCAAAATTCTATTCTGTTTAGTTCCGCCCATTGTTTTCTCGTTTAGGGCAAACCCATTCTTTTATCTGGGGACTATACGCCGCTGAACATGGAATGGTATTAATCTGAAAATACCTCATTGAATGTTCCATGTTCACCGCCATATGCATACCATCGTTTGGGATGGATCGAAATTGTACTATTTAATGGTGTAATTACTGAGTTGCGCTCAACCCGGGGCTAGGCGGCGTGGGCAGTAATAAGCATTCCCATTACTGCCCATGAACAGGCTCAATCAAACCGAGCCTGCAGTATTTTCATATTTGTCGTGTTCGGTGGCTTTCAAAGTTCCCTTTTCATCTATTTCAAAGTTCCATTTTCACCTTTTTAATTTATTTTGTCAATATGTTCCAATGTTTTACAAACTTTTGCAAACAATTACGTGTTGGCATTGCCTTAAATGCCATTAATGAGAGTAAAAAACTCTTACCTTAAATTAAATTAACTACGACCTTATCGATTGGTGTCATTAAATTAAAGCACAAACGATGTCAACGGGGCACAAAAAACGTTCTTATACAATCTGATGGCTCTGTTAGCCTAAAGTTTAACAAATTATGATATTTATATAAGAAATATAGACGATCGATGAAAGGATTCGACTCATGACGAAAGGTTTAATAAATAGATTTATATTTATTTGATAACATGATTGAGCGCATCCTTAATGTTTTGTCCCGAGAGAGTATCAAAACTGATTAAGTGTCGAGACTGAAACTTTTGTAAGAAATTTAAAAAATGACATCTTGGTAAATGTTTCATTCACGTTTAATTATTTGGTTAATTGAAAACATAGTCATATCGTAGGGAAGGATTTACAATTTAACCTTTGTTTACATGTTTTGGTCAAACGTATCTTGTCTTCCATGCTGATGAGTGTTTCGTTTTAATTGTTAAAGCCGTACCGTGTCTACAAAAGCTTTTAAACAGTCTCGCGCGTTGAATATTTATCGACAGGCAATTGAAAAATCTTCAACTTCAAAATATGCAGTAATAATAATAACAACAACAACAATAATAATAATAATAATAATAATAATAATAATAATAATAATAATAATAATAATAATAATAATAATAATAAAAATAATGACTTAATAATCACTAAAGCATTAAAATAAATATTTTCTACATTTATAAAGCCTATCCTATAAAGTGTATTTGAGGGTGTTGATTCCGAAACAAACATAATTTCAACATGTTTACCAAGTTGCGAGGGTCATTTATTTAAGAATGAGACTTGTTTGATAGAATCAAAACTAATGAAGAATTATGACCAACCTGCCTACATTCCTTCAATTTCCATGCTTCTTTATAACTGACTCCCCCTTTTGGCCGCCGGAATTCAGTAGTCAGACCTGCTTGACCACATCAACTTCTAGCTCGTCTCGATTGTCGAAACGAATTCCTTGAAGATTTTAGTTTCTCAGTATTAATATTAGATTATCGATGCTCAGATATCTACCTGACACAGGCTCAATTGGTTCACAACTTACCAGAATCCGTTTGAACAAACATCTATGCTTTGATCCGCAATATCAATAAACTTGTGTGTCATAAACTAAATGTAGCTTTTGGGAGCTTGGCCAACGTCCGCCCCGGGCTGATGTAGACACTTTGCGCTTCACATACTTAAAACAATTCAACTGTTTTCCAAACCCACATGAAAACTATCAAATATCGATTCAATCCTTAAATGACTTCAAATGAATTATCCATTGTGAGTCCTGTTGACATAACTTTATAATTTACATATCGCTTGATACAGGTACATTTTTGTACTGCTTAAGATTGTTTACTTTCATGATGTAAATATAATGATGGTTACAATACTTTAAGCGCTTAATGAATAGTAATACATTAATTTCATATTAAGCAGGTTCCGTAAGATAGCGCTCTTTATTCTATGAAGTGTAATTTGTTCTATAAATATCTTTATATATTTACACTTGCATAGTTAGTTGGGATCCCGTCTTTATGTTATCTATAGAAATCTGGGTTCCCACGTTGGAAGATTAAATGCGTTGGACAAAGTATTTAGCAAAGTACGTATTCGTCTTTTAGCATAATTCTAATAATCAAAGCTGTTTCTTTTCAACATAATTATCAAGCACATTAAGGTATTATCTTAACCAATTTGTTTGATAGTTGTATTTATTTTTACATTGATTTAGTTTTTAACAAATCGGTAAAATGTGTATGTCACATATAAGTATGCAGACTTCCTGGGCAAATTTTGTATGGTAAATTTTGGGCCCTTTCTGACGTGATTTCTTATCAGAACGAGAGTCAGACAAAAACTTGAACTGCTTATTCCCTTTTATCAGGTTCGGTCAGACAGAATTTATTTCGACATTCTTCTTCGCCTGACGTTCGAGAAGTTACAAACTTATCTTCAAAAGATTTATTGCCTTGGATAAACAACACTGTAGTCAGCGAAGTAAGTATTCGTCTTCAAGTGTAATTCTAAAAATTCAAGCTGTTTGGGCTTTTAGTTAATTGTGGGCCCTTTCTGATGTGATTTCTTATGTTATCAGAACGAGAGTCAGACAAAAATTTGACCTGCTTATTCCATTTTATCAGGTTCGGTCAGACAGAATTTGCTTCTGAGACTTTTTCCCAACATTCGAGAAGTATATGTATTTTATTGACATTTTCACCATTTAATAAAGTATAGAAATGCTGTCTGTAAAGCACACGTTTAATATAAGAAATGAAAATCTCTGTACAAAAATTCATCTTAAACTTATCGGAGTAAATATTGTCTAATCAAATGACCTACTACTGTTTGAAGGAAACAGGTTGCGTCCTTTCACATTTCAGACACATTATTCGGCAATTTTTTTATTTTATTTACACAGATGACACAGGGAAAAGGGAGAAAAAAAGTGTCATGGTGAGGAACGTACGCACACACTAACAATGAAGAAATGAACAAAAAAAGATAAATAAATCGATACACAAAATCGTCAGTGATATTGGTGTTATGAAATTATAAATTATAAAAAACAAAAATAAAATAATAATAAAATAAAATTGTATGGTCTACGAAGACGAAAATACAGTATCACACAGCACTTTAATAATAATACGATAGACGGTTTGGTGTTTTCACTGCTTCAAGAATCTTGTGCGAAAAGAAACTACACAATTCAACGCGTGTTAAACGTGCGAGTTCAAATATATTTACTAGAATATATCGCATTTAAAATAATTCTTTATCGATGCTTTGTTTTAGCAATTCGATATGGTATATTAACAGTTTGAAAGGTCTAGAATGAATACAAAATTATGTTGAGACTAGTTTTGCAGCTCCAAATCCGACAAAGTTGCACATGTTTCAAATTTGCATCACCCAATCCGACAAGTTGCACATGTTTCGAATTTGCGCTTCTAGGCGAAAACGGGACTGTAAATTAATAGTGCTTGAGTTTTGAGATAACAATATAAATGTTTTAACACTCCATCTAAAGCGATTTACATCCCGACAATACCATCGTTGTTTATTTATACATATATAGACGAATCTTTTCTAGACGCAAAGGATTAAACTGTTAATATTAATATAGTATATTATGATAATTGAAACGTCAGTTTGACCAAAATAGTGTTTTGATGTTTAATTAATTAAATGAATATTTTCAATTTGTGTTCCTTGTTTGAATAAATTGATTCAAAAGATTTATAATTAAAAAATGCTAGAGATAGAATAAGTAGTTTTGAATGAATAATTGTTTCAAAAGAAGAATGTTTAAGCTTTTTTTCTCAATACGCTTAGCACACATATTACAGATGGACTTGTTTTACTTTCAGTATAAAATGAACACTCATGTTGTATTTTCTTTATAACTCAAAAATTGGGATAGTTTGATATAATCAAATAATTGTTATTGAAAAATATCCAACTCTATATTAGTCGGGATATAGAAACCAACTTTAAAAAAAAAATGGCCGATATATAAAAGCAAACGTCAGGTTAGAAGTACTATTGACGTACATGTAGTACATCAGTATCGCACTCATCGACCATATGCATATTTTACCTTTTTAAAGTGCTCGATAAATTGAAGAACATTAAAGTCTTAAGCTAGTGCAAATTTTATAAATAAACGTCTTACACATCTGAACATATTTTCAGTTATTGAGCTGGAGGATGATTATCGGCCGTCGATTGTAAAAGGTCCGCTGTGATGCTTCTAACGGACTGATTATTATGCTGCTGTCCCGCACAACCTTGATTTATCCTCTCAACAACTCTAAAAAATTAAATGTTTTTGTAAAAGTACCACTGTAAATAAAAGTACGTTCTCATAATATGTTTTAAGTGAAATAATGGCCCTTTGCAATTCTAAGAGAATGTTGAGCTCATAATAAAGATGTAGCACTGCAACCCCGCAAATACATGGTAATTTATTAATCTCCAGCAAATTCGAACTATAAAGCGCAATCGATGGAAAACTAAATTGACAAGTTCTGGTACAATACAATATGCAAATCCAATTCAATATAAAAAGAGCAGAATGTCGTTTAAATACAACCTTCAGAATAGTATGAAGATAGTGTCTGAGTGGATGTAGAGGATAATAATGCAAATTATGAGAGAAAAGACAACAGTTTTCATTGAAAGTATAGACACACGATATAAGGCCTACATGCATCAAAGACAGAGTTCCCGTATTACAAATTCAAACAAGGCCGTCTAAGCATAATGATGAAAAAGCCAAAACAAGAAACACAGTTCACAAAATCAACAAGAATCAATTCAGAGTTAGTGTATAAACAACAACAACAACAGAGTTCACAAAATCAACAAGAATTAATTCAGAGTTAGTGTATTAACAACAACAACAACGACACCAAAAACAACAACAATCTGTGTTTAAACCTCATGAACACGATAAGTAGCCAAGTAAATTTGTGTCCCATGTTCTTTGATGCGCATACCTCATTATCCGTTCTCTTGTTGTAGTTTTTTTTTTCAAAACAAAGTAAAATTGCCTCGAACAAATGTTAACACAACATCAATTAAATCCGGATTTCAGTTTAAAACCCTTATCATCAAAACAAAGAACATGATCTGTAACAAAATTAATGTTTTTATTTTCAAAACAAAAACCCTAACAAATTCTATTCTCTTAGTGCGTTTCATAAGCTTTTAAGTTAAGTTGAAATGGATACAAAGATGTGATGTTTTGATAGCAGTGAACAATTATTAATAAGTTTGTGATTTTTTTTTATTTTAGCAATCGTTTGGCACTCGGGACAACCATAATTTGGAGCCAATTACTATGGGCAATTATCCTTCAAGTAAGTGTCATATCTTTTAGAGAAATTATTCAACTGAACTAGTATCCATTATTGAAAGCACAGCATGACTATTACATGTATGTATGCAAATGTTAGCAAAAACAGAGCAACATGTTCGTCAAGTGAACACGAGCACTCCTTGTAGAAGATAAATCATTCGACAGCATAATGTATAGCCTGGACGCCCTTTAAAACGTTTTAAATTCGTAAACCGGAACTAATAGCCCCCTCTCCTGTAATGCATCTAACGTGTATCGGTTTGTTAACAATGATATATTTATTGCGAAACAGAAAACAGGACATTTTTAATGCACACTGCTTGAAACGATTAAAGACGAAATGAGTTTAGGTTATTGTTTTGGAGGCTTGTACGAAATGTACCGGTAAACGGTAAAAGTCCAAGGTGGGTAACCTTTTAATTTTTCATGCAAGCCTCTCAATAAATTTTAACGCATAATACGGTAGAACTATTGACAAAACTATAACCATATATGATGCGTAAACACAACAACTGTCAAACTGAAAGTAGTTTTGAAATTCTATGGCTCGTAAACATGTACTAACAGAGTATTTTAGAATTATGTAATTTCTTATCTAAAAGACCATGGGAACATACTTGAATCTCAAAAGAAAACCTGTAAGACAGTCAATATGAGGATCTACGCTGTTCGATTTGAAATTCACAATCATGTTATTTCTAACAAAGCAAAAAACATAAATCCAGAGTAGATGGCACTAATGCGCTTGTAATCCGGATCTATACTGTTCGCCTATGTGATACACGTAGACTGATCTTTGGATTAATGGGTTAAGCATTTAAAGAAGTTAATTATCAGCAAAAGTAGTAATAGCTCAAATAAATATTTGACCCAAGCCAATTTATGTGTCACTGACTTTGTAAGTAACGTCTACTTTCATACGTTAACCGATCGCTAATGGACTGTATGTGTTCAACATTAAATGTTCGACCAAACTATTTATGAATTCTACAACATCGCTTCACTAACCAGCTAACGGTTATGTATTTTTTTCTCTTCTATATGATGGGTTTATTTCTGGTATTAATTTTTCTACAAAATTTGCTCTGGTTAAACATCTGAAAAACAACAAACATTTAAACGGGTTCATAAATGTCACATCGTTTTGCGTTTGAGATATTAATATAACAGGCCTTATAGAAGCTCTTGTAGAAAATCAATGCTTGCAACAATTTTCTCACGTTAAAATAAAACATAAAAGCGATGCCCACCGACACCATTATTGAAACGAATATATAAACCTCGCACTAACCCCGTATTTGTGTCTCATAGCAAACAAATATCCGCTTGTTTAATTAGACGTTATTTGACACATAAAGTTTAAAAGGGCGTTATATCAGAAAAACAAACGTCTCAAAAAGAAACAATTCCTTTTTGCTTTTTTTCTGAGCCTGCTTTATAACTTTAAAAGAAAATCTTTGATTTGATGAACAGTTCACTTTAGGGCAGACTACTGTCATCAATACATTTATTTATCGAAAAAAATATCAAAATCCAACTAACGGCAAAATGCAAAGAAGTAAATGTAATTTAATGATTGTAATCTGGAAATGTTTAGAAACGTTACAACAGTAAAGAAAACATACTAAATTAAATGAAAAAATCCCCAACAACAAAAATATTTTAAATGCCCACATGAGAATTTGGTACCGACAATAATACGTTGAGTCCTTTTGACATACATATGTAAAGAATATGGGCTTTTTGTAAAAAGGTTGTTTGACCTTGAATTTCCTGGTCGCCTCCTGATCGAGTAAATGAGTGACAACCGGATTCTTTCTTCGTAATTGATTTTTTAAAGAGGCATAACATTTTCCGATTGGATAATTATACTCATCTTGGATTTCAAAACGGTGTTTTGTATGGTGTTAGTTTTTATGAGTTTATGTAGATTTTTAGGGGTTTTAAGGTTTAGCTATTTTTTCGTTACTTTCTAACTTTTCATGACGTGTGTTGAGTGAATATACAGGAGTAAAGTTTATTTGTGTTAAACTTGAAATTTCATAACAAAATCTATTGAAGTTTCTTTTATGAATATTTAATAAAAGGGGTTATACATATGCATAGGAAAATATTACTGGACATTAATATTACTTATTTGTACTACTTGGGTTTCCATTTATTTCCTATAGAAAAAATGTTAACATATTTTCATTCTTTTTGATTTTCATATAGAGGCTGGAGCGACTCTATCATTGGTAAGTTTATTTTTCTACCGACTTTACATTGTCAAGTTCAAAAAGGATTTATCATTCTTGTTATCATAGATAATATTATTCATACAGGTGATATAAAGTGTGTAGAACAAGTACATTCAAAGTTATAAGCAACAGTACTTATTATATTTGAGTTACATGAAATGGATATAAGTCAATAAATATTCGAATATGAGTTATCATTCTTGTTGTCTCTGAAGGATATCGTCATGCAAGTGATATATAGCAAGTATTAAGTTAAAAGGATCAGTACCTTTATCAAAATTTAAGGAACATTATATTTCATATAAAAGTCATTTGAAAGGGGCATAACTAAAAATATGTGATATCATGCTTGTTCTCACAGACGGCTTAAATCTTGTACATAATATATTAATATATTGCAAGAGATATTGAAATTATATTTTAGCAACTTTAAGTTTCATATTTGAAAGATGTATAACTCAAAACATAGTCAAACATGAGAACATGTGTTATCATTCTTGTTGTCTTGTGAAAGGGCACAAATAAAATTGGCCAAACAGGAGTTATCATTCTCGTTGTCTCATATGACAATTATCATACGGATAATATATTCCAAGTATTTACAGTGCAAATTTAGGAAGGTTAAAATCAACATTAAGGTTCATATTAAAGTAATAAGTAAGTTAATAAGAAAAGCACTTTCTGTGCTTTTGTTATTTTCATGCTTAGCTAGTGATATTTTCCAAGCATTTGGGTAACTGGACAAGTTACTTTCAAATAATAAGTAACATTAAGTTTTATATAAAATCATCGAATATGAGCTTTCAGTCATGCTGTCAGAGATTTTTTTCACGCAGATGATATATTTAACAAATGTGTTAATAAGACAAGGACTTTCAATGTTATCAGCGACGTTTAGGTTTCATAAAAAATTGTATGTCTTAAGGACTCGCCATCGCCGAGCAAACGATCTCTATCGTTTACCCTGCGTTCGCCAGAAAACTAATTTATTCGTAACTCCCGAAGGCTAATCTTACTTTACAATAACTGCCGGACAAGAAAGAAGAAATATGCATATGAATAATGTTCACATCCGGACGACACAGCCTCCCAACACCGCCTACGGACACGGCAAAATCAAGAGAGGAAGAGAGCATGGATTTATAAATGATTCATTTTAAATGAGACACCACCCTTTTTCAGATTTTTTAAAAAGTATGAACTCATGTACAATCGAGAGATTTACACACAAAAAAAATGTTGCTTCTTTTTCTAAAATTTTTTCCTTTACTAAGCTTCACTTTATCAGGATTTATTTTGTTCACTCAAGATGTTTCAGGAAAGTTGTAATTATCTATACTGAACAATCGTCACGATCTCTCAATGTAGTGCTAGTGTCTTAAATTCTTAAATAATGTCATCCTGTTGTTCTATTGCGTGGGGGAACTAACTTGTTTAGCTAATCTGCAACAACAAGTAACCGAATGTCATTTTGATAGCTTATCCTTAATTGTTTTAGTATATCGATTATTTCGAATTCATACTTGTAGATTCAAGAAAAAGTAAAGAGACAGACGTACAAAACAAGCCTGTTAATATTGTGTCAAGTGATCGAAGACGCAAAATACTTGTTGGCATATCTAGAACCTTTTACACCATACCCCACGTTACAAGTGCAGAAGTTTGAAGAGAATAATCAGGAAAAGGTAATCCACCTTAAATATACCTGACTGTTTCAAATCATAGCGCAATGATCGAAAATTTGCGAGCATATGCTTTGACTTAAATATTAAGAACCAACAATTTGTTTGCATTGCATATTTTCATAAGAGAGTTGTATAACAGAAATTCTATCATGCGAACGTCCGATGAGTATTTGAAGCTTAAAATTTATATTTACTTAATACAAATAGTTGTTAATATTCTATGTACTGAATGAATATGTTCATTTGTTTACCCAATTATTCTTATTTAAATGCCAATGATAGAAATGTGGCTGATAAAATGGCATAAATGGTAGAGCCTACGAAACATGTTGCTTTTGTATTTTCATCATATATTAGTTTTCCGAGTCGTGTGGGATTTTTTCCAACATATAGAACCCCACGTAAAATTTTAAATGATTTATCGTATAAGAACTTGACATGGCATGCTTAGGTTGGTGCATCATAGAATCTGGTTTAAATTCCCGTGGTAAATTATTTACCACTATAAGTTCAAAATAAAGTAAACTTAGTATTAAAAGTGGTATCGTTGTCGGTCTTTTCATTCATCCGAAAAAAAGTGACCTTAATAAGACTAGATATTCAATGGTTTGATATCGCTAAGGTTTGATTTCGCGCAATTACCCATTGCGAAATACGCGAAAATTAAACCACTAAACAGTATACTGATAAATAGGATACAATGATACAAAGTTTATCAATGCTGATGTTAAATTTCATCATACGGAAATGGTAATAGGATCGGATCGAGAAGTTAAAATGATCCGTAGAAGGCGGTGAATGGTATTTTAGGTCACTGCTGACCAAATATGTTGATACTGACTCTTCAAAGGCGCAAGCCTATTGAGCTCCTTATTTTGTTAATTGTTTGTGGTGTTTTAGTGTAATTATGTTGTAAACGTGAGCTCTTGTCTTCTCAATGTTTCTGTAGTTTTGGAAAGGCGATTAGACAATGAATTCATGACAACTATATTTCAATTGATTTAACAACCAGTACCTCATCGGTTCACGATTCGTATAAGGTTCATTCTAAATCATGTAAATTTTGAGATATTCAAGCTCTAAGATCCTGTGTATTATTTCAAAATATTTGTAAGCATAGAAGTCTGGACAACTTTCACATTGCTTCTCTGACCTAGCAAATCTGTTGCTGTAAATAGATATATTCGATATATATTTAAAATCATCTTCCAAGTTGCTGAGATTAAAAGTTTTATCAAGACATCAAGACTAATTTTATCTGCAAACATTCGGTCTAGGGCGTGACGACAATGAATGCTGATAACAAACTATTGCACTTTATACAATGATTTTATATGTGATGTCGGCCATCACACAATTTTTGTCAGGAATTGGTTGAAAAACGAATTCTGTCGTCAACGTTGCTGCTTAATCAGCTGTTTAGTTAATTTGACAAACTTGTTTAACATTTGCGCAATAGATGATATTAGAAATTGGTATTATAAAAATCCGAATCAATTGTTTACTGCGTAAATCTTGATGTGAACAAATTTGGAAGGTAAGCGTGGAGAACTTCTGGATTATTACGTAACAATCCAAGTACACGTATGTTTGATAGTTTAACATATTGACATGAAAAAGCATTTCCTCATTTCTGAAACTCAGTATTAAAATTTAAAAAGCCAAGAATAGTAGCAATGCGCATTTAGCAATCCTATTATGGGTACTAGCATTAATTTAAGTAAGTTGCTTTGAAACTAGGGCTAGATAGATAACCTTTCTTTTTGAACTTACAGCTGGTTTTACAAATAACGAAGAGAAATTAAATTTGTTTTTTCCTTGTATTTCTTTCAAATTAGGTTTGTCGTAATATATTTGATTAAAAAGTCAAGATTAATGTGTATTTTTCAATAATCTAAAATTCGAAAATAGTTTTGTGATTGACCGCTGTTTTATTTTAAATATGCACTCAACAAATGTTCTAGTTGGTCACTTTTTGTCCGTAATTTTTTATTAGAAAGACATTGAATTTACTCTTTATTTATAATCATATGCCAACATCAGTCTTCAACTTAAGCTTTAATCTTGAAATAATTGACTTTGGAACAGTTTGGCAAGAGTTATCCTTACTTTTGCTAAAAATGCATTTCTTGCATAAAAAGGTCAAACACACAGAAATTTGCTCTTAATTCATTGTTTTGTTTTAATCGGACCCCTCACTAGTAGGAAAAACAGAAAACATGATTATTCAAAAGCACATTTTGTTTAAATGACTCCATTTCAAAGTATCCAATTTTAAAATTACCTCCCTTTTAATTAAAGACTGTTCAAATTTTGACCATGCGCTGCAAGTAAATGGTATTAGATTTGTTTAAGAAAACAATCAATTAAGATTGAAAAGATATTATTCTTTCCACAACCCTTCCCTACGTAGGGAAGAAACAAATCTAGCATATATTGTAAACATATACAATTAATGACCAATTAGAACTTTTGTTGAGTGTATATTTAGAATGTCAAAAAATTTTATTCTGCTCCAAGTGTATTTGGTACCGACAACCATACAAAGGTATACAAAGATTGCCTTCATTGAAATTAGCAGTAGTGTTACACTGTAAAAAGCGATGAAACTGTGCAATATTGACCGTAAAACGTTTCATTTGCAATAAATTATTACATTCAACTTAAACTTAAATCTTTTGTAATATATGCTGTTGAAAAATAAGTAACTAGTTACAGAAAACGACACATGAAATCACATTAGGTTCGGTATGATTGAAAGGTCTGTTCAATTCACTATCAGTACGACTATATCCTAAATAGATAAAATAAAATGTAGGAAACCAACGAACAAGTCAATAATAAAATAAATGCATGCTTGTTTTTTTTTTCTTGTTTTTTTTTGTGGGGGGGGGGGGGGGGGTGGAGGCGCAACCCAATATTTCCACAATTTAAGGATGGGATAGGTTCGTCCTAAACGATAAGACAATGGGCTAGACTGAAAACAATAGAATTATGACAGGGGTATTGAAACTGAACATAAATTCTGCATATCATAGAGAACGCCAAAGGAAAACATCTACAATTAGGATGTGCATATCTATAAGGTGGCTAAACAATATGTAAAGTTATTTCGGCTGGGAGCTGGGGGTATTGAAACTACTCCTACAAAAAGAAAAAAAGAAAACAACGATATTTTAAGAGTACTATTGTCATAAATTAGAAACTTGCTGAACAACATTTGAAAGACGTAATAAATAACAACATTGAGCAAGAAACAAATACAATTTTATCCACCTCCAGCAGTAAATGAAATGTACTTGTATACTGTGAATATTTATACGGTCAATGCGGTATTTAAAGGTTTTACTATTCCTTTCTTTGGATAAAAAATGCTGTTATAATGACACCATTATCTCCTATAAAAATTCGTCGTCATTATTGTTCGCAGTTTTTAAAGTTAGCATCGACAAGGGTTGTATATTAAGTACCTATACCTTGTTTAATAGATGTGTCACATCTATAATATATATTAACTAGTAAATAAAGACAGCGAATCGATTAACTACTGACAAGTCCATATTACATGTACTATCATGTGGTACAATTGTAAGAAAGCTCTTCAACAACGATCACAAAGGAAAACTCTTTCTTAAGTAAACGTTTTTATGGGACTGCTGAGTTTGTTTCTAATCAAGTCAATGGAAACAGAGAGTACAACATTGAAGAAATTATAAGTTGACAAGAAGGATTCCTGGCCTCCATGTTCCCAACCACCAAACTCTGGACCAGACCAAAACAAACGTCTACTCGTGGTTTCAAAACATCTTTGGTAACATTCATTTACATGTTTCCTGATGACATCCTAGGCATTTTGCTATCCTTCCACGTTAGCCAATACTAACCCAAACTTGTTTGCTAAAGGAAATGTTAACAATTACTTATATAAATATCTGGCATGCTGAAGTTTTATATTAGTAATGAGGATTCAATTACATATTAATACGTAGAGACACACTTATATCATACATGTTCCAATATTATTACTGTAGGCAACTACACTTTTGCCATCTGATATGGAATCAAATCAGCACAGTTTGAACGACAAACCAGGGATAACATCACAAAGCGGAGAAAGAAAACAACAGCTAGTAATCGCTAATGGTAAGAAAAACTGAAAAGAATTACTAATACCTGTACAATTTGTTTTTGTTTTACTCGATTACATATTAAACAATAAGAGGGGAGATAAACGTAACACTATAACAATATGATTAAAAATATATGCCTCGTAAGAAGGAAAATTCAGAAGGAACATTACGACCTAGATGAGAAGACATACGGCCAAAACGACAAATTAATGCGAGTTGAACCTGGTTGTGGTATAGCCGTGGAATTGTCAGCTGCAAAATAAAGGGGAATGAGGTGGTTACAACCATTTGACGCGGGCAATCTCAAACCTATTCTATCAAAATTTTAATTTAATGTTTCCCTAACAGTTGGTGGAACCATGATGTAACAGTAATTGGGGATTTTGTAGAGGCATTGTATGTGAACAATAATAATATGACGTTGTTCGGTGATTTGTATTCAAATAAAATTCCATGAAAAGATCGATTTAACTAATTGGTGTTGAATTTAAACTTAATATCCACAAAAACTGAGACGTCGTTTTATTTGAATACATTATTTCTCCTGTAAGCAAACAATATGATGGTAGCGAGACAAAAAAGTTATAAAATTATAATTTATATTATCATCGTCTTCCAATAATTGAAATTCAGTTTCTAAATATTGATAGTGATATATTGCACAAGTATCAATAAATGTAATATGATTAAACTACAAAAACATCGACAGCACACGCTGCTTTTTATTCCTTAACATAATGTGTGTGTCGTTATTTTCTATTTTCTCGAAATAAAACTTTGTATATCTTCTATTAAGAACATTTATTTTTCTAAAGTGATTAACCAGATTTGACCAGGACTTTTTACCATCTTAAAATTCATTCATTTCTGAACAGTACTAAACCTTGTGTTATTACACATGTATTTGACCATTTTTATAAAGTATTATACAAGTCAACTAAATAGAATTTTACAGAAAGAAAAGTTATTGTGAAACGAAATAATTGTTCAAGTTCATTCTTATTTTAGTGTTTAACATGAATATTATTCTTTAACTAGATAAAAGCATGGATAAAAGATTGCAGCATTTGGTGATGTGCAAGGTTTGCCTGGATGTAGATGCAAGTGTGGTGTTTCTTCCGTGCTCTCACATGGTGTCTTGTGGTATCTGTGCAGGTCGCTTACAAAGGTGCCCGCTGTGTCGTGCCATCATCGTCGGAATGTTATCTGTCAATCTCCAATAAGACGTTGAAAGGGACATTCGAGATGAAATATCTCGAAGAACATTAATTTGAAAAAAATACTGTACAGGTTAAATTTAAATTTAAATGAGTACATATGAATTCGTACCATCCACTTACAACGAGCCGACCATCGGCTTGGCATTTATAAGTTTGTTTTTACAAAGGTAAAGTATGGTTAATTTATTGAGAACTGTGCTTTGACTATTGAGACATTATTAACTATATATTTGTTCGTTATTTCAAAAACAATCTATGAACTTGTTATTTTATCAAATTTTAAGAAAACAAATGTT
The DNA here is from genome assembly GCA_038501625.1 of Corbicula japonica. Classification (NCBI taxonomy): domain Eukaryota; kingdom Metazoa; phylum Mollusca; class Bivalvia; order Venerida; family Cyrenidae; genus Corbicula; species Corbicula japonica. The sequence goes on along the minus strand of JAZAYU010000096.1, from coordinate 1,396,457 downwards.
TATTGTTGGAAGATAATAAAAATGTTTGTAAATTGTCTTGTCTTGTCTTAAATAAAAAATGTAGTTTTTCAGCTTTATTAATCACTTTTATTTGACAGCTTTGTCTCGTAAAATTTAAACATTGTAAAAGATATTTTTGAAAAAAAAAATTCAGCATTAAAATACAAGTATATATATTTTAAAATTAATGTTATAGCCAAATGCCAGTAAATGAAATTAGGTTTCTTTGCGAAAGAATTTATTTAAATTTGGGTGAAATATATAAAGCTACATTCAGAAAACAAAGCTTTCCAGGTACAAATGTAGGTATAGGTATGGGTTTATAATCAGGATCTTACGGAACCTATTCACCAGAATTTCACATTTACCCCCTGGTCACTGGATACAAGTCATTCGTTAACAGACGGCGCCGAAAGCAGCCACGGAACATTAGCTTATATTCCTCACAGCTAACCATATACACACATCGGTGAAGAGGGTAGAAAAGAGCATCAGTGCAGAATATGATCATTAAAAAAGGCATCAAAAGCTTTTCACGAAAATGAGAATGGTTACCACCTTCAGATGGCTTTTAGTCTTACACATCTGACACATTTTGTTAATGACAGAACTATCACACTGGCATAAGCTTTTCCATGATTATATATAAAGAATAAGCTAAATTACTGTTTGCGGTATGAACATCGAATTCTGTTAGTGCAAAATTGAAATTCCATTTATTGATAGTACAATAAACAATATTTTTATTTTGTATCTTTTCATTCGAGTGCGATAAATCTGTGCCATGGTCACATTCCAAAAACAAGAATGGGTAATTTAGGCATACGATATCATTATTGTACACCAGTGAGCTGACACTGATGACTATGGCGTACTAAAAGGCTCTAATGGTATCAATGCTGGTGCACCTATAAATGTATGCGTTGGACGTGTTAATTAGCGGTGCATCATTTTTTGAAATTGAAGGTGAATCTATAAAAAAAATGCGGTGGACCTACAAAAATATACGTCCGTGGTCTAAATTTAATGCGCTCGACTATGGCGTAAAAAAGGCTAAAAATGTAACAAATGCTAAAGCACCTATTAATTTATGCGTCAAACACATTAATTTATGCGTTGGACATATAAATTTACCGGTGCACCTGTAAATTATCGATGCATCATTTTTGAAAATTGAAGGTGAACCTGTCAAATAGCGGTGGACCTACAAATTTATTGTCCATGGTATAAATTTTATGCGTAAAAATTACCGATGCACCGCTGACAAGTACACCAATCATCCAATCAAAACCATTGTTTCAAACAAATAATGAAAACCAGAACATGTGATGTCACCGAATTTGAACACAAGAAATCTCGACCTTTCAGTCAAAACAATCTGCAAAACTTTAAAAAATGATAATATATACAACTAGAGAAAAAAATGAAACTATGATTTGTTTAGTTTTGTTTTTGAAACTATGATTGACAATCTACCAAAATACAATCTTTGTTGTTTTTTTTTCAACTGTTTTCGCTAAAAAATACAAAGTGGGATTACGTATTATGATTCATTTAATAAAGTTATAAATGAATACCTTAACAAATTGAATGTATTGAATGTTTAATCATTGCAACTTACCATCAACCTGTTTCCAAAACATATAGCATGTTTTGGGAAATATTTCTTGTGGGCGCGGTTTTATAATTTGTATTTTGAAATTTACGATTAAAGTAAAGTCTTAACTTCCGGTGATCATGGCGGATAAAACGTAAACAAAGAGTGACTTGAAAAAAGCCGAAAATCCTATCTTTCTGACAATGTGTCCAGTTATAGTGTATAGGAAAGTATAAATTGACATTAAAATAATATGCCAAAGAAAAAGCCAAGTAATGAGAATCAACCAGTAACGAATAATAATGAACGAAGTGTCAACACTGTCAGTACCCCACCCACTGACAGCCAAACTATGAATATGAATGCTAGGTCTGGACAGCAAAACGCTATTACTACTAGTTCCCAACCAGATAAGACATTACCTCGTTCGCCTACTAACATTCAGATACTTGATGATGTATCAACATCACAATACTTAAAACAAGCCAGAGATGTGTTATATTTAAGGTCACCTCCACCCCCGCCTCCTCCCTCAAAAATGATGGCTAGCAACTATCTGACAGGGGCATATTACTACGGTCATAGAGAGATGCCACCCCCGCCCCCAATGTCGCCCATGCAGTATACATTCCACAATGAAAGCCCACCATGGGTGACAAGACTTGAAGATAGACTTATTAAAATTGAGTCTCACCTAGATGAACAAAATAAACAATGGAAGAAATTGGAAAGCAATATACAACAACAGAGTAAAAGAATAGAAAGAGTAGAGGTACAAGTTGAGGAGATTGCTAAATTAAAAGGTGAAGTAAACTCAGTCCAAATTAAGGTATTTGAGGTAGCAACAAGAGTGAAGGCCAACTCAACATGTGTAGAAGGCATGGAGACAGCAATGCAGATGCTGAATGACCAGTATGAAGAAGCTACACATTGCAACACCAGACTAGAAAACAAAATCAGTTCCCTTACTGAAACAGTAGAAAAACTAAAAATTAACTATGCAACTCTGAAAGAAACACAGTGCACACAAAATGAATCAATTTTGGACCTCCAATGCAGAAGTATGGAAAGTAACCTAATTTTTTATGGCATAGATGAGTCAGAACTGAAAGAAGATGAATATGAAATAACTGAAGAAATCATCAATGATTTTCTAAAGAGTAAAATGAATATAAGCAAAAATATTCAATTCCAAAGAGTACACAGATTAGGTAGAAGAATGAGAGACCAAATAAAGCCTAGACCAATAATAGCTAAATTTAATGATCTGAAAGACAAAGATTTAGTTAAATTTAAAGCGGCTGACACATTGAAAGGTTCAAAATATGGCATTCGCGAACAATACCCAAAGGAAATTGAAATGCGCAGAAAACCGCTCTATGCTGAAATGAAAACAGCTAAAGATAACGGCGAAGAAGTGAAACTCATAAGGGATAAACTGCACATTAACAGAGTAAGATTTATACCTGAAGAAGAAAACACGGTAAAAGAAAGAAATCAAGAAAAAAATCAAGAAAGGTATAATGAAACTAACAAAACAAATGAAATACCAAGAAGCAGAGTATTCTATTCTAGACAGGGGAGAAATGGGCCAAACCGGTATACAAAAACTTCCACTAATAACCTATACAACAGATTTAGTGTCCTTGAGGAAACAGCAGATACAACAGAAGCCACACAATCAACCTTTGTTGGGAAAAGGGTAGCAATGTCACCATTAGACATGGAAAAGTAACCTAAAAACACAGGGATGACCAAGAGAACAGTGACAGTGATGAAAGTGAGGATAGTAGTAATGAATCAAGTATGAACACTGAAATAGAAGTGGTAGACAATAGTGTACAAACAAGTCTAGAAGCAGAACAGGACCAAACGTACACAAGTCTGGAAGTAGAACAGGACCAAACAGACAATGAAGCAACACAAAAAGTAACAGAAACAGATAGACTTTAGGAAAGTGCAGATGACACCATATCATCTGATGAAATAAACCTGAATAATCTTAAAATTTGCTCTATTAATGTATGTGGTCTTAAGTCTCGTATAAACATTCCTGAGTTTGTGACCTTTATAAACCAATATGATATAATAGGAATACAAGAAAGCAAACTTGATGATGTAGATAATATCCATATAGATGGCTATACAATATACATGCATAACAGAGAACATATTTCCAGATATAGATCAGGTGGTATAACACTAATTGTAAAAGATAATTTAAAGTCAGCTGTGACTGTTCTAGAAAACTCAAATAAATTAACACTATGGTTTAAACTAAAAATACTTAATCCAGAACCAGATCCCAACTTAGGCAACTCCTTTTTGAGTGTTAACTGTGGTATTGTATATATCCCACCGGTTAGATCCAAATATGCCCATACTGACCCATATCTGGAACTTCAAAATGATATTGATAAAATAGGTAATGAACCGTTTTTGTTGTTTGGAGATTTTAACTCAAGAACTGGAGATAAACCAGATTTTGTTCTATGTGATGACTTTTTACTGGAACATTTTGGCTGTGATGAATTATTAACAGAAAGCTCAAGCATATTTAACTCACTTACTGAAGCTAACATACCATTAATCAGAAAAACCAGTGATATGACTACAAACGAATACGGCAATATGCTTCTTGATTTTTGTAAAAGCAATAATCTTTGTATTCTTAATGGCAGAATAGGAAATGACCACTGCTATCCCAAAACCACCTGTAAAGGAGCCAGTACAATAGATTATTTTATATCTTCAACCCATGTAGCAAGATACATCCAGAACCTTGAGGTCCTTGAATTCTCAAATCTTCTATCTGATGCCCATAATGCAGTTACAATCAACATCAATTCCAAATGCCATTCTATAAAAACAAAAAAGCACTAAGAACAAGTAAAAACACCATTTGTGAAACTATGGGATAATGATACAACAAAAATTAATGCCTTTACAATAGGACTTAACCATGAAAAAATAAATAATATCCTTACCGAACTGCATATCATGACTGAGAGAGAAACAAATAGCCAGGAAAATATAGATAACATTACACAACAAATTGAATCTATCTTTCTAGAAAACTGTCAAAATTCATTTGGGAAAAAAGAACCTATCAAGACAATAAGAGAAAATAAAACAAATAATTTTAAAAAGTGGTTTGACGGTAAATGTCATAGAGCACGAAACAAGTACCACAATGCTAGAAAATTATATAATAAATATAAAACTGAAAACAACAAACATTTACTAAAGGAAATCAGTAAAGAATACAAACAAACATTAAACACAACATTCAACAAATATAGAAGTAATAATGTACAAAAACTAAGAACCATGAAAACATCTAATCCAAAAGAATATTGGAAAACAATAAATAAACTGAATAATAAAAGTAATAATGATGAGGAAGCCAAACTAAATGATCTCTACATCTTTTTTAAGAATATAAACTCAAACGAAGAAAATTCAGATGACATTACACAAGAACTTGACTTAACAGAAATAAACCGTATTAACGAAGAGATTAATTCAGAAATAACACAGGATGAAATTATGAAAACTATAAGAACTCTAAAAAATGGTAAGAGCCCAGGAAATGACCATATTTTAAATCGAGGGCTTGGCGCAAAACTGGTCCAAGTCAATTTTTTTCACAAAATCACTTTTTTACATAATCTTACATTAATCAATAAGGTACACATTCTGTGCAAAAATAATGACTACATCTTTACTATTTATGAAACTGTTGCTAAGAAACAAACAGGTCCATCTCAAAACAACAATTTGCATTGGGGCAATAGAAGTCCAACTCAAGTTGGACTTGTTTTGCTCTGAAATTATTAATGAATCTTAACTGAATTATCTCAGATGGACTTATTTTGCATCAAGTTTGTTGAAAATGTATCATAATAAGAAGAAAGAGTACTACAAGTGAAAATACCTGGGAGAAATATGGCCCACCAAAAGAGGGAACTTGGGGCAAGAATAAGTAATTCTCCAAACAATCTAACAAGCAAGGCTGATGAAAAGAGTTGTAATTTTTTTGTTTGGATAATAAGTGCGATGAAAAAAAACACCTAAAGATTACATAGACAAAAGAAATACAGAGTGTTGGAATGAAGGGGACATCAGCATAAAATGAGACTATATTGCTAGTCAGGTTTATGCTACAATAAAGCAAAGTAAAAGCAAATTGAATGCAGCTAGGCCAGTCAATTGTCTGCTAATACCACCCTTATATTTACCTAATACTGGCAAAAAACTTGCAAATACTAAAAACTTTATATCTGAAAAATCTTAATTTTAAATAATGTTATTGTATAATCATAATAATAACTAAATTACTTAAATATATAAATTTATTTTAATATAAGCTTATTGCAGGCCCAAAAGGAAATAATTCACAATTTAAAGCTGCATTACTTCAATTTAACCCGCTCTTGTATGAAATATTACATGTATTTGGAACTATAGGCACAAATTTGCATCATTAGTTTGGGCTTATACAATTTTAATTTACTAAAATAAATTTGGTCTGCACAACTAAAATCAAAGATAGGATTTCCGAAACGTCACAGAAATCAAGTTCGCGTATGAAGTGGTTGCGTCGTCAAAAATAGATGCTAAATAGAGCTACATTATATTTAGCTTCTTAAAAGTTTGTTAACTATAATTAAACATTATCATTGATAATCCCGTCTATAAGAAAGAATTTGATCGGACCTTTTGTGTTCTGTTAGAGAGTTTATAATTATATTTGAGTCTATATGGACAAATATGATTTTTCCATAGTGTATTCTTCGAAACAGCCAAAAATTGAGAAAAAACACAAAAAATCTTAAAATTAAAAGAAAAAATGAATTTAAATTTCATTTTTAAGATTATTCTTTATCATTCTAACTGAAAACCTAATTATGAGTGAAAATGTTTGCTAATCAGCCTGTGCACCTGACCATTGACACTAATAAAAGCAAGCAAAGACACACTCGTTGTGATTTAGACTTTTACAACAAGTTTCACGAAGATGTGCATTTTGATGGATGTGTCCAGATGTTCACTTTAGTAGGTTGTTTGACGCTTTTTGCAGTGTGCGTTCTACATTATATACGTGCTTTATTACACAATATTTGAATAAATATATTTTTGATTTTACTAAGGTTGGATAAAATTTTACACCGTGTTTGCTATGATGGTTTGTTTTCTTGTACGATTACGGAAAGAATTTCCATTTACAGGTGATTGGTAACTTAAACATGATACATGTATTAGATTTTACTTTATTTTAATAAGTTTGTATTGCAATGACAAAGATCTTTATATTTCCACTTTCTTGCAAGACCGCAGAATTTTAGTCCAATTATGAAAAAACTTGATGCCACAGAAATAATGTATGCAGAAATAAAAACACCGATGAATTTTAACAAAACTACAGAATTTGGAGCCCGCAGAAATAACCACTTATACAGTAACTCAAACTTTTTCCCAAGTCTATGATAAAAAGTTTTATAATAAATAAAAGACTTTTATTGACAGTTAATGACAGTTAAAGATTTGAATAAATGTCTATGTAATTCAAAATTCTGCAAAATTGTGACTAATTAGAACTTTAGGTGAATGTATATACATGTACTATATACACATCTGGTTGAGTGTCATGTAAAATTAATTGGATCATGTGTGTACAGATTTTTTAAACAGCAATCCTGCAAATAGGAAAGCCATTTTGTATTCTGATTATTGTGGGGCCGGGACAAAATTAATAGAAACAAAAACTTTGTTGCATTATGCACAAATATGATAAATCAAAATTGCACTTAATATGAAATTAGTGAAAGAAATTCTGGAAAAACTCCATGCATGCTGCTGTTGAACAAATAATTGGCTGAAACTATACCAAATTATGTTTAGACATCAAGGGACAAATATAAAGCACTTGAAAACAAAAAATAATAAAAATGCTGCTGAAGATAACAATATTGTTAATTTTTTTTTATATCAGCACGACATTTTTAACATTAAACCTTGGTGCCAGACACAGAGGCTAACTGTACAAGGCTAGGGCAAATCACAGTTTCTGTAATGCAAACTGTTCATTTAAGACCTTCCCAAACAGCTTAAATGTAAGAACAATATTATACAAAGAATAGATCATGATTTCTACTGTTCACCAACACAAAGCTCTGATAAGTGTTTTGACTAGATTTGAAGGAAACTGTTTGATAAATGAACTACTTTTAATTAAGGCAATTCACATGTGACAAAGGGGACAAAGGGCAAACAGGCTAAAGCAAAAAAAGTGCATCACACTTTTTATAAGTGCAGCTGTTAACGTGTTTTGCATTTGCAGAGTTTGATGATAAATAATAATCCTATTGTTCACCATAAAGTGTTTTTATTTATTATTAGATTTGGATTAGTTATAAACAGATAACTTTGAAACTTTTGGATATTTTCATATCAGATAAAAATATATTTGTCACAATCTCTAAGCTAAGTTCCTGCAACAGAAGCAGATGATTTTTAGTTTACTATTTGGCCCTATTTGTGTTTGAACCTATTATTTTGTTTTTAATTTTTACTCTTTTTTTCCAAAAAGACTGTTTTCTGCCAGTTAGACCTTATTTACTTTTAACTTTCAGTGCAAAAGAAGTCCATTTTAAGTTGGACCTTTTTCGCATTGAACGATCTGTTGCATAATAAGTCTAACTTAAGATGGACTTGTTTTGCACTGAAAAGCTCAGTGCATTATAAGTCCAACTGTCTAAAACCATAATTCCACTAAATAAAATTACAAAATAATATCACTGACCAAATTCAGTCAGGATTCACACCAAAAGTGTAAATTTTCATCCATGAAATCATAATTTTAAGAAAGTTATTAAGTTTTTTGTGTCTCCTGAAAAGTTTACAAAAACTGAGTTGGTCCAGTTTTGCGCCAAGCCCTCGAAATGAACATATCAAAAGCACTGCCCAAATCATGGTACCCATATACACCAAATTATTCAACATAATATTCAACCAGGGAATTATACCAGAAAAATGGACAGAATGAAATATTTTACCTATATACAAAAATAAAGGAAACACATCATTACCAGAAAACTATAGACCAATAACACTCCTAAGTTGTTTGGGAAAACTCTTTACAGCAATACTAAATAATAGGTTAACTAAATATACAGAAGAAAATTTGATTATAAAAAACTGTCAAGCTGGATTTCGTAAGGAACATTCAACAATTGATAACCTTTTTGTCATTCAAAGTTTGTAAGATATATTTTCATCACAAAAGAAAAAATTATACTGCGCGTTAATAGATTTTAAGCAAGCATTTGATACTGTTTGGAGGTCAGGACTTTGGTCGAAACTACTCAAATATAATATAAATGGTAAATGTCTTAACATAATTAAAAATCTGTATAGTAATATTAAATCTAGAATTCAAACAAAGGAAGAATGCTCACCATTTTTCCCATGCCTTAACGGAGTGCGTCAGGGTGAAAATTTATCACCTCTGCTTTTTTCCATATACCTAAACGATTTAGAACACTTCTTAAGTGAAAAGACAGCCAAAGGAGTAATATGTGACATTGAACGTGAAAATATAGGTTTATACTTTAAATTATTTGTGATTCTTTACGCTGATGATACTGTTCTAATCGGAAATAACAGCGAAGACCTACAACAAAACCTAAACTATTTTGAAGAATATTGTGACAAATGGAAGTTAACAGTCAATGTTAGTAAAACTAAAGTTATGATATTTGGATTGCGCAATAACCATAATCAGCAATTTACTTTCAAGAACCAAATTTTAGAAATAGTTAAAGAATACAAATATCTTGGTCTTTTCCTCCCCAATACAAAAAGTTATGTATTAGCTAAAAAGCATAAAGCAGATCAAGTAAATAAAGCTATGTTTTCCCTATTAAGAAAAATTAGAGATCTTAATCTACAGTATGACTTACAAATAGATCTATTTAACAAAACTGTAAAACCTATCCTTCTATATGGTTGTGAATTGTGGGGCTATAGTAACCTTGATATTATTGAAAGAATCCAACTTAAATTCCTAAAACTCATATTCAAACTAAAAAGATCTACTCCATCACACATGATTTATGCAGAAACTGGTGTAAAACCTCTTAAAATTGAAATACAAGGCAGAATGATTTCATATTGGACAAAACTATGTGACTCAAACTCAGAAAAATTATCTAATTATATGTACATCATTATCCATGGACTCCAAGAACAGAGAAAACTAAAATCAAAATGGTTATCATACATAAAAAACTCAATTAGTCAAATTGGATTTGGATATATCTGGGAAAATCAAAAAATATTTAATAGAAAATGGTTTCCTTTAGCATTTAAACAATCTATTAACGACCAATACCTACAAAACTGGAACCAAACCTCATACACATCATCAAGCAGTACCAACTACAGAATATTCAAAACAGAATTTAAACAAAATAAATATTTTACTCTACTACCAAACTACTATGCTAGAATTTTCACTGCCTTTAGAACCAGGAACCATCAACTACCAATTGAAATTGGGCATTGGAATAGCATCCCTCTGAATGAAAGACATTGTAACCACTGTACAAATACAGAAATAGCAGATGAATTTCACTACCTTTTTAACTGCATACATTTTCAAGATAAAAGAAAACAACTTATAAGAAATTATTACTACAGAAATCCAAACACACTGAAATTTTATCAACTATTTAATTCTGAAAATAAGACCCAACTAATAAAACTGTGCAAGTTCATTGATATTATTATGAAAACAGTAAGATTGTAATACTGATTAACAAATATTACCCAAAAAAAACCCCAATTTCATGCAAATTATACATGTATAAAAAATACTAAAGAATACTCATTATATTCCCAGCTTTATTAATAAACAATCATGAGACTAACACAATAAAATGTTATAATTGCAACTGATGTAGACCCGGATCAACATATGCATTAACATATGCTGATAAGGATCTACACTGAATTGACAAAGATGAAGTGTTGTATGTTTGTTGATGTTGTTCCTTTTTTTTTGTTTTGTTTGTTTTTGTTTTTCTTTTCTTTTCATTAGTATACAGTAACGGTTGTTAACATTCATATGCACCATCAAAGTCTCGAATACTAATGACAATACAAATTGTACTTACATTCATTGTTAAATCCATACAATAATGCTTAGAAGCACGTGGCATAACGACAATTAAAATCAAATCTTCCTGAACACATTTGAATTAGCTAATCTTATAAGATCCCTCGATAATCCCGTGATAATCGCTCTAACTGTCAAAATTTCGCACACCTGTAAACGGATACCAATTAAATTTAAACACACTATTTTTATTTGGCGGAAAGAAAATAAGTGTGCAAATCGAACTTTGCTGTCATCTGCTTGTTGTAACAGTTTATTATCATTCGTTCGCCTTTTTCGATTGAATGTTTTTTTTTTTTATCTCATTTTCCATTATGCTGTTTGCATGCTATGTTTCATGATATTTATTTCCGTGTGTGTGTATGTATGTATGTATGTGATTAATGTGCCTATTTGCTCTTGTTTAAGTATGTTATACTTACTGAGCTATATATATGAATAAAACTTGGAAACTTGGAACCAAACTTGTAAGAAATAACAATGCAAGAAATAGAACGTTATATTAAAACGAGAAATTTTAAAATGGAAACTTTTAGTATTGAGCATGTTCCTATTATACATGTATATAATTCTGTATCAAAAACAAATAATTTATACCATTTTTATCCACACATCGCTATTCAGTACATGCACAATGCCCTGTAGCTTAGATTTTTATGCAGTGTAAAGGGATTAACAAATTAAGTGTGTGATATTTAAGAACTTGCATTAATTTGTATTGTAATACCTCAAGTTAGTTTAGAATACATTTATTAAATGGAAGTATATCCTCGACCGGGCCCGGTTGAGGTTGCCGGTCGAGGAGACTATACGGGTATTATTTTCTCCTCGACCATTCCCGTTTGAGGAGACTATATGCGTACTATGTCCTCCTTGACCGGTTCCAGAATTGGTGTTTATATTCGTTTACTGTATTAGCATATATATGTGTACACGGGGGTAATCTACGGTAATCCTACGGCGATGAAAAGAATGAGGTAAATGAAAGTACATTTTAAAGTTAACTCACTATATATGCATTCAAGCCGAATTTTATCAAATATCGCCATATATAATAAAATCTATCTGTAGGACAGTTTAATCTCTACATGTATAACAATGTAAATCTTGTGTGATGGTATTTGTGCAGTGTTTTGAAATTCATTATAGTCAATGTTTAAAAAGTTATTTAGAAAAGTAACACTGGTTGGCCCTAAAGGGAACATTGAACTGGATATTGTAATGAATTGTTTTGAATTTATTTGAGTGGAAAATGCTTTATTTTGACACCCTGATTATACATCATAGCAGGTACCACATTTTATTACTTTTCTAACATTTTTTTCAACAATTTTCTCCTGTTATTATCAATATTCATCTGTTTGTAACAATATAGTACTAAAAGTTTGTTTGGAAATTGTTGAAAAATGATAATTTAATTTTCACAGATCATCATTAGTACAACTGTACCATCTGGAAGTATGAAGTACCTTAAAAGCATCCTTTTAATTAACACATAAACGCTCATTTATGTTGAACGACCTGTGTGTCACCCAGTCCGTCCTTAATTGTGTGGAATGTGTATTTGACGTAATTTAGCACATTGTATTAGAGAACAAACTGCGCCAAACAGCGATGTTAATTAAAATCCTATCTGAAACCGGTCAGGGAGAAAAGGGTATCCGTGTGGTCCCCTCGACTGCAGCCACTTCCTTATAATATATATATATATATATATATATATATATATATATATATATATATATATATATATATATATATATATATATATATATATATATATATATTGTTTGTGATTAAGTTGTTATATATATATAACAACTTAATCACAAACAATTCCATTACAAAAGAAACCGGGGTGTTAGTGCTATATCATACCTGATAGACTTTACAAAAATTTAAAGCTCTGACATCTTTATAACATTTATTATATTTAAATCAAATCTTATGTTTTTAAATAATTACTTACACAATTTCAAAATTACCGGCACGAGAAATTTTCGATATGAAGAGTTTTTGGTAATAACTTTATTTGATAGAATGATATATGGTTTCCCAGTTTGTTTTTTTATTATTTAAATTGGTTTCCCAACCAGCACCCGGTTGCCGTAATGAACACACACGAATTAATGATGTGTGGTTTTGTACAATTGAAAAATGGACAGTGATCCTTTTCGGTTGTATTACGCTTCATCTTTTGGGACAGGAAACAGACACTTATTTTCGACTTTTGGAGGAAGATATCAAACATACAGAGATTTTCCATTAGTGTCGGCTTTTCCAACAAGACTTGCAGAGTGTGGATTTTACTTTACCGGATGACATGATGAAGTGAAATGCTTTAACTGCAGTTTTACTTACAGGGATTGGAAAGAGAAAGACATTCCATTTAAGGTTCACTTTCAGTGGTCTCCTAACTGCAGTTTTCTGCTTGAGAGATATTACAACATTTTTGTTAGACGTCCATTTGCAAAGAGGGAGATCAGAAACACTGTTTTGTTATCCAGATCGTCCGGATATACAGAACCTGAATCAACCGGCGTTCAACAATTATATTGTACCGGTAGTACAACCAATATGGCTGACGATCAACCAACTGGACCTGAGGTACATTTGTTGTTGTTTTTTTTAAAGAAATAATGAAAGAAAAATGATCTTAATACCGTATTAATAAAATTACACTTGATACAAAAATATTTATTTTAACGAGATTAAAAACAAAGAACACACAATCATCAACCAATTAATTAATAAGTGTTTAGATATCTATTGCAGACATCCCGAAAGTTACCAGACCGAAGGACCTGTCTGGTAAAATTTGAGCCGGTCAGACAAGATTCATAATGTTATCAGACCGAATGTCAGACAAAAATTTGAACTCCTTATACTTGCAAATAGCCTTATAACATGTTTCGGTCTGACGGAATTTGTTTCAGTCAGACAGATTTTTACATCTCATCTGACCAAATGTCTGACACATATTTTCAACTTTCGGGAAGTCTGTATTGTGATTTCATTATTAAAGCCTTAAAACATCATATAAGTAATGTATTATGCTTATGTAAAGAAGTAATTACATTTAAACATTTTTGTTTGGGGGGAGGGATCTCTTATACAAGTTATCGCAAAATAGAAAGAATCAAACAAATTTTTTCAATGCAGTTAAAAACTGTAGTATCTAAATAATGACCTTAACATGAATATCTGAAAGCAAGCACTGATGTTCCAAAACAAGGACAAACCTGATCACCAGAAATTGTTCAGTTTAGTACTAAAGTTCTAAATTATGTTTTCAAAACTTTACATTTGTTACTTTTCAGACCTTTCAGAATTCGGAACAGCACGAACCAGGTAGTTATTACGATGTCATTTTACAGCTATACGGTTTCTTAGTATTAGTACTGCGAAAAAGCTACATCTAGTCTTAGAAAGACGATACCCTCAAGGGGTGTCTGGCAAGCAAGGTAGTCTTAAATCATTAAACGACTAAAGGTGTTTTTTCCGTGATGCTATTGCATTATTTATCTTCACTTCTAGTACTGTTAGTCTTTCTTCGTGATCTTTATTCATTTAAACTATTATGCCGTAAGCATGGAGCGTTCGAGACTTTATCAATGAATTATTCTTATTCTGTATACAGAAATATTGTATCAGAGACTCCCTTTGTCAGAGATGCTGGTGGCTAAGGGACAGGGGGAACCTCGTGCTGATGCTTTGAAGGAGGGGAATGCTCAACCTCTGAGTAATGTGCGCATACAGAGAAGTATGGGGCGACAACTGGCTAAAAACACCAGGTGCAACAGATGTTGGGAGGAAGATTCATGCATTGTCTTCATTCCATGCTGCCACTTAGTTTCGTGCAAACGATGCTCTGCTCCGCTTAAATACTGCTTTCTCTGTAACGAAGGCATCGAAAACAAACTTGAAATCAAAAGAGGTTAGATTGGTCTAAAAGTACATAAAAGTTGTGTGTTTAACATTTAACTACTAGACCAATAGTATTAAAATCAGTGTGTTGTGTTTTTTTCTTTTTATTACTATTTTATTTATACGCACTCACTAAACGGTCTCAAGGTGAAATTCTCCAAAGATTGCAAGGGAATATAACAAATAAAATTATTGTTAGGAATTTATAATGTACTATCCTTTAAACTTTGATTATTAAGTTACGTCAACATTACTCTTTCTGTGATCATAGTTATTAATACTCCGTTATTAAACTGGCGATCAGTTCTAAAATTAAGATACATTAACTGGATTTTCCATGCAATAAATAGTAACAGAATTTGGACTTTCCGAAATAAATATTTTACATATTTTAAATAAATCATAATTGGAACAAAACTTGAAGGAATTACGTCCCGTTATGCATGAACATAATTGAAATACACGCCAAACTATCTTTAAATTGTTCCTTCAAGGCAGAATATTTCGCCTCTGTGATTTATGAGACATTTTGGTGATACATTGTACAGCATTTACTTCCAAGCGAGTAGTATTGTATTAAAATATTATTACTGTTTGCGAACCAATGAGAGACAGAGAAGGGAAGAGACAGAGAGAGAAAGAGAAAGGACAGATACACGGTTATGGGTTATAAACATTAAGTTAAGAAATTCCTTCATCGTTTGTTTTGTAACCTTCTATAAGTTATCGAAACTATTCGACTATTATTTAACTGGTCTGTTTTATCATGACATAAATTTCAGGCCATTCCATTAGGTTCTTTATTGCAATCGTAATAAAATTGATCATATTATCATACCCATGTAATCTTAAATCTTGGATTATAACATGCTATCATGAAGGTTTTAGCTTGACTTTAATTGATGTGGTGTTTCGCTGTTTTTGAATAGTGCACATGTAAGCCTTGTCCGTTAAATGGTGAAAGAGATGGTGATGATCTAAAATATAGGAGTTTAATATTACTAATCTGTGTTTAGTACGTACGACTCTTACAAAGTTTACCGTTTATTGAAGAGTGCTTAATACTGTTTATCATCCTTTTACAACTTTGTTCCATCTCTTTAGGCTAACCCGGGTTTTCTCAACCTTTCATGACCACGTGAAAGGGAATATTTTCCGGTACAATGATGGTGGTTTGAACATTGTATTACATTTAGTACAACCTTCAGTAGTTCTGTTATGACCTTCTTATAAAGACTTTGGCAGTCCTATCGGTTGGCACTATTAAAATAATAACTATAGTGTTGGTGACTTTATTTAAGGAAATCGCTGTTGTTTGGAGACGGCATCGCTGTTGTTTGGATACTTGGCGACTCTTTTGATTTCTCTCCCTGAGCATAGTTTTACACTTATAAAAAGAAATTAATTATTTAAAGAGAAGTACACAAAAGATGTTAACGAATACTCCAATGGTAAACTGTTGCTAGCATGTGCGAACTTTGTTTTATTTCTTTTTGCTCGTTTTAATGTGATTTTATAAGTATAAATGACAGATATGTTACATTCAATTTCCAGTTTCCTTAGACACCGTTTAGAATGATGTATACGTTCTAAGGTAGTTCCGCTTTAAGATGACTAAAACACTTCTGTAGAATTCACATAGAATATGGCTGAAAACCGCCATAGAGAAAGGCTATGTTGGCCAACTTAGATCAGAGGACTTTCAACGTTATAACCTAAACAATGTTAAACTTCTTTTTACAGGAAATACAGTTTAAATCATGAAAATGACTTTCATGTTTTAAATGGCAAATAGGCCTTTTGGCAAGACATGTCACACTATTTTTATAAAAGATAATCTTTACCGTTTTAATGCAAAATACCTATTACATGTAAGCCGTTCTAACACTAATGATCTCCCTTTTCGATTATGTTTGCTTAAGGAGGTATGCTCGTTTAGACCGTTTGTCCAAAATATTCAGATGGTTTTCATAATTTGCATGCTGAAAGGTACTTCAATATCAAGCATGAAAATGTAAAAAAGTCGGGGTCACCGTGCTTTTTTAATATAATTTGCATATAAAACACACCACCTACATTGAAAAAATGGACAAAAATACCAGGATGAAAAATGGGGGTTATATAAAATAATTTGTTAATTGGTTTATATAAAACGACAAATGAAATGAACATGATGAATGCATATTTAGTTTGTCACCAGATAGTTCATTTTATTATGTAAATTAATTATTTTCACATTTCAAATGTTGAAAGTATCGTAAAACATCCTCACAAAGAGGTAGACAAAATTGTCATGCAGTACATTATAAAAAGATGTAAAATTAGCATATTGTCCAATAAAACAATCAAATTTTACATTCAAGACTATTCATATTTGTTTAAGTTTTGAGTATGTAAGAGATCATGGCTTAGACTTAAAATATAAATAAAGAAATTGATAGGACACCGTGCTAAATTTTTCTAAAAGGCTGTCTAATTGATGAGCATTTCTCCGAAAAAGCAACAAAATATCATATTCATTAAATATGCACTATTGTAATGTTTTACTGATAAATGGTATCAGAAGTTTGTTTTGTTCGCCCTCTTTAATAGTGAAAATGATTTGTAGAACATTTAATGCTCATAAAATGTTATGTAGTGTTAAAAGGATAAGTTAATGTAGAATTACCCCAACCACTTTTTATCAACTTGTGAAATATCACAAAATATGTCTTCAACTAGATGTTTTTTGAGAAAAACGCATGTCTCCCTCCCCCCTGCGCCATGACCCCTGCACGATGAACCCTGTGACCTTGAACTTTGACCTACTGACCCCCAAAACAATAGGAGTCCTCTACTCAATAAGGACGTCCATTGTAGGAAGTTTGAAGGCTCTGTGTAAAATAGAACTCCTGTTATTGAGTGGAAACGGTTTTCTACTCTATAAGGGCTATCACCCTATGAAGTTTGAAGGCTCTGGGTCAAAGGGTACTAGAGTTATTGAGCGGAAACGGTTTTCACTCTTCGGGTCACTGTGACCTTGACCTTTGACCTACTGACCCCAAAATCAATAGATGTCTTTTCCTCAATAAGGGCTATCACCCTATGAAGTTTAAAGGCTCTGTGTCAAAGGGTACTTAAGTTATTCAGCAGAAACGGTTTTAACTCTTCGGGTCACTGTGACCTTGACCTTTGACCTACTGACCCCCAAATCAATAGGGGTCTTCTACTTAATAAGATCTATCATCCTATAAAGTTTGAAGGCTCTGGGTCGACGGGTACTTGAGTTATTGAGCGGAAACGGTTTTCACTCTTTAGGTCACTGTGACCTTGACTTTTGACCAACTGACCCCAAAATCAATAGGGTTCTTCTACTCAACTACGGCTATCACCGTATAAAGTTTTAAGGCTTTGGGTCAAAGGGTACTCGAGTTGTTGAACGGAAACGGGTTTCACTCTTTGGGTCACTGTGACCTTGACCTTTAACCTACTGACCCCAACATCAATAGGGTTCTTCTACTTAATAAGGGCTATCACCCTATGAAGTTTAAAGGTTCTGGGTCAAAGGGTACACAAACTATTGAGCAGAAACGGTTTTCATTCTTAGGGTCACTGTGATCTTGACCTTTGATCTACTCCCCTCAAGATCAACTGGGTTCTTTTACTCAATAAGAGCTATCACCCTATGAAGTTTGAAGGCTCTGGGTTAAAGGGTACTTGAGTTATTGAGCGGAAACAGTTTTCACTCTTCGGGTCACTGTGACCTTGACCTTTGACCTACTAACGCCAAAATCTATAGGGGTCTTTTACTCAATAAGTGCTATCACCCTATGAAGCTTGAAGGCCCTGGGTCAAAAGGTACTCAAGTTATTGAGCGGAAACAGTTTTCAATCTTTGGATCACTGTGACCTTGACCTTTGACCTACTGTCCCCAAAATCGATAGTGGTCTTCTACGCAATAAGGGCTATCACTCTTTGAAGCTTTAAGGCTCTGGGTCAAAGGGTACACGAGTCATTTAGCGGAAATTGTTTTTACTCTTCCGGTCACTGTGACCTTGACCTTTGACCTACTGACCCCAAATTCAATACGGATCTTCTACTCAATAAGGGCTATCACCCTATGAAGTTTGAAGCTCTGGGTCAAAGGGTTCTTGAGTTATTGAGCGGAAACGGTTTTCACTCTTCGAGTCACTGTGACCTTGAACTTTGACCTACTGACCCCAAAATAAATTGGGTTATTTTACTCTATAAGGGCTATCACCGAATAAAATTTGAAGGCTCTGGTTCAAAGGGTACTCGAGTTATTGAGCGGAAACGAGGTGTGACAGACGGACAGACGGAGTGACGGACAGGCGGACAGACGGACAAGGCAAAAACAATATGTCTCCCCCAGAGGGACGGAGACATAACTAGAATTGCATCCATTGGACACAGGCCCCAAAATATCAATGCAAGTGATGATGACTTGGACCAATAATAATAATTTTAAAAAAAGTTAGGTCACCGTGGAAAAATTTTCAGTTTGGATGTCTAAATGATGAGCAACTTTTAAAATCAAAGGACTGAAGGTACTGGTGGGTCGGTCATTTGAACACATTAATAAGGGAGGCATGTCGATGAGGTTGGGTTTCAAGTGGTTGGGACAGGTTGGGTTTCAAGTGGTTGGGACAGGGACCAACTGGTGTTGTATGATGGGCCGAAGACTTAAATGTAACCCCAAAAAAACAACAGGAATCGTCCAGTAAGCAGCGATCTTGATCCACGTTACGAAGCAAGGTACAGAAGAAAAAAGGAATCAGACATAGTTAACTGAACATTTATTTGTAAACTTTAGAAACAAAAGCATGTCATAAACTGTCATATATTAAATCATATAAAAATAGAAATATTGTAAAAAGTTATCAAATATTATGCATATACATAAACAAGAAAGTATACTGAACAGAGGAAATAATGGAATTAAGCGATGTTTGACACTTCGAACTTTTTGAGGGATGGAGAAATGTACTGAAGCACTGCAATGCAAGAGATGGTGTTGTCGGCATGCTGAAATCCTTCGAGGTGTATTTAGTGTTTAAGTAACGGAATGGTTTTAGAAGTGAGTATGCCATCATGACTGTTTATTCGTCTGTTCAGTATAGTAGGCCTAGCTTAACAAAATGAAAGGAACAAAAGTAATTAATAAGGCATGGTTGACTAGACGGAAGATGTACATTGAACACTTTGCAGCACATGAAAAATAAATAAAAAGATTGATACAATATGTATTGGCACATTCCATAATAAAATGAGATAAAATGCAGTGTATTATCATGTGAATTAGTTACATAAACAGGAGGCATGGAGATGAATGTAAGGTGGCCAAACCACATGGTTTGTGAGCACATTATTATTGTGGCTGTGAAGGAAGGTGTTCTCATTCAGGTCTTGGAATTCTTGTAACAGTTTTAGTGGTGTTGTAAGGAGGAAGTGGAGCAATTCCACTGTATGTCAATTCATTTGTAGGCTTGTGTCTAGTTTTGTCAGTGATTCAGACCGAAACTGAAAACGAATGATAAAAATTATCATTCTCTTGGAGCAAAACACAGACAAAGGTGGAAACAAGGTAATAAATGAATGGACAAGTAAGGTTGTGCTTAATACCTGTAAGTATGCACTGAAGTTTGCCAAGACAAGAAAACTAACAAAAGACTTGCAAGGCGTTAAGGAATTGAGTTATTTTCTTGTCTAATACCAAAAAGGATGTCACAATTTTTTTGCAATGGCCTCTCTTACAGGTTTTGGTAATAATCTGTAGTTGATGTCATCAATGGAAGATTGAACAAATGCAGATTGGTGCAATATGCAGTGTCCTGGAATTTTGCTCTGCCAGTTTTTTGTAACCAGTGTTGTAGTAAATGAAAAGAGTTCCAGAGTGTAATGTTAGAGTTAGGTAACATGTTCAATGGGCAAAACAGACAAGAAAAACTGTTGGAGTCTGGCTGGAAAAAATTGCTTAATGCAACAAGTGGCATAGCTGGAATGAAAAAAGATTTATTGTTGGAATGAAATGACATTAAAGTGGAATGCTATTGAATAGTGCTGGTGTAAATATGCATGAAAATGTTTGTCAATTTCACTTGTGCATGCATTTGTTATTTGGTAATGTGAACATAATAAATAACTATACATGAACGTGAAACAGGAAAAGCAAGGATGTCAGATACAATTGTAGCAGTCTTCCAACTTGACAATTGCTATTACTGACAGTAAGGCTCCAATGTTTACATGCTGAAATGGTATGTTTTGATTTTTTAACAGAATCCTGGATCAATGAAATGAATGGGCACCTGATATGAAAGGCCAGTAATTTTAATGGGAAATTGCCAACATAATTAGAAATATGCAAACGGTCTTAATATTTCCATGAAATATAGCTTGCATTGTTCGGGGTGGCCGTGATGTTGTCATCACTCTGTAAATGTAGCATATTGGCAAATTTGGAATTTCTCAGGTTTGCTGTGGAAGTTAAGTGATTTGGTAAGATAGTAAATAATATGAATACCTGACATTGCATTAAATGTAGTTCCATTAATATTTACCACTGAGAATGTTTATGGACACACAACATATATTCATAGGTACATGTAGAGGAATTTATGATGTTAACAAAGTTTAAATGGGATCGAGTAGTTTGTCAAGGTCTGTGTAAAGGCTTACAAGAAATTGTAAACGTTGGAGCCTTAATTGACAGTAATGTTGTAAACTTTTGCTATGTTTACTAATGGGAAAACCAGAAAAGTGTACGAGTGAAAAGCACACCATTTTCTTATGAAACATATTACACTTCAGCAGGTCTGGTTGCAGGTTCTCAGCCTGTTTGACACTTATATTAATTGTCAATTAAGTCAGACATTTAAAAATGACAGCCTGAAATGATCAAGGCTAAGAACAATGTAAGTGTCATTGACATGTGTTTTCAGGTTCTCAGCCTGTTTGACATAATATATACAAGACTGTAAAGCAAACAAGAGAAAAATTACACTCAAGCACACTCTCACACTGTATGACTATGAACTATAAGCATAGATTGCAAATGGCATTTTTGATGGTGATGTTAGAGTGATTATTATATGAAACAGTCGTAAAAGCACTCAATGATCAGGGATGACCAAAGGGTATAACAATCACAGAGTAACAATCATTAAAGCACTTAAGTTACTAAAGTGTTGGTTAACAATAAATGAGAAATGCAAGAACCAGAGATGAGTGGATGTGTTTTCACTCGTGTAGGAAATTTTGATTCTACACCCCACATGTAGAATGAGTCATGCGCCTTATATGACGTCACAATGTCTGACGCATTTATGAATGTACGATGGATTGTCGCATATGTCACTTCGCTACTGTGGAAAAGTAGTGCAAAGAAAAATTTATAGGAGAAGACCCCAAAATGCGCAAAATAAGTACGGTATGCAAGGGAAAGTGTCATTCACTTATGTTGGGTTAAGATCGTTTGATCCAGCACTCGTGAAATATGCACTCAGGTGGTAACTTGGCAGAGCCTCGTTACTGCCCTTGTGCATATTTCACTTGGGCTGGATCACGCGATCTTTACCCAACACACGTGAATGATACTTATATTAATTGTCAATTAAGTCAGACATTTAAAAATGACAGCCTGAAATGATCAAGGCTAAGAACAATGTAAGTGTCATTGACATGTGTTGGGTGAAGATCGCATGATCCGGCAGAATGGAATATGCACAGGGGTGGTAACAAGGCTCTACTGAGTTACCGCCTAAGTGCATATTTCACAAGGGCTGGATCACGCGAGCGTAAACTAACGTAAATGAATGATACAGTTTCTTGCATACCATATTTATTTTGTGCATTATTGGGGTATTTTCCTGTTCATTTGTCTTCGCACTACTTTCTTCATAGTAGCGAAGTGATATACGAGACACTCAATTCTTCATTCATATGCGTAAGACGTCGCGACGTCATGTTAGGTGCGTGACTTATTCTACATGGGGGTGTAGAATCAATATTTCCTACATGTGTGAAAAGTCCAGATGACCTGATCTCGTATGCAAGAATTATCTCAGTCTATTGAACAAGTAACAACAAGTGTAAGGAACAAATAATACAGATATATACATAGTAGTGAAAAAGGGTTCAGTGTTTTCTGCTACAATATCAAGAAACGTTTGTAAGCAATAAACCCCTTCACTTTTTTGTGTGTCAATTCATCTTGCAACAGTGTAGAGGCTGATCAGCAGAAGGTCAGTGACATGTCATGAAGATCTACCATGTGTTTGAATAAGGTTAGGCTATTTCTAAGAAATAGGCCATATGTGTATGATCCAGAACAGATATCATGGAAGTCCTACTGATCAGTATAAACATTGGTTGCACATGATATGTGATATACAGTGAAGCATTACACTTCATAGCAAGTTCAATCAAGCTGGTTTTAACAGGGTTGCTTATATATGTTAATGACTAGCACACTGTCATGTCTATCAGTAGATTCACTGACTGCAAGAAGTTTTATGGATCATTTTCCGGTAATTTCTTTACACAGTGGCTACAAAGATGACATTTAGACTGATGTTTACACATGTCAGGAAGAAACAATTATTAAATTTTCTTTCAGGTTTTACTCTTTTATGCAGTTATATTTGGATTCATTGTGATAGAGGAGCAGAATCCTGCACAAATTTCATCATCAAATCATTGTTTACCATTTCTCCATAGATTTACCTTTATTTCGTGTTTTAAATCCAGATCAGCCTGTACAGCTGTGTCGTCTGATCAGGATCTGAACTTGTTCTTTTGGATTTATTGGGCTATATACTGTACGAAATACAACCAGTGCAATTCCTGATTATAGACGCCAAAGATGTGCTTTTGGATCTGAAGCTACACTGGTCGCAAATGTTTTTGTACTCATATGGAGGAAAGGGTTAATATCAAGCTACCTCAATTATCGCAAACATTCAAGTACATGTGTTGTGTTATATGTCTTTGAATGTTGGAACAGAAGATCGCAGGATAATTTCGGAGAAAAAATGATGTTCACCGGATTAATGAGCAGGTGTTCTTTGGAAATTGGTCCAGAAATTTCTGGAAAAAGAAGGAAGCTGAACCAAACAGTATCATTGTATTTGTTCTGGCATGGGTGTACAACGTTCTAAATGTCTTCCATGTATCCACTGCATGAGATATAACATCATTCTGTGCAAGTGAAAAACCTTAATGCTAAAGCAAGCAGAGAAAGCCAATACTTCTCGTTTTTGCTGACTGAAATACAAGCAACAAGTATATACAGCAGGAGTGGATTGTGGAACCATGTAGGTTTTTATTTTTGTGTGGTACATGCCGATGTACATTACAGGAAAGAAGCGAGAAATGTTAATGCACTGCAGGAAGTTCTAATGGAAGGTGTGAGAAAGCTAGTTTAATTTCACGTGTCCTTAAAATGAACAAATCACAGTTGCTTTAGACAGCTGGTGAAGGTTACTGTAGGCCAAATTGAAATGCAAGTTTTACATAGGAAAATGATTGTTATGAATGGAAATTGAAGATTAACTTGATGGAGCCAAAATATATGTTACATTAAATGGAACTAGGTGGGAATGTTAACTTTAGATCATTTTTTTTCAGCAGGGCATGTTTAGCACAAAAATAACAATCTATATGGTTTTCATTATGGTTCGGAACTATTGCATAGCATGAGTAATACTGATAATGTCCGCTCCTTTCTGCTCGATGATGAGCACTTTGGGGCCATCTTCTGTAATGGTTTCCAGATCTGCAAAGTCAGGGAAAGCTTGTTGCAGAATCTCTGCAGGTACGGCTACAACTTCTTCTGGTTCGCAGAAAAGTTCTGCCATTCCCTCTTGAACACATATGCCCACGACTCGTTTCTCCACCTTCAGGAGTGGTGCTTCTGTTTTCTGTGCATGAAAAAAAAGAGGAAGAAATATGTATGCATTGCAAGATGAGGTGTTAGAATACTTCATTAACAATGGTAGTTATAGTTCCATGTTCAAGTGTGAAACCAACTGTGGTTCACAGTTAACAAGCTGTTTGTATTAACGCAGAGATCGACCTGCTTCACACTGTGAAAGAAGCTGCCTTCTCAGAGGCAGGTTCATGAAGGTGGAATGCGAAACATTAAGTAAAATTGAAGTCACTGCAAAATGTGTTCCAGCAGGTTAGTCAGTAACAGATCACTGTCATAAGTGATCTGTTGACAGGAACTAAATTGTGACAAAGATTAATAGGAAATTCTATGTTGGCGTACTGTTATGTTGGTCATTTTGGAAAGATAGTGGTAAAAGTTGAGGATACAGGAAGGAAAACATGTACTGATATTACAACATTTACACTGTCCGTAGCTTGGCCTGTTCAAGGTAATAATTATTGACTGCGCTCAACACCTGTCAGCTGCTTATTGGAAGCATCATGTATTGTATGATGGAATAATTGAAATGTTAGAATAATGTAAACATGTGATGTAAATGTATATACTGGCAACAAAATAGTTGATGAATAAAAATAGGTTAATAAGACTATTTCTAGCCATTGAGAGCATGACTGCATATCAATTATGAGGCGACGTGCAGGAAAACCCGAGACCACACACTGTAGGGAGACCATTGTGTGTAGAAAGCTTACCTGTACGGTTGAGTTGCTTGTTGCCGACAAGCTGATCTCGCTCTTGTATGTTGAAGGTATGAGATCGGTAATGCGGACAAAGTCCCCTGGCCTTGTGTCGCTAGACGCCAAGTCTCGCCACAGGGTTACTTTCACTCTTGAGGCGGAGTCGTCCGTCAAATGAACTGTTTTGATTGGCACGTTTTCACCCTTTACGTTAACGTACCTCATTTCATCTTCCTGCAACAGACATGCAAGGAAATAAGTTTGAGTCCTCTTTATTTGTTACAGGGATTTTTATAATGGAACGTGGTAGAGGCCCTAGCTATGCAATTTGGAGAATACATGTACAACAATTATTTGTGAAAACAAAAATGCATTGAACAATTGGTAACACATACAGATTTGTAGAAAATATATTATGCAACGGAAATGATACATTTATGGAGCAGGGATGTTTTCATTATCAGCTTGTTTTTGGACGAGCAAGTTGGAACTGGCCATATGCAGGATTCTGTTAAATAGCTATAAATAGACCAGTTTTGAAGGGAATTCAAATTCTTCACTGCTATAGACATAAATGTGGAGAACCTCATTGTGGGCAATGGAAAATATTGTTTAGGATATGCAGCCAGTTGTCAATCATGAACCACAAGTTTCAAATGCTACCCGAGTTATGTAATCAGACATCTGGAAGTGTTTTAAATATATGTAAATTGTTAAATGTGAATTGAAGGGTAATTTCATGGTGTTACACACACTTTTTGTTTGCTAAGTATCATGCTCTCATCCGCCCTATGAATAGTGGTTACATGGAACTAAGGGATTTCATAACATTACAACAATTTGGAATAAAGAGCAGTCATCATAAACCTGTACTTCATCATCTTATAACAGTTCAATGCAAGTGAAGCTAATGTTATTGTAATTAATTGTAGCAAAGAAATTACGAAGATTTTTTCCCAATATTTAAGAATAATTTGTTGTTTTTTTCTTCGATTGACACAAGGCTGGATATCATTTCAATTGTTGTAATTCTGGCATAATGTACCAGATGATGAACAAGTACCCATATTATCTGTTAGATAAGGCTGTATGAAAGGGAAAGACAAAAACATAAACTGACCTGTACAACTTTACCAGATACTGTGCATCTGGTTTTCATGGGGGATGACAAGGCATCCCTCAAGGTGACAGTGGGTGCTGGTGGTGGGTTCAGCAGTTGAACACCTGCACTCACTTTGTCCGAGTCGATGTACATGTGGGTAGTCATGAAGACTTTGGTTTTCTGAGTAATGACTAACACCCTCATGCCATCCTCGATTTTGGTGATTCCATCTCGAATGACCAATGTAGATCGAGTTCTGAATTTTGTGAACTTAGCAGGGTCAAAGACCACTGCTTTGATCACTTCAACATTGTCACTAACAGCACAGTGAAGGCACTGTCTGTCCTCACCACTGCTGTTTCTGTATGATACGGCTTCCTTTGCAGCCACCACCGTAACTGTAAGTGGTTTCCCACCATATGGGGTTTTCTTTGTGGTGGTGAAGGCCTCCGTTATTGATTGCATCTGGAAATAAATGAACAAAATATCTATGGATAATGTGAAAATGACAGAGTTATTGGGTAGAAATGTATATAATGTTTACAAGGAAGTTTTAAATGAAAATGGTACCGTACCGGAGTTACTTTTTTTTTAAGTTACAGAAGATGTCACATCTTGAACAATTTTTGTACGATTTTCAGAGACGTCATTGTCAATATTAAAGCATAGAATGAATCACAAGAATATCATAACCATAAATAATTCTATTTTTCATTTACAAACATTCTATATTACAGATAAATTGTAATTATTGCAATACAAGTAATGAAAGACATATAAAAAATGAAGTATACCAAGCGGACTACAAAGAATTTATCATCAAAATTGTCTCAGTTTAAGGTATGCTTTTAAGTTTACTTAAATTTAACATAATAGAATTTCACCATATCAGGGCTCTGGCTAGACGTGAAAATCAGGGAGAAGTTTTGTCATAATGTTATGGAGAAGTTTGCAGTCAACAGCTGTCTTCCTCTATATGGTCTATGCAAAATGACTTCTCCATTACCTCAAAGAAGGGAGAAGTCTAGCCACTTTTGGGAGACCACTTCTCCCATGTCTCCCTCTAGTGAGAGCCCTGCATAATGCTAACAATATATTCACCAATCATGAATGTATACTATAACAAGCATAAAATGAAATAGGATAAATGTAGGTTACCATGTTAATTTGTTTGAAATTAAAATTTCAAGAAGTGGGTGGGTGTTGGGGAAGGGGGGTAATTCTTTTTTAACGAAAGAGTTAAAGGTACAGAGTGTACATAATTAA
The DNA here is from genome assembly GCA_038501625.1 of Corbicula japonica. Taxonomy (NCBI): domain Eukaryota; kingdom Metazoa; phylum Mollusca; class Bivalvia; order Venerida; family Cyrenidae; genus Corbicula; species Corbicula japonica. The sequence goes on along the minus strand of JAZAYU010000096.1, from coordinate 1,368,755 downwards.
TAATTACTGTGGTATAATTTCATTTAGCGATGGCTAAATATCCGCATATATAGGCGTTATTCGGTCATGTTCCCAATGGCAAAACATATACTTTTTTCCCAATTTGTGAAGAAAAACTCCAAATTGAATCAAAACAAACATTTCTGATGAAAAACAACAGCATCAGCACTGCATCTGTTGCTCTTTACGCCAGGAATTCTTGACAATTTTAAATATGGATGGCAATGATAAAAGAACAACAGCAAATAACAGTAACACTTGTTTTTTCCCAATGATGCTGAAGTTTTTTACTAATTTCTGGTGAAACGACGATAAATTTCCCAAGTCCAGGGGTATGGGTCATATTCCCGAAATGGTGAAAAAGAAAGCCCTGCCTTCGATGCTTTTCAGTGAGTTGTAGATTTTTCCTAGTGATACAAAAGTGGTATTTCACTGCGTTCAACTTTTTCTTTTAGTGATTTTTTTCACTGTGGTACCCAAATGGACATAACACACCACATGAGAACTTTCAGGAAATGGACTAATATTTATATACATTGTATTTGATGTCATGAAATCTCATAATGAACAGGTGGTTTTGGCACCGTTTCTTGCAACTTTTCTGTCAAAATCACCAATTTTGCAGAGTAAGCATAAAATGAAAAAAATTGGTTTTAACCAGTGAAAGATAGAAATATATTTCACTCATGAACTGTGGAATTATGTTTTTTCACTTGTTATATAGTAATTTTTCACAATAGTGGCAAAAAACTACCCAAAACGCTAGGTAACATGTCCAAAAACAGTTAAAAGTCCTCCTAATTACATATCAAGTTTGAAAACAGGAACCCATCTTTCTATTAATTTTTGTTTTCCCGAAATAAGCAAGTATCCCGCATAAACTTCCCAAGTGGAAAGGCCCGGGCCTCTTCTGAATTTTCTGAGGAAAAACCCTGGAAATACTGTAGCTTTTTTATGACTTCACAGTATAGTATTATTGCTCTATTCATTTGTTTGTGTTTTGCAAGTTTACAACCATTGTTTTTTTACTGTTACTTTAATCAATTAGGTGAAACTGTGAAAGTTGAAATCTAATGAGTAAGAGTTGAAGCAGCATTACACAAAACGGTGAGTCATCGGTTGTCCTTGTTCATGGATCATGGGACTGACAAATGAATACTTACAAACTGAACATACTCAATCATAAGGAAATCATGCACAAGATTTAACATCAATGTAAACACATACAGTCAATTGGAGTTTTCAAAGAGCAAAGTGACCATTTTCATGAACGCAGGGCTCTCACTAGACTTGCAAATCAGGGAGAAGTTTTGTCATAATTTTACTGAATTATGTAGACGTTTGCAGTCAAAAACATTCTTTCCCTATATAGTCTATACAAAATGACTTCTCCCATAGCTCAAAGAAGGGAGAAGTCTGGTCACTTTTGGGAGACTTCTTCTCCCAAGTCTCCCTCTAGTGAGAGCCCTGGAACGTTTACAGTTTTGCCTCCTTTTGAAAAAATATCTTATGCCCAGGCTTACAAAAACTACAATTCAATAGCCAGAAATAAAGGTTTATGATCAGAGTAGTACGATTCTAAAGTGCCAGAAGCTGCAACTTTGACATTTGAAATGTTTGTGTATATGTGATCAATGCAAGAATCATAGTCAGTTGTTGCGCACTGAACCAACTGTCTTAAACCCAGGATATCCATGAAGATTCGAGGGCGTGTGTCGGTTTCAGCATAATCGAAATTAAAATCACCCATGAGAATGAGTCCTTTAGGTACAGAATGACCAACATAGTTGTCAAGGTCAGCTGAAATTGCAGACAGGAAATCAGTCAGTCTCTGAACAGTTGCTCTGTTAGGAGGGCAATACACATAACCTATCACAACTTCTGAAATGCCAAACAGGACATACTCTATGTCACTCACAGTCCTTGAATTGTAATATCTGAATGACAAAGTACTTTTGTAGTAAACTGCAAGTCCATGTGAAGCTTGCTCTGACACGGTTTTGAACATTTCAAACCCATCAATTTCATAACCAACCCTTTGTTCATCTGGCAGTCTAGTCTCGGCTAAACCAATGACATCAGCTGACAATAGATTACTTTCTTGTGTGAAATCATAGAAGTGTTTCCTTAAAGACCTGCAATTATGAAAACAGACTTTCAGCTTGCATGCATCAAAAGATTTCAGACTGGGTAAATAATCATTTATGCATTTTTCATTTCTTAACCTGTCCATTTCTGCTTCAACCTCAGGTGAAATGCTTATTTTAGAAGAATTCAGTTCCAAGATATGAACACCTGACAAGTTTGTCACCCTGCTAAGCCCTACATAATGGATATGATCATTTTTTCTTGTTCCAAAATGCATTACAGCTGCCTTCATTGTTGATCCCTGAGCTTTGTGAATTGTTTTCCCAGCAGAAATATATAGAGGAAACTGACGACGTGCTATCAAGTAGGTTTTGTAATACTGAAATGTGAACTTTCTGCATGTCTCGAGGATCGGTGTCCAGGTCAAAGGTATATCCTGGCAATATAAATGCTTGTACCGAAGGCGCCATTTTCTTCCAATTGATTCATCATGAAATTCAACCCAAACAATGCTACATCGTGATGAATATGGAACCCTGAAGTCAAATTCCTTAATTATGCAAGATGCACCATTAGTTAGACCATCACTTGTATCAACATTCAAACATATTTCTGAAGGCAAGTTAATACCAAGTGTAAGATGTTTTTGTAGACCCATTGTCTTGCTTGGGTCATCTGGTATTTTAGAAATCAACATCTGGCGCATTGTTTGACTCAGTTCACCAGAAATATCATCAATAGCCTCAATGCTAACTTTATTTGATAGTGCTATTTCTGCTATTACCGACTGGTTATGACTGTTTGCATCATATCTTGTGCAGAAAAGATGTGGCATCTCTTTGGTAACACAGCTCTCACTTGAACTCTCAACTTGGCGACTTCTCAAAACAAGCAAGTCTTCCTCAGTATGCAAACCTTCTCTCAACCTGTTCAACAGTTCAGCAAATGCTTGATCATCTTTCTGTCTCATAACTACTTTCAACTCAAAGAATTCAAATAAATCTACCCACAGATTTGTTGCCAAGCTTTGTAGCTGAGGAGTCTTGAACACCTGCGAAAATACCAAGGAATCCATTACAGGTTTTAACTGATATAAATCTCCAACAGCCAAAATACTGACATTACCAAAGGGCCTGGTGCTACCCATCACTTCTTGCAACCTCAAGTTAATGAAGTTGAACATGCTTCGACCCACCATTGAAATTTCATCTATAATAACAACTTTCAAGTCATGGTAACAAGCCCTCATACTATTCAATTGCTGCATATCTAGTGGTTTGAAGTGAAAACCTTGATTTGCTGGTATACAAAATGCTGCATGAATTGTTTTCCCTCCGATGTTATGGGCAGCCTTACCAGTTGGAGCGCACAACAGCAGCTTTTCACTATCTGGATTTTCAGTTCTTTTATGATTGAAGTACTTTAACAAAGCTTGATAAATGCATTTTGTAACAGCAGTTTTGCCAACACCAGCTCCACCAGACAAGAAAGTATGAAATGGCAAGTCAGAAACTTTAACCCTGTGCAGAATATAGTAAAAAAATTTCTTCTGTTCATAATTCAATTTTCGGACAGTCTCCAAATAAGAATCAGTGTCCACTTCCTGATGTGGAAGTATTCCTTCATAAACAATTCTACTTCCAATGCCCAAGTCATTTCCAAGATCGTAAACATCTGCGTTGGTATCACCAGTCCCTGGGTCAAAGCATCTGAATTCAGCTGGTGTGGATGTGCCTTGGTCCATGTCAATCATTTCCTGATGCTGATTTTCTTGATTAACTACAGGAACACTATACGAATCACTGTCAGCTGTTATTTCACTTTCACCTATAGGACATCTTTCATACTTAATTTTATTTGTGGTTATCTCTGCTTCCTTCGCTCTATAACTTTCTTCAAAAGATTCAAAATCTGATTTCAGATCATTATCTTCATCTCTCCAACTACTGTAAAGCATTATTTGTTGACGACAGTGCTCTTCAACATCTTTATTTATAGGTGTTAAACACGTGTATATGACCTTTTGTTTTTTTCGTCTCTTGACACAAGTACCACATGGAAACGTCACTATGTTATCACAACCACCATCATCATCAGCTTCTATATCATCAACTTTGTCATGCTCATACTCAGTCTCTGGCAACTCAACAGCTGTTATATCTACGGTGTGTACTCTTTTGGTATTGGTATACAGATCATACCAAGAAGCAAAATCCGCATAACATAATTCCTCCATTGACTTTGGTCTCCTCTTATACCTTTTCAAGATATTGTCCATTTCTACTTCGCAGGAGTTTTCCGGTAATTCTTGCAGTTTGGAAAGAGGTTTGATGAGGGATGTTCTAATCTCTGGAAGTTTTGTATCTACATAAATAACTGTTCTTGAACATCTCCTCAAAGGCATTTGGAGAACCAGATACACAGCTTCTTGAGCACCAATCTCAACACTTGACAGAAATTGATTGCCTATACGCCTCACTTGCTGCCTTACATCATTGTCAATTTGTTGAGCCTCTGCACAAGCTTCTGCAAGCAAGTTAGACAGACCTCTCTGGCCTTTCGAAATGTAAGAAACTATGTAAGAAACACATGAGTAAGGGTCTAGCACAAATTGCAGATCCATGTTCGCTTTCCAGCATTTAATAAGCAAACTGTTGTAATTATTTACTCTGGACTCGTCAACTGAGCGTTTCAAGAACAATTTTGGTCTTTGCAAAGTGGATCTGATCATGCCAATGTATTTTTCGTAATCCATTTCAATACAGTTCAGGAAATCTTCAAATCCCATTTTGGTGTCTGTTTTATGCAAATCATTCAACACAGAAGTAACTTTCTCCATACTGTCAGAATGTAAAGATTGCTCCATTCCCTCCAAGGGATACAACACACATGTTTCTGGCAAAGGAAACAAAGGGAAATTGAACCTGCAAACATTATTTCCACCTTTTCTGCATGTTTTAGCATGCCTGTGAGTTTGATAGTTTATCAAAGTTGGAATAGTTTGATCATTCTGACAGGTCACGTACTTGTCTACAAATGTAGCAATATCAGTGTCTGAGGAAACTTCATGAACAGGTGCATCCTTGATCCAAATCAGCATGTGAATATGAGGTGAACCACGTTGCTGAAATTCCACGCGATAAAAGTAGTCAACAATTTCACCAACTGGTTTAGACTTGTGTTTCAAAACATCTCTAATGAAGACTTGCACCCTGTGGTCAAAATACCGAGCACATGTCACTGGATCTGATTTAATCAATGAACACTTCTCTTGCCATGAAAGGGCATTCACTTCATCAATGGATAGGTCTTTACCTTGCACAAATTTAGCCAAGGACTGTAACAGGGGTTCCCATTTGGTTTCAGCCGCAGAAAATGAACAAAACCATGTGGGAATCCCTATTTGCCTTATCATGGAGAAGATATCACGTTTGGCCTGTTCCCAATAGGGCGGTGATCCTCGCAATGTCCTCAGAACTCTATACCCATCATTTTGCATAGTCAGTTTTTCAACAAAGCCTGGAGTTCTCAACTCTCCAGCAGTGAATTTATGTCCACCAGCTTTGCATTTTCTGATCGCAAGTGATATCTTGTCACGAAGCTGTTTGATTTGCAACCTTTTCAACTTAAAGAAGATGTTTGGAATACTCTGAGCTACTCTTCTGTCTACATTCCTCATTTCCCATTTACACACTGCACTATAATGCAATGGAACTAGACGTTCCGAGTTCTCAATGCGTTTTTTACCACAAAATATGCTTGGGAAAGAAAGAACCTCAGAATGATAATCACTAAACAAACCAATTGGTGAATTCTTTTCACCAGGGGCAACACAGAGCACTTGATTGAACTCCCGAAAATCAACCGACTGCAAGCAGGTATCTAAGTTACCAACAGGTCTTTCAATAAAAGTCTCTTCTGTCCATCCATCATCATTGCTTATTCTGCATTCCTCAGCACTTTCAGATGTCTCATGATGCTCATCTTCCTCGGCTAATATTTGATGAGGATGTTGCAGCCATGTTTCATTAACAACAATGCCTTCATTCCTAAAGAGGACACTGTTTGCAACTAACCACTGTGCTGCTTCAAAAACTTTGTTTGGTCGTATGTTTTCAAATGAAACATGATGTTTATATGACAGATTTCGTTTAAGTTTCAACATGATTGTCTCATTTTCATCCAGCATACGAGGCAGAGACTTAATAGTACTGTTGACATCTGCAGGAACATTAACAATATTTCCCTTCAAATTCACCTGGCCGCCCCGAGGCATCTCTCGCAATTGCATAAAAGGCAGTCTAGGTGAAACTAACCTCTCTTCTAAATTGGATAGTTGCAGCTCATTAGGTTTGTCAGGAAACTTTAAACCATTTTGTAGCCAAAATTGTGGAGTCTTCCTTTTCCGGCTGGTTTTAAAACAGCCTTTGCAAATCCATTCCAAATTTTCAACACTTTTGTAACCATTCAGAAAGGTACTGATGTACTGCATTTCAGAACGTGTGATTTCTAACACTTTTTTCATGTAATGCCCAAAGAAATTTGAGTACAACATCAGCAAACATAATCCGGACCTTTGTTTACAGATTTTTCGAAGTTTGAAATGATTACACTCTGTGTGTTCTCGTTTGTTTGCCTCAAATGACTGTTAGGAGCAACAAATGAACTATCCTCCGCATTTGCATTATATGTACCACAACTTTGTGTTGTACTTGAAATGTCAGTTGCTACATTGCTATGTGTTGTACCATTATCAGTGACACTTTTTGAACATTTATATTTTGTGTGAACAATTACTTCAGCTTTACTGCTTTCAGTAAACTTTCTTTTCCGAGATTTCTTTATTTGAAAACCTTTCTGATCATCAAGAATTTTTACAGCGATTAAAACATATCTGTATCTCTTTTCAAATGTGTATGCATGCAAATCAAATTGCACTAAATCTGGATTTTGACCAAGTGATGACACTAAAGAACACAAATATACACTCAAATCCGACAATGACTGAACCACACCTAAAACTGCTGAACCATCTGGACAGCTCAACCCATTTCCATTCCTTGAATGACTATCGAAGACATAAAATAATGAACCATTGTAGTAAATAGCAACAGACATTCCATGAAAGACTATTATAAAGAAAGATGAGAGACAACAAGCCTGCATGAAAACATTTTGTAGGGGCTGGTACACATTTCCATCAACATAACATAGTTCATTTTCACCTATGAACCCAGAAAGAACTCCAATGTGTTCAACATATACACTATGTTTCTTGTATATAACATGTTCTGGAAGACATTCTGGATCTATCAAATCAGATCCCAAACCAGACTTAAGTAGTGCACAGTACAAGTAACGTCCAGCATAAAGTATGTCATGCATATCATTAGTGTCAATAACATCACTAGGCTTAATGTATTTCACAGTGATCAAGAACATCAAACTACTAGTGACACATTGTCTCCCTCTAGCCTCTTCAGGTAAACAATTTGCAGCCTGGCTGTAATCAGCCGATGTCACTATTGTGTACACCATTTTTCAAGTCAGTCCAAAAAAAGCTTACAGCACACACATAACATAAAATTACCAACTACGGTAGAAATTTCCAAGCTGTACAAATCTGCTGGTTGTTCATTTGGTCAAATGCAGTGTCACTAAATACAGAATTGTATGGATGTCACTTTTGCAATAGGTACAGGCCACAATAAAGATATATCAATATGCTTGCATCACACCTGCTTTAATGCCAACTTGGTCCACAATAAAGATATATCAATATGCTTGCATCACACCTGCTTTAATGCCAACTTGGTTACAATAAATAACTAACTATGCTCAACTCCAATTAAGATCATAGGTATCTTCAACTCTATAATTCAAATCATAAGACTAGTATGTCCAACTCAAACTCGAACCTGCTTTAATGCCAACTTGGTTACAATAAATAACTAACTATGCTCAACTCCAATTAAGATCATAGGTATGTTCAACTCTATAATTCAAATCATAAGACTAGTATGTCCAACTGAAACTCGGATAAGAAGAAAGTTGTACCAGATTCAAGATCAGAAATAACTCAACTCGAGCTCATGACAAATTTGTTTAAATCGAGTTCAGATATTAACTTTGTTCAACTGTTGTTCGCACCACACGGGAACTCTAGCTCAACACAAAAGTATATTACACTCTAGATCAGACCATGAATATGTTGAAACTGAGTGAAGACCAGCAGTATGTTCAACTCCCGTTTCGTTCTTAATTCTTTAATAGGTTCAACTCAAGTTCAGATTATCATAAGTATGATCAACTCTACTTCAAATGAAGAGCATATTACACTCTAGTTCAAATCATAAACACATTAAACTCTAGTTCACATCATAAACATGTTCCACTCCAGTTTAGATCATAAGTGTGGTAAACTCCAAGTCAGATCATAGTTATGTATGTTCAACCCTAGATAATTTGAAATGAATACTAAACTTCAGTTTAGGTCAACGGTATGTTAAACTTCAGTTTAGGTCAAAGGTATGTTAAACTTCAGTTCAAATTACGAGATTAGTATGTTCGAATCAAGGTCTGATCATAAATGAATACTCAACTTCAGTTTAGGTCATAGGTATGTTACACTTTAGTTCAAAGTACGAGATTAGTATTTTCGACTCAAGTTCTGATCATAAATGAGTACTCAACTTCAGTTTAGGTCATAGGTATGTTTAACTTTAGCTCAAATTACGAGATTAGTATTTTCGACTCAAGTTCTGATCATAAATGAGTACTCAACTTCAGTTTAGGTCATAGGTATGTTAAACATTAGTTCAAATTACGAGATTAGCATGTTCGACTCAAGTTCTGATCAGAAATAGGATGTACTCAATTTCAGATGGGAAATCGGTTCAACTCTGTTCAGACAAAAACTATGTTCAAACCAATTCAGATATTAACTTAGTTCAAGTGTTGTTTGTATCCAAAGTAACTGAACTTGTTCAAGTCAATTGGTTGTTTAACTGGCCAGTTCAGACCGTAAGCAAGTTGGAACTGAGTATGAGTAAGTTTTTTTAAACCAAGTTCATATCATCATAAGCATGGTCAACTCCAGTTCACATCTGAAGGATGTTGAACTCCAGGTTATAATTATATGTATGGTCAACTCCAAAGCATGTTCAACTCCAGTTCAGATAATATGTTCAACTCCAGTTCATATAATAAGTATGGGCAGCTCCAGTTCAGATCATAAATATGTTCAACTCCAGTTCAGATAATAAGTAGGTCAGCTCCAGTTCAGATCATAAATATGTTCAACTCCAGTTCAAATAAAAATCATGTTCAACTCCAGTTCATATCATAAGCAAAATCAACTCCAGTTTAAAGCAGAATAATTTTCAACTCTAGTTCACACTGCGAGTTCAACTCTAGTTCTGATCATTATGTATGTTCTTTTGTTTACGGTAACTTAAGTGTACACCACAAGTAATTATGTTTCCTCTAATTCATAAAGAAGTATTTTCCAACTGTACAATTATCAAATTATAAGTATTTTCAACTAAGTACAGATCCTAAGCATGTTAACAACATGATTTTTTTAAATAAACATGGACAAACAGGGATTGTTAATTTCAATCAGAAATACTTGTAGACAATAAGACCAACCACAATTTTAACACTTCCGCTTCCACTAAGCATAACAATAACAAATACCCAATCTTCCAGGAAACAGAACTTGTATGAATACAGAATATTCAAGATATGAACAACAAACAAACAATGCAGTGCAGGGATATCACTACTGACTGGACAATCTGTCTATACTTTGGGATATTTTCACCAATATCGTATGGAAGAACTCAAATAAAATGCAAACAAGTAACAAACATTCAACAATGCAGTAAACAGAACTTGCATAGATAGCAAATAAATAAAATTATTTAGTACAAAACTACAAACAATGACATTCGCACAAAATTAACAAATTTTAAATTTAGCTTCTTAAATGATAATTTAACAATATTATTGTAAATCACGTCAATAAGTAAGAATTTGAGCGGACCTTTTGTGTTCAGTTGCCTTCGGTTCGCACTAGACCAGTGTACAATTTCAAATTAAATAGCCACACCACCTTCTCAATTACATTTAACTACAAACAACCTCAAGAAACACCAAGAGCTATGCCACACTTCTGTGAACCTGGTCAGGTAAACTACCGCCTCAATTACATTTAACTACAAACAACCTCAAGAAACACCAAGGGCTATGCCAAACTTCGGTGAACCTGGTCAGGTAAACTACCGCCTCAATTACATTTAACTACAAACAACCTCAAGAAACACCAAGGGCTATGCCAAACTTTTGTGAACCTGCTCAGTTAAACTACCACCTCAATTACATTTAACTACAAACAACCTCAAGAAACATCAACGGCTATGCCAAACTTCTGTGAACCTGGTCAGGAAAACTACCGCCTCAATTACATGTAACTACAAACAACCTCAAGAAACATCAACGGCTATGCCAAACTTCTGTGAACCTGGTCAGGTATTGTTAACATGGACGCCAAAAGCAACCTCCAACACCCTGATCTTTAATCCATCATAGAGGACAACCAGCAAACCTGTCAAGATGTCTATTTCTTACACAATCAGGGAAAATTCAATGGGAACATATTGCAGTGAAATACGTAATGTACAAACTAATGACAAATCAAACCTTATAACACAAATAAAAGCAGATTCATAAACCTGACTCTGAAATAGCCAACTACCGCCTAAATTTCACCACAAACAACCTCAAGAAATACAATGGGCTATGCCAAACTTCTGTACCTGTCACAAATCAAACCTTATAACAAATATAAATGCAGACTCGTAAAAATAACTAGGGCTAAATCACTGCAATGCAAACGTTTATTAGTATTACTAATTTGTACACCCTTCGGTACGCAGTCGAACGTTGTACAGCTCTTAATCGACTCGCCAACTACCGCCTCAATTTATGAAACTACAAACGACCGCGATTTAAACAAAATGGGCTGCGAGCCAAATTTTTGGGAACCTTATCAGGTATTGGTTAAACAGATGCCGAAAGCAACCCCCAAAACCAAACGATTACCCGATCCTAACCCAACATGGACGACGGCCAACTAACTCGTCAGAGACAGAGGTCTATTTCCTACATAAGCATAGATTTTAATGAGAAAAAATTACAGGCGAAATAGGTGATGCACAAGCTAATGAGAAAGCAAACCTTATAACACAAATAAATGCAGATTCATAACCAATCCAGTGCCAAATCACTCCATTGCAAACGTCAACTAACAAATCCACCACATCGTTTCAATTTTGAGAAATACAATTTATTAAGACCAATGCTTCTTTCAAAACACCTTAAAATGTTAGCATGATGTTAGACAATCATAACAAAACGAAAATATCTAAACAAATACTCACTGTTCTGTTGATTCACGTAGATTTCTCGGTCTCCGTCTTTCCAACGTAGTCTCAACCAAAATGGCGGACAGGAAAACGGAACTTCTTTCATCGCGTCTGTATTCATGCGCGTTAATTACTCATGCGTGTCAATTACTCAAAAAATTGTTTTACGTTCCGTGTGTTCCTTTTCTACCAACTATAATCTTTGCCGATTTTTTCCACTATTAAAATGATAGAACTTTCCATTTTGCACGGCATTACAACTCTTCACCATTGAGTTTCATTGATCACCTTGTAATATTCAGAACTATTTTCTAAGGCTTGTAGTAACTGAAAACGCCTGTCGAAAACCCGCTTACTCTGGACGGTCGTAAACGACCGACCCAAAAATGGAACAAAATATCATACAAACTAAATTATTGCATTTTAAGGGTTTTAACGACAAATATTAAAAGTAGTTTGATAAGTACACCATCTTTAATGGAGAATAAGATTTGTTGAAAATTGTATGATCATATAATTTTATTAAATGATAAGGGCATCAGTTAATGTAGAATTACCCCACCCACTTTAATTGTTTAATGTCATCCAATGTAATGTAATATATAGAATGATAAATGAAAGCCACATTTTATTCATCGGTATACATACTACTTGAAATGTTGACTGGTTTTTGTTGTTGTTGTAGAAATGTTGCTTACGTTGAACATTTATTTTACGCTGTTACATCATTAATATTTAGGTGAAAGAATGTTAACACGAAAATATTGATACTTAATGTGTTTGATAAATGCCGATTTATCAATAATCTAAAGCTAAAATTATTAGAAATTAATTAAACTTCAAACTTGAATCATTCAATCAAACAGTTAGGAAATCACATTTATAAAGTGTGCACCTAGAACCTAAGAGTGGTACATACACAACCACATATCGTTCATAATCAGTTTGTTTCTTTTTATATGTGTTTATGCAACATTTAGAAGTTGCTGAATGGATTGGAATTATTTGAGTTAAACAACTTACAGATGTGAAAGATTGTGTTTGGTGCATCATAGAACCTGGTTTAGACCAGACGATAACTCATTCTCATTTTTGTTAATTGTTTGTATAGACTCTTTTTTCAAGCGCTGCTTCGCACTGATCGTGTACTCTCATCCGCTTTTGAATAAATTTACAGCATCATATTTGTTGTTATCACAAAAAATTTTGAATAGTTCGACAAATATTTAGTACTGGTATTTGCAACTGGAGTATCAGTTTGTTTGCTTAATAAATAAGAGGTATTGTCAACTTCAAAGGAGGAAATTAATTGATATATTTTACCATTTCCGTTTTGGCAGCTTATTAAAATTAAACACATTTATTTGAAAGCGGCTTTTAGATTGAACCCATCCGCTGTCATTTTCTCTAACAGCAGACTAGCTCTTGGAAAACTTATTAGATGCATTTAATGCAAATTTGTGATAATGTTAGATGTTTTAATTCAGAGTTTTGTGGTATGCTAATTGTTGTTGCATTTACCAATTTGAAATAAATAGTGTTGTTTCTTTTTGCCGAATATAAAATTTGATTGCATGTAACATAATCGTCTCTCGATTATTTTTGAGTTAATTTAAAAAAATCTAATCGATTGTTAAAAAGTTATAGCTAATAATAAAGTAAAGGTTCTGCGTCAGACCACATCGTGTAAAATTTCAAAATTATTTTTTATAAGGAATTTGTAAACAGCATGTGCATGTGCATGTGCATGTGACATTTCCTGGTATGCATATTTTACAAAATAAATCATTCAATAAAATATGAATAAGTTAATAACATGTTTGTTCTATTTAGTTTCTTCCCAGAACCGTGTAAATGAATCACCATATTATTATTAATGCATTTACTCGTTAGTATTAATCAATTATTGGTATAGTTCGATTTGGACCCCTAAGATGTTACCTTAATTAACAAGTCAACTGCTTTATAAAGATTATGAATTATTGATTATTTATAAAGTTGTAATAGTCTCAAATATTCCTGACACACAAATCAACAGCTAACATATTTTGAATTTGTAAAACGTTACAGTTATTCCTATTTTAAAATAAAATGGTTGAAGTTAAATTGACTGTTTGTTTCTCAAAATCTTTTCTTATTTTTTTTTTGTTTCTTCAATTCAGTTTATATATAAGTTGTTTTATAAGGGATGGAAATCACTTAATCTGACATACATTTCCCGTTAACTTAATTTGCCACTCTCTTTCAAATACAGGCATTAACAGTAGTTAAGTTATATGACAAAAATTATTAAACCAGTCTTGCCAGTGGCAAGGGTTTGCGAGTTTAATAACGGTTTCTTGGTTAATCTTAAAAAAAGAACGTGACGCCTTGTCAGATTCTTTTATTCGTGCCTTCATGTTCTTAATGATTCAACTCAAGTTGCTATGGTCTCAGTAAGGTCTTCTTTTCTGCCGTTTTTGCTCGACAATGCCTTATGTTATCTCTTTCTAGCGAAAATCAAGATATTATTATCACAGCTTTTATCACCTCGAGGTACCTTGATGATTTATTAAATATAGATACCATTTTCCATAACTGGTTAATAAAAAGAACTACAGCTTAATAAAGCGAACATTTCATAAAATCCAGCGAACTTTCTAGATCTAAATCTGTCCATTAGTAATGGTTACGTCACTACTTAAAAGAGATGATTTTATTTTTATTACAGTAAATGTTCCGTTTTTAAAAGGCGGTGTTCATTGTGCAACATCTTACAGGTTTTATATTACACAGCTTGTTCGCTTTTTAGAGCTTGCAATGATGTTAATGATTTCACCGAACGTAATCTTTTCACAACAGAACAACTTTTAAAACAGCGTAATCGTTGAATATTTATATCAAATCAATTAGTGTCGTCTAAAATTGTATGTTCCTTCTATCTCTTTTCTGAGGTGTGGCTTTTATCGATACGAATATCTTAAAATTTTTCAATGTATACACTCCGTGTTTTATATTCCGGCGGCTCTTATTTAAAACAATCATTACAAAAATAGAGGGCTCTTTGGTTCTCTTAATGAGGTAAAATTTGCCCATAAACACGCAATTTCACTTATCGATATTCACTTCTAACGTCAATAGCTTTGCATGCCCGGTTTCACTTTATAACGTCTCGGGTTATATGACATCCAGAATAGACATATGTCCTTACATACTCTGTCCAGAAAATCAAAATACTTTATAATATTAGCATACAACTTTCAAATACTAAAACAGTTCTTTGTTAAGGTGCTAAGGCATTTGACATTGCACTTCTATTAATAAAAAAAGAAAGTTATCAAAATCTCTTAGCCACTAAATGCAGTTCAATAAAACTTTGCAGAAATACATGGCATCAATGTAATAACTATGTTTATTTTCCTTACGTTAAGAAAACATTATATCATTATTTTAAAAATTACGTTTAAGTTACACATTGTTGTAAGTATCATTTTACTCATGTGAGTATTTGAATTGTTGTTTTGTGTTGCTTCGTGTTTGTGTTTGATTGCTCATATAATTTAGGGTTTTTAAGGTCTAACAAGTTTGCTTGCTGTTCGAACTTTTCTTAACATTTGTTAAATTAACATGCACTAACAATATTTGATTTGTACAAAGTTTGATAAAATTGTTTTTTTTTGCCGTTTGAGAGATTTTGAATGAAACAAAACAATGACAATAAAAGCAACGCCTTAAGTTAGTACGCGACACTGATTAATTTCATGAATGATTCATGTAACTGTTATATGACTGGTCAAACCATTCAAACACAAATGTCGTAATAGTTGGGCATCAATGACATAAAACAATTTTCAACGAAAGTGCACATTTTTTCATATCTCCAATTAAAATGGCCGTGTTTGAGTGTTTTTTTTTTCGTATTTCTCGACAAACGAATTATTTTATTGTTTGTGATTGTTTTATTTTATTCTTTAAAATCTTGTTACATATGACCACAATCAAAAATAAAAAAAATATACATGTTTCAGGGAGTCATCGACGTAGATTAGCCACCATAACCGCGTAATCTATACTTATCATTAAAGTTTCAAAAGTAAATTGGGATTTTTTCCATATGAAAGCGCTTAAAATGTGTGCAGTTGAATGGGTCTGTGCAAGATGGTACCTAACTTTTTTAGGTTATTTGGAGAAAAATAGCATTAAAGAACTTTTAGTTTTAATTGAAACAATTTTTTAAAAAGCCGTATTTAGTGATAACAGTTATAGATAAACAATCATTTTAAATAAAAGTTAAATGTTTTCAGGATTTCACTACTCGTACTTGTACGCGTACTCGTACTTACTCGAGTACCAATTTTCAAGTACTCAGCAGGACTCAGTACTCATCTTAAATTACGAGTACAAGTACTCGTACTTACTTAAGTACTGACGAAAAATGGTCAGTACTTATAAGTATTTTATGAGTACTATATGAGTATTTTCACACTTCAATGAAATAAAATGAAATTAATAAAACTTAGCCTAATGAAGTGCATTGATATCACATAGTGAGCAGGGTAATTGAAAAACTTTTATATGCTGAACAAAAATGAAAACTTAACATTTTTTAAATTCAAAACTTTTGTTCAGTGATGCTATATTTTATCTTTCATTTATGAGTTATTTTTACATATCTGGACATTTGATAACGCGGGAAGACGTTGTTCTGTTTTAACAGGGCTCGACGTTATCTCCTCTTTTCTAAATCATGGTGAGATCGATAATTTTTAACATAAAAGTCTCAAACACATTGTTTGATTTTCAAATTTAGAAGTATATGGCATGTAAAGAAGGAAAAACACAATCTGTAAAGCCCACTGAAGCAAAGAAATAAGACACAGTTACTTAAATATCCGATTTTGCAAATTACCTCCCTTTTAATTAAAAACAGAACAAAATCCAAGGCAATATTTCCACAACCACGTATTCTTTTTCTTGTTTATTTAAAAAAACGATAAATACTGAACCGATAACTACAATGATAAACATATCGGTGATCGAATTCCTTCAGATACATTCATTCACTGGCACCACTAATGTAATGGGAGTTTTTCGTGTTATTTTTGTCAAGTTTTCATTTTGGCACAGTATATATGTTGTTATTTACTTAAAACTTTCCTTTTATGCTATTTCATGCAATATATTGAATCATTAAATAAATTATACATTTTTTGTGTAATTGTCAATGGTTGAAATACTGTACTTAAATTTACAGTACATTCAATAAGATATTAAGATTTAGCAATGGAGTCAACAGAACTGATTATCGCCTTATTATAATACAATGGAAGATAACACCTTTGCAAATATGGTTATGGTGAGACCAGATACTAAGGTGTAGATGACACTTTTGAAAGGCTAATGATGTTACTTTGCAACTGTACCTGTGACTATTGACAGTTGAACTAGTTGTTGATGGTCACTTTTTCAATAATGGAGTACTTAAGATGTCTGTGTCTGTTTATATATTTTTATCCCGTGACAATGCCAATAATAAAATAATTATTACTTCATTATAAATAGAATTATAGTAGCAAACCACATTTGAATAAGTCTATAGTATGCTATATAATTCAATAGTAAAAGATCGTGTTCTCGCAATATACTCGTGAGTACATTAAGTAGTACTCAGTACTTGCTTAAGTACACTCAGAAAAGTGAGTACTTAGTACTTACTCGAGTATATCTTCAGCATCCAGTACTCAGTACTTACTCGAGTACTGAACCTCAGTACTCAGCCAAACCCTGAATGTTTTACACAACGTTTAACCATTAATTTTATTTATAAAATGTTATATTTATTGAATGTGGTTCTAAATCCCAAGGAGTTAGGAGATTTGTGAATTTGCATCAATTGCATACAGTTTACAAATTTACTTGAATATTTTTCAACATTTCAATCAGGTAAGTGTTTATCATATATCTTATAATGTATTATGGGTTTGGTCAGATGACACTAATGTAGCAGCTGATCTAGATCTACACAGATCTCACATGGGAAAACAGCCATATCCAAAGAATTAAAGGGTAAAATACAATGTAAGTCCTCAATAATCAAGGTAAATATTGTCGTCGATCTTGTCTTAGACCTTTCAATTGAGTATTTTACATTCATATGCACTTTACTTACCATCTAAGAGTTAAAATACCGGTATAGCCATCTTATGTAAAGTTTAATAAATGGGCAAGCAGTGCCACTTGTCGATAATGGCCCTGTCATATGAATAATGGACCGAGGCTTTAGCCCGAGGGACATTATTTTATGGCAGGGTCATTATCGACTAGTGGCACTGACTACCCATTTATTTACCTATTTATTATATGTGTACGTTAATCTTCCTTCACTTTGTATATGATTGGGCACTTTCATTGATACAATTACTACATCATGACTACATTTTAGACTAGCTATCTGAATTTCATGGATTGTATGAATAAAAATGAATGGAAACGAAAAAGGAAAGAAGTGAATTTAAATTGGGAATATTTAAAGGGTATGTACAATTTATTCTTATTTTAATGATGAAATGTGATTAAACCAATGATAACAATTGAAAACCTAAAATAATATCGCAGGGTCATTATATTCACAGCTTCATTCAGGAATCCAGGTCTGAATTCACTAGCTTACGTGATCAACTACAGTGTATTACACTGAATGTCAGTTAACTCAGCATTTGCACATTGCAAATTGTGAAAAAAATAAACATAACAATTTTGTATTAATAACTTTATAAAAGCAATTTTTAACATTCCACCTTACGTAAAATGACAATGGGGTCATTTCTTGACACACTTAGTCCATGTATTTCAGCTTATTATGACTCGCCCATTTTTAAAAGTCAGGTACTTTATATGTTTTATACATCACCTTCATTTCAATGATATTCATTTGAGTCGAACAATTAATACGTTTTTCAATGTAGCGTTGCATGACAAAGATACTATGGACAGTATCTTTGTATTGGGAAAGGCTTAATAAAATATTAATTATATTTTAAGGTATACAAAAAAAGTCATGTAAAATACAACTCCTACGTAATCACAGACAAACAATAAATACCCGAACTTTGCAAAATCAGTTGAAATAAAAACAAAGCCAATTTCATATAACATTTCCTTGTAATTTTTACACTTCAATTCTTATTCATAGGAAAGGAAATCGTTTTTGCGGACACACTGCATTATTTTAGATTTAAAATGTACATTAAACATGTGCATGTTTTTAATGTTACTTGCCAACAATTACAACTATTCAAAACTTGAACTGTTCAAACAGTTGAAAAGTAACATAGTCGTATATACAATTGGTTTGCTGTAATTGTAATAAACTTAGTATATTTCTAACTATATCATTGAAAGTAATGAATCTAACCTCGATTTGTAAAACAGTTAACGTACCTGACATGGTGCTTATCGGTTGTGTTTGTGCTCAAATATTTCGGTTGTAACAGATGTATAAGGGCAAAATATGTGTGCATACGTTACATAGTGCCAAGAAAATGAAAAAGTAGGGGAAATAAGCTTTTTATTTAAAGAATCGTGTTGCATGTACACGTACCTGACATTAACGTACTTGACAGTCAATTTTCAATTTAATGCTATGCAATCAATATATAAACAGCCACTAAGACATGTTTTACCTCAATAAAAAGATAAGACTGCATGAAAAACGAAGAACAATTATTCGGAAATATAATTTCAAAACTACGGACGAGCAAGTCAGTATACTATTTAACGTACCTGACAAATTCTAACGTCCCACCTGTAATTTTATTTTTTAACAATTAATCTTAGATTTGGTGATTCGACGATTGCATTTTAGTTTGTTTCATTCCACATAATTATATATTAGGATTAAGTAAGCCAAAGTTTAATGTTTATTGATGACGTCTACGTTTGTTAAAGTAAGGTTAAAAGCATTTAACGTTCCTGACCAGTATATTTGCGACAATCATTTCACAAATCTAGGTTAGTCAGTTTATCGGAGAATTGTATAATTTTAAGTTACTTCGAATAAACTAAACCATACCCGTTAAAACATGGCCTAACATTGGTGTTTTGTTTCTTATTAAGCTTAAGGTTTACGTTAATATTTATACAGTCCCCTTTGCGACAGACGATTTTTAGGAATTTTCGGCTATTCTGATGTCAAATATGTCGATATGAATAATTATAATTCAATTCTGGTGTTCGTATAATGTTTGCTATATATTAACCATATCGAAATACAAGTTGAACCAACATTTCTTGCTTATATGACTAAGAGAAATGACTGCGACATGAAAAAAGTGAAAATGTCATTTTATATGACATTCAATGATTAAGAATAAGATTAAGTTTGAAAGAAGTAATACCGAGGAAAATGTTAATAATTTTGAAAACTCAGCTGAGAAAATAGAAAATGCTATGCAGCTAAGCATACAAAGCACACAGAAGAAATTTCAATCAATATGCGATTTGCTGAAGGCATCATCATCAAAACAATTAAGTCCCTCTGCAGTCTTCGGTAAGTCACAACAGCCTAGTCCATCTACAGTCTCTGAACAGCAAGCCTGTAACAAACAACTACCACAAGATATACGTGATATAGATAGACAATCAACACCCAGAATACGACGGACAAATACTTCGATAATAGGGGATTCTATTATACGAGGAATACGCACTCGCGGTCTCAGCAATCTAACTGCAGTCAAAACTCCACGAGGTAAAAGAATCAGAGACGTTTGCGAGTATCTACGATCAGAAGAAACGATGTTGCACAGAACTCTTGTGACCTGCAGTTTGAGATCGATGAACTTAAGCAGACACTACACGAACTCAATCGAAATCACTGCAAAGTATTCATTTGTACTGTTGCTCCAAGGCGAGATTGCGATGCCCGAGAACTGAATGCCAAACTGCACAGACTTGAGAAACAAGTATCTTTCACGCTGATAGACAGCGTTAAATATTCATGATAATAAATGCCAAAATAGCAAACTTAAAGTAAAAACAAACTGCATGTCATCTAAAAGTTTATCTGTAAATAATAGTTTTAATACTAGTTCTCAAACAAATGATGTAACCCCACTTACATTTTTTGAACATGGTTTTCATGTCGTTAATTTGAACATTAATCAACTACTTTCTAAATTAGTTGAACTAAAAATGTTGGTATATAGATCAAATGATATTGATTTAATTGGAGTTTGCGAAACCTTTCTTGATCATTAATTTGATAATGAAACTATTTCTGTTCCGAATTTTGTTATCGAGCGAAAAGATCGTGATTGTACAAATATTAGTAAAACGTCTGGGGGTGGGATAGTTTTATACATAGCTGATCATCTGCATTATACACGTAGGCTTGACTTAGAAACTGATGATGTTGAGAGCCTATGGGTAGAGGTAAGGGTTAAAAGTATCAAGCCAATCCTTGTTTGCTCTGTATACCGACCACCTTGTGCTCCAGTTAGTTGGAGTGAATGTTTTGAAAGGCAGATTGAAACCGCGTCAATGTGTAATCTTGAAATGTATATACTTGGTGTCTTTAATATAAATTATTGCACTGATTTATGTCAACTTATTAAAAACCACACTCGCGTAACTAAATCGCCAGCATCTATTATTGATCATTTATATGCCGAAACTGTGATATTAATTTTGTTGTTGAATCTTTTGTAGCTCAAGTTGCAATTAGGGATCACTCTCCAATTTGTTTTACAAGATGCGTACATGATAGTAACAATACAAAACTAACGCATACTGAAATTACTTATCGATCTTTTCGAAAATTTTCTGATACAGACTTTTTATGTGATTTACATGAGTCATTGTCAGATTTTTCAATATCAGGCGGACCTGATGATGAATTTCAAAGATAGACTGCCACTTTTATGTATGTATTAAATTGTCATTCTTCCTTAAAAGCCAAACGTGTTAAGAATATTAGTAGACCTGATTGGATAAATAAAGATGTTATTAAGGCAGGGCGTTATAGAGATTATTACCATAAAACATAAAACTGGCTACTGTAAACATACTGGCGAAACAAAGTAAAGTGTCTTGTTAGGGAAAACAAACAGCGGTTAATAGAATCTATCGAAGACAAGAAAAATATCTCGTATTTATGGAAACATATTAATGACCTTCGTGGTAACTCTCGACATAGGGATATTATTTTAACTCTCTTGAAATTAATGGGCATATGATAAATGACATCAGCGAAATTGCGAACTTTTTAAACGAGTATTTTACCAATATCAAAGACGTTTATAACATTAACTCTACTGATAGAATTATCCCAAATAATGGTTCACTTGACAATTTGGAAGAATTTGTGAATACAAGAGTTCCAAATTTCATTTACTTTACTATTCCTTTTATTAAAGAAAATGACGTTTTAAATTTTTTACGAAAACTAGACATAACAAAAGCAACTGGTCTAGATGGACTTAGTCCGAAATTACTTAGACTATCTGCGAATATTATAGCTACAAGTATTACAAAGCTAATTAATAACTGTATTATCAACAATACATTTCCTAACACCCTTAAACATGCCAAAGTTTTTCGAGGTTTAAAACCGGTGACAAATCCAATCCTACTAATTATAGACCAATATCGATACTTCCTGTAACATCAAAAATATTTGAACGACACATAGTGAGACACCTTTTGTCTTTCCTTAATAAGTACAACTTAATTAACGAAGGACAATCAGGGTTTAGACACTTGCATTCATGTCAAACAGCCCTTGTTAAAATAATTGATAACTGGTTAGGAAATATGAATTCTGGTGAATTAATCGGGGCAATATTTTACGACCTCAGAAAAGCATTTAGTTGATTTCCAGCTGCTTTTAAATAAACTTAAGATTTACAAATTCTCTGACAATGCGGTCGACTTTTTCAATTCTTACCTGACCGGACGTGTTCAGAGCGTTGTAATTAGTAATAGGGTATCTGAGCCGCGGCCTGTTACGATTGGAGTCCCACAGGGCTCTGTGTTAGGACCTGAATTATTCCTTATGTTTATCAATGATCTACCCTTATATATCAACAATTGTTCGACCGACCTTTTTGTGGATGACACGACTGTACATACGCATGACAAAAATGTAGATGTTATTGGTTATTACGCAAACAATTGCAATCAGCAAACGATAAAGTATTAAACTGGTGTGTAAATAATGACATGCTCCTTAATGCAGAAAAATCATCAGTAATGTTAATCGGTACCCGTAACAGACTTGCACAGGTCTCAAATATTAACCTATATATTGATAATACATCTGTTACAAATATTACCCAACAAAGGTTACTAGGGGTAACTATTGATAATAAACTGACTTGGAACTTACAAGTTCATCATATGGTTACTCATATTTACCGTAAACTTACCCTCATGCAGTTATTATCTTCATATGTCTCTCAAGATTGTTTGATAAAGTATTACAATGCGTATATAATTCCCTTATTTGATTATGGTTGTTTGGTTTGGGGCGGAACAAACTCATCCAATATTTTTCAACTCGAAAAACTACAAAAACGAGCACCGCGAATTATTCTTAAAACAGGGCTGACTACGCCTTCTTCTATCATGTTTAAACATTTAAGCTGGGTGCCTGTCCGATGTCGTATCAAATACCATATTCTTTTACTAACCTACAAAGCATTACAAAACTTAGCTCCAGTGTATATAACTTCGATGTTTAAAGAACTAACATGTAGCAATGACAGGCAATAAAGATCTATTTCAAATGGGAATCTATTAGTTCCAAAATTTAACACTCTATTATACAGTAAATCATTTTCAGTTGTTGGTCAAAATTTATGGAACTCTTTTCCTTTGAGCGTAAAATCATGCAAAACAGTTAAATCATTTAAAAAAAACATGTTAAAAAATTCTTATTTGATAATATGTAGTGGATTGTCAATACAATTACAGTGTATTTATGTGTAAATGTTTAAGATGTTTGGGTAATGAATATTTTGTTATAATTGCTATAATTGTTACAATTTTTCATTTAAATATGTCTGTTTTCAGCATTTTCATATTGTTCTTGAAATTTTTTGTATTTTTTTTTCTTTCTTTCAATTATATTATGAGAATGTATGAATGTATGAATGTATGTATGAATATAAATTTGTAATAATTTGTACATTTTTTTAAGAGGACCATATGTAAGAATGGCCATGCCAAATATGTTATCCTCTAAAAATAAAGAATTTATTATTATTATTATTATTATTATTATTATTATTATTATTATTATTATGGCCCTGCGTCTCGTACGTTAATACCGTGCGACCTTGAATAACGCTTCCAGTCGTAACGTAAATTTGTTACATTTATAGTAACGCATTAAATAATGAATATAATATATTTTTAAATGGCATTATAGGCGAATTGAACTGACCATTGTGATCCTGGATTAAACCAATAGCCTTTACTCAGCGTTTGAATAATTTCAGTTTTACTGGTTAATAGATATTTACGCTGAATTTTACATGCTTACATGTACCTAGACAAACTGTCTACGATAATAACTAGGGATGAGAACGAGAAGCAAAATCGGTACTCGGGTACTCGGACCTTGTTCCGATCGAGTACACGAGTGCTCGAAACCTTTATCTAACGCAAGAGGAAATATCAGCTTCCATAAGTTTTAACGATCGTACCGGATCGTACATTGTTGAGCCGATGGGTGGTTGGGTTGGAGTTGTTTCACCAAGAACACTTTTACGTGTTTTGTGCTATGAGAACCTGTTGGGAAAGTGTGAGGTTGGTGCACCCTAGAACCTGATTAAGCCCCCAGCGGCAATTCGATTTGCCACTGACTTTTCCAAGGCGGTAACCCCTCGGGTTCTCATTTTTGTTAATTGTGTGTGGTGTCTTTTTTTAAACTGATCATTTTATAATCATGCTCTCTCCCTCTCTCTTCTTCTTGGCTGTGTGGGGAGGCTGTTTTTCTAAATGTGGCGATTCCTGATATGCATATTTCACCTTTCAACACTTAAGGGGTCGCAAACATTGCAAATGGCGAAAACAGACTTAAAATTTCAAAAATGAATTTGAGGGAAATGCTTTATTATTGCCACATAGATTTTAGTAAAGAAATGTATTTAGCTAAGGATGTAGTTAATGTTTGCAAGCTCAATTTAGTCTGATTCATGATCGAATTACCAAACACATACTAAAACAAAAGAAAAACTGTTTGCATGAGAACTCTGAAATTCATATACAATATACCAACGCAACTCATACCTGAAATAAGTATATGCTGGTCTACAATTGTTAGTGCCAATTCGTCAAAATAATGTTAGGGTTTTCAATGAAATTCAAGGAAAACTTAGTTCTGGGTTCAAACTAATGTAGAAATTCTTAAACAATAAAGTTTATGAAGATATGTTAAGAAAACAATAACTTCAAGACGAAATTGTTTTCATGCAAAATGTACAAAGAGAAGGAAATAGTCTACGTGCAACAAAGGTCCTATCTCCATAGAAACCAATCTACACATATCGCAATTAATATTTTTCACACACATGTCTTATTGAACGTTTTTTTTCAAATTATTTTGACGAGACATAGAAAAAAAATATTCTTGAAAAATAACATGCAACTTTTGATCTGAAACCAAAATATACTCATATTTTCATATACATTTATTGACTGTTATTCATCCCTCAAACACCAAACAACATTATTATTAAATTACTACATGTGTAGTAAATGTGTACACAATTTTGGATGTACTTAATCAAATCTAATCAATGTGTGTGGTAATTAAACATGTCGCCAAATTGTGGAGTTAACTGTTTAAATGTTTAAACAATATGGGTTAATTTAAACAGTTTTACAGCATAAGGATTTACACTCGTAATAAAGTGACAGGTTAAATGTAACATGAATACACAGTGATTGCTCTGTTTTCAATTGCCTGTCTGAACAACTCAAACTATAATTCCACACGTCTTCTCACTAGAAGTGTGTTTGCTAACATGTCTACACATTGCGTTTCCTGGAAAGGAAAATAATCACCGATGCTGCAACAGCAAGAATTGCCGATAGAATAACCAGTCCAAATCCTGCATGGAGATCTAATTTCGCGTTTGCCGAAATCAACGCAATAACATTGTCCGTTATGATCTCGTCTGTCTTGGCTCCGAATATTATAACGCCGATGATCGCCAGCAATGCTGCAAAATATTTAACAGAATGTTAATCGTATCTGTTTTGTTTTTAATATAACTGTCGTCATCAGACGACCTGTCACTAGTTTTATAGATGCAAAATTAAACATGTTAAAGGATGAAAGAGAAGCCATTGATTGGCCCTACAATTTTGTAATCTTGGCGTTACTAGACACCCAGTTTTATAAGCTTGAGGTTTGTGTTATGCGACTGAAACAAGGCGCATATCTAGAACATCCACTTGATTACGGTCTTGATCAATAAACAAATTCAAATTGAATGAAAACGAAATGGCGTTACTAGACACCACGAGCATAAACGAAGAAAACTCGAGGGGTTACCGCCTATAGGGCTTGTTCCTTTACTTTTCCACTGCCATGCAATGAACACATTATGAGATATTCGTAAAAGTGTATAAGACCTTGAATTTCCTGGTCGCGCAAATAGACAACAGAAAATGTTGATTTCTTTCTGCATAATTATCATATTACTCCTGTGTGTTTTAATTGTTGTGGATTTTTTGTTGATTAGATTTTGAATTTGCCTTTAAATAGCATTTTAATAAATGTTTACACTAGTCAAAAGTTCTAAGTGCACACTTTTCAATTTTGAATATCTTAAAGTAAACATATTCAAATTGAATAAAAGTTTGACTTAATGTTAATAATGATCAAACAATAATATTTTTTTTGAAAACCGTGCATATGATTTACGTTTTACGTCATCCACGTCGGCATACGGTATTTATGCATTTCCCCGTGCAGAAAGCGAAATTAATTTTTTTACAATCGTTTTTGTTTTTCACATGTTCACCGACTCCAGACAAACACGAAAAACACAATAACAAATTGCAACCATGAAACGGTTGACGTCAGCAGACAACGAAATTGCCTTCAAAATTATTTTCACATGCCACGCTTCAAATTTTGTTGTAAAAAATATTGCCGGCTTCGTAAATGCAAAAGAAATACCTTTTTTTGCATATTTTAAAAATTTTAAAAGAAGATCAAACGATATTTTTTTAAGATTGATTACGTTGCTTACGTTGAACGCTGATGTTACTAAATTACGTCAATAAATATTTTACGTAAAACAACGTAATCTCGAAAATATAAGTGTACCATTTGTTGGATAAGTGTCCAATAAATAAAAATTAAAAACTGAAATTTATAGAAATTCAATAAACTTCAAAATCGATTTATTCGAAAATGACGCTTTTTTGGCCAAAAAGCGTGTCCGAAAACTGGTCAATTTTATCGAAATGAATACATTTTTTCGTCTTGAAAGGCTGTTACACATCTTTTATGGAGAATTGTATCATCCAAAACTGCTAGACAATTAAAAAAACTTTTGGCACAAAACATTGTGTAAGAAATGGAATTTTCTCCTTGAAATCTTGTAAAAACGTAATGGATAAAATAGAGAAAAGTGCGTTGGCTCATCGTGCCAAGCAGACCATTACAAAGCTACAGAAAGCTATTTCAGTGCAATGGAATGGCAAACTACAATATTTCATTTAAATTTGCATGAAATTTAAATTATACAGAGATTAAAAAACGATCAAAAATGATAGCCGATGATAATTAACTTGAGAATTTCTTTCTGAGATCAAGTGAGCTAGAATATTATTACTTTTTAATCTGGTTAAGCAGACTTAAACTTTTTGGTGTGCTTTAATAGAATATTGATTCTTCTTCATTGTAATTTACACTATTTTGAAAGATTCATTCAAGTAATTAGAAAAATTAACATTTATCAAGTGTGCACTTAGAACTTTTGACTAGTGTAGATCTTGCTATTTTTCTTTACTGTTCTAACTGTTCATACCGTAATTAAAATGAGCAATTCTATACATAGTAACAACTGTTGATTTTTGTAAATCTCGTGCATTACACTTTATGAAGAATAGACTGTTAGTTGCGTGGTATAGAGACCATAAGGGTACCATAA
Organism: Corbicula japonica; assembly: GCA_038501625.1. Taxonomy (NCBI): domain Eukaryota; kingdom Metazoa; phylum Mollusca; class Bivalvia; order Venerida; family Cyrenidae; genus Corbicula; species Corbicula japonica. The sequence continues at coordinate 1,341,088 of JAZAYU010000096.1, read as the reverse complement.
TCGGAAGAAAAGTAATGCATTTGTTACGTTTTGAATTCCATTTATTTATCTTTTTACTACCTTAGCTTCACTTAATGTTTATTATCAGTTCTAAATGGAAATATGGAAAGTTTAAGTACTGTGTATTTCCGTAAGAAGTTACAATCGAGTTACAGTTAATTTGTCTTCAGAACTTTCTCCATTAACTAACCTCCATTAAAAATCATAAATGCAGCTGCAAGCGCAATGATCTGCTTGTCTTTCATTACAAATCCGAACAGTAACGTCAACGCAATACCCACACTCATTGCAAGAATCGAAAGTAGTACCATAGCTTGAGTCGCTTTCCACCAACTAGGTAGGCTATCGGAATCTATATAAATGTAGCAGTTTTTTATAATATGTAACTAAACCATCAAAATACAGGTACACTAACGGCAAAGGTTTTGTAATCAATAATGAATAATAAAGTCGCAAAACCAAAAAAATTTTAAGTGAACATCAGGATAATAAACAATTAAGTAAACGGTACGTAGTCATAGTAGTTGAAAAAAAAATGAAATATGCATATCAGGAATGGCCACATCCAGCATACACAGCCTCCCCACACAGCCAAAAAGTAGAGAGGAAAAGAGAGCATGGTATTACAAAAATCAGTTTCAAAATGGACGCCACAAACAAATAACGGAAGTGAGAACCGGAGGGGTTACCGCCTTGGAACGGTCAGTGGCAAAACAAATTGCCACTGGGGGTTTAAACCAGGTTCTAGGGTGCACCAACCTCACACTTGCCCCAACAGGTTCTCGTATCACAAAACAAGTACAAATTGTCTTGGTGAAATAACTCCAACCCACCCATCAGCTCAACAATGTTGCATGCAAAAGCATACAAACATATAAACATAAGAATTTAATAGCATTGCAAAGCCAAAGGGCGGGTACTCAATGATCTTACAGAGACCAGAGCACCTGGAGTAAAATCAGCAAGAACACGATGACAGGGATAAAAGAAACAAATCGAGCTTCTAGGTTCTTTTTAGAAAAGATTTCCCCATAAACTTTCATAAACTCTTAAACCCCTGCCACCGTCGTGCAACCAAAGAGGTAAGCATAATGATCAACTGTAGATGGGTTAATCACCAGGCCTGCAGAGCGCTGTAAAACATCATGTTGGTAACCTTTCTTTTTAAATTTACAGATGGTTTTTACGAATAACCGGGAGAAATTAACATCGCCTTTTATCTTCTTAAGTTTATAAATTAAATCTCCATAAAAAACTGGCTGTGAAATACCTTGTTGCAATAGTGATTTTAAACTGCACCTGTATTTATGAATTAGATCTGGATATCGGCGATAAAACTTGCAAAAGGTTTTCCTTAATTTGTGATACCTATAACCTTGTTTTAAAAGTTTTTCTGTAATGCAAAGATTACGTTCATTGAAATCATTCACATCGTTGCAAGCTCTTGAAAAGCGAACAAGCTGTGAGATATAAACCCCGTAAAAAGTCGCACGAGGAACATCGCCGTCTAGAAACGGAAAATTTACTATATTAAAATTAAAATCATCTCTTTTATCATAAATTTTAGTAGTGACGTAACCATTGTCAATGGATAGATTTAAATCAAGAAAGTTTGCTTGCTTTTCTGAAGTGTTCGCTTTATTAAGCTGTAGTTCTTTAGGATAAATCTTATTAACCAGTAATGGAAAATGGTTATTATCTATATTTAATAAATCATCAAGGTACCTCGATGTGTTGTTAAAAGCTGTAATAATATCATCTTGATGTTCGGTAGAAAGAGATAACATAAAATCTCTTTCATAACAGTATAAAAACAGATCAGCAACAAGGGGTGCACAATTAGTACCCATTGGAATGCCTATTACTTGTTTATAAATAGAGGTACCAAATCTCAAATAAATATTATCCAATAAAAATGTGAGCGCCTGTATAAGGTCTTGACAGGTCCATGAAGTATAATTATCATAAGAACCATCTGTAAAGAATGCCCTATGTTCATTACAAGCAATAAATGTTTTATTTTCTCTAGCAAAAGTTTTTTCAATGAGACTGGTTAGCTTGTCTCTTATTAAATTATGAGGGAGAGAAGTATACAAGGTAGAAAAATCATATGTAGACAAACAGAACGCCTGAAAATTATTTGATTTAAGTTTCTTCAAAACGTCATTTGAATTTTTTATAGACCAAAATAAATTTTTGCCAGTAGTTTCAAAAACTTTTTCGCAATACCTAATTACATGTTCTTTTATAGCTGTAAGACAAGATGTTAAGAGTACGGATAACTTTGTAGTTGTACAAGAACTAGAGTTAGCGATAAATCTTGCTTTGTACGGTGTTTTGTGCATTTTAGGCAACCAATACATAGTAGATACTTTGTCTTGTTTCGGCTCAACACTGATTCTAAATTTTGTAATTTGTAGAGTGTGTGCATATCACTCTCAGATGAAGAAGTCAGTGTATAAGCATTAGTGCTATTAAGCTCTTCAGTTTGAACATTTATATAGTGTATACGTCACACTATAATAACATTATTTGAAGCCTTATCAGCAGGTGTTAAAGCAAATTTGTTGTGAAAATCTTGAATACTCTTTTTCAAATGACGAAAGTTAAAACGAGGTCGAGGTGGTAGTAAAGCTATGTTTCTTTTATAGAAGGATATACGAGTGTCAATTATTTTGAATATTTGTTTTTTCCAGTTTGAAAGAGCATTAGGCTCAGCATGTTCTCGTTTACACCATTTATTGCAAAAAGAATTTAAAGACTCTGCAATTTCCGCACGACAGGTATTAAAGTCGATGTCCGATGGAATTCTGTATTTTGGACCTTTTGAAATTAAATTGCGGATTCTAAAGTCTTTGATAACATTTAGATCCCCTGTAACGATATGACCGGCAGGTTGATAGCAAAATTTTGAATTAGAACAGTCTCAAGATGATGGTGTGTTTTCAACAATCTGTAAATCCGAGGTAATTTTGTTGTAATTGAAAATTGTGTTTCTAATAGGCTTGTTATATTTATAACAAACGATGGGTGTTTCAGTATTCTTGAAATAATTAGGTATAGCCGATTCAACAGTTTTATCTTTAAATATACTTGGAAGGTCAATAAAATTTATGCCTTTATTTAAAAATGAAATTTTAAGAAAATGTCTTTGGTGATCAGATTTCAAGTCAATGTGTGGTCTAAGAACATGCCGAGTGTAACACTGAGTAAGGCTTGCAACTTCATAAAGTGGATGAGTTCTAATAACAATATCATCGGCTTCCTTATCCACTTTTTGTAAACTAGAAATAGAAAGAGAAGCTAAACGCGACAGCATAGCATGTCTACCAGAATGTTTTAAAATATTTTGAAGGTCATGAATAGAACAATGAATACGTGATTTTCTTTTGATGTTACCATTAATCCTTATCCCGTGTGACCTCGATTTTCGTTTTCGTAATTCTAGCAAATCAAAAATGTCAAAATCAGGATTATTTGAAATGTTGCCTTCTTGATAAATATTATCAATTAATCCAAGTGGATAGGGTGTTTGGAGTTTTTGTATCCATTTTTGCTCCGATATAAGTCTAGCTCTAATTTTAAATGCTCTAGAAGCACTGCTATCAAATATAACTTTTTCAACAGGTTGAATATTAACATGTTTTAAAGTGTGGCCTGATCGTTTGAAATGTTTATATAAAAATGTATTGATTTTATGATTGTTTCTTATTTTCGAACAGTGCTGACTAAAACGTGTTTTCAAAGGGCGCCCAGTTTGTCCAACATATTGAAACCCACAATTTAAAGCATTTCAAGTTAAAACATAAATAATATTGTCTGATTGTCAGTCAATGTCTGAATCGATGTTAACTGAAAAAGTTCTACCATTGACTGTAGATTTAATTGTTGAACTACATTTTAAAAAACTGCAGCACTTGCACCTCTTTAAATCGCACTTGTATATAAATGGATACGATCTGCGTCTTCCGTTGATAATTTTAAAAGGTGTTGAAATGTTATATTTTTGAAGTATATGTGATTTTATAGGTGACAATTTTATTTTTAATTTTTTTTTAAATAAATTAGTGCAATGTGCACTCTGCAAACCAGTCAAATTGACGGAAGTGGCCGACGATAGATTAATTGTAGATAAACGAACTGACGGTTGCAGGTATGTAAAAGTATTTAATTTAGCTGGAATATGAACAGAAGACGCAGAGGATAGCCTTGAAATATTATAAAGGCCACATTGCTTATCTCAGAGATATTCAACTCAGTCAATACACTATGTGTAATCATTAACTTTGTGACACGAGAACCTGTAGTGGCAAGTGTGAGGTTGGTGCACCCTAGAACCTGGTTTAAACCCCCCAGTGGCAAATTATTTTGCCACTGACTGTTCCAAGATGCTAACCCCTCGGGTTCTCACTTTCGTTAATTGTTTGTGGCGTCCATTTTGAAACTGATTTTTGTAAAACCATGCTCTATTTTCCTCTCTACCTTTTGGCTTTGTGGGGAGGCTTTTTCTGCTGGATGTTGCAATTCCTGATATGCTTATTTCACTTTTTTCAAAACAACGGCATTGTCGCACCAAATCCGGGAAGATTTTTTTGTTGATTTTCAGAAGATCAAGTGAGCTAAAATGAAAACTTGACGAAATAACATGGGGAACTCCCATTACATTAATGATGCCAGTGAAGGCAAATATCTGGAGGAATTCAATTACTAAAACGTTTATCTTGGAAGTTGTCGGTTCAGTATCTATCAGTTTAGAAAAGAAAAAAAAGAAATCAGTGTGGCATACAACAGTTAGAGTTTGTCCTTTCATGAGGTAATGGAGGTATTAAACAAATAACAATTTTCTTGTCAAAAACTAATCAAAAACCTGTTGTAAATTACAAGGTCGGGCGCGACGTTGCCGTTGACATTAGTTAGGCATGTAATGAAATTTCTATAGGTTCTAATACATAAAGATTCCATTGAGTTCAAGCCAAGATCATTTACACGTGGCCTTGTTCTTGTTGAAGGCATACCTTTTCCACAACGCATTCACGAAACTGACCAACCATACCATGAACTGTGATGTTATCAAAAGCTTTTACCTGTGGCCTCGAACTCGTTTAAGGTATATATACCGTTACCTCAACACATGCTTGAAATTGACCAACCATACCATGAACTGTGATGTTATCAAAAGCATTTACCTATGGCCTCGCACTTTTTGAAATTATATTCCGTTACATCAACACAAGCTCGAAACAGGCCAATGTTTCCATGGACGTTTATGTTATCCGATCCGAATGAAGCCACCAACCAATTAGGTATAGCTATTCCGATAATATCAACGAGAGTGGCAACTCCAGATAAACACGTGCCGATTATCAGTAGGGTATTCATGGCTATTCTGCAAGAGAAGTCACCATTGAGAAACTTTTCTAAAGATAACATTTCTGATATTATATAATCATATAAGTTGAATAAAAGTAAAGCAACCACCAACGTTTCTCTATATGAATTTGACTGAAACACAAATGATTGATGTAGAAGTCACATCACTGAATATTATAAAGCAATTGTAGAGACAACCGTCTCCTTGGAATAGTTGTGAAGGCATACGGAGAACGGAGAATGATCTTGCAAATTTAAGTGCCACCAAGGAATGTTCTGAATTGGCGTGTTGTTGAGCTGCAAGCTAGTTCAAGATCAATGCCCTGCCTTCTTGGCGCCCCTATATATTGGAGAGCAATCTTAAAGCAATAATGTTTATGAAACAAGTGTTTCGTAAGCCCGGGTTAATATATGCAGTATCATTTTCCTTAATTTGTTTGTATGATGACATTAGCCGCCGAGAAATAACAAATAAGTATTAGCGGTAATTTGTTAAATGCTTTACAATATTCTGAAAATGCACACCTTGTGCAATGAATCGTTTAAGTTGGTAACTTAAGCGAATGGAATGTTTATTTATAATTTTATCTTTTGTAATTGGTTTGTTGACTCGTTAAACAGTAATACAATACTAGATTGTGTCCTAGTTTGCGGATGAAATCTTGGAATCAATTAACATGGAATTGACAGTCGGATCGAATAATTTCAACGGATCAAAAGCAAATCAATGTAGGTATGAGCACAATGGGAGCGGAGTAGAATTTGAAACGGAATGGAATCAAATTAAAATGTTCTAAGATTTTAGATCACTAGAAGCAGAATTTATACTGTATGTATCGTTTAGACCGTATAAAGGTTGTCGCAGCTATTACTAGCTTTTATTTATAGAAACTCTTTAAATTGTATCTTCCGTTTCCACTGCATAGCCATTCTAAATTATTTGTTTTAAACACTCCATGGTATTCATCATGAACACGACGAAATCTTACACAAGAGTTCATAAATCAACAAATATAAGCAGGCATTTTCCTAACATCTAGTTTAATTTCCACATAAACTTAGTCTTAGATTAGTCTGAAATGTGTTTAAATCTATTGTCAAAACATTACAAAGGAATTATTAGAACAACAATAAATATTTTTTTTTAATTTCATTTGTTTAAAATGAAATGATTTCATAAGCAACTTAATTTCCACTTCAAATGACAATTTAACACAAGGACAGTTCATAATTAGTGGATAACCCGCGTTTTAATCTAAAGTTACTTGTATTGCTGGTTTGAAGATATCCTATTTCCTACAAGGTCGATAAATATTCTTTAAACTGATACATAAATTAATCTTATTCAAATGAATTGTTTCGTAAACAAAAATATTAAAATGTAAAGATTAGTTAGAGTAGTTATGAAAATAAGAAATTATTCCGTCCGGTATTAATAATTTGTAGAAAATAAAAGTACATGACGCATCCCGCCAATTTAAATATATAAGGTACATGATTTGTGCATCGAAACATTGCAAAAATGTTTGAGACTCTGATATAAAACTGCGGTATGATGAGTTGCCCGTTAGAGAGGCTTAACTGTTTGATTGGGTATTTCTTTCCAGAGCAAGCAATTTCAAAGTCAGATCTAACAAAATGTTAGCGTAGCTATTTTCAGGAGATGATTTTAATCAGATAATCAGATTGCAGTTCAAGCATACGTAGAACAGTATTTGTTCGCAAAACATACCGTATCGTATGCATTCATTTACTAATTCAATCAGCGCAGTAGCAAAATTTATTCAGAAAACTTTAAAGGTGATTTCCCTTTACAGAATGTGCAGTATTAAAGTTTAAACAGCATGAGATATCTTCTAAGGCCGATACAAACAAGCAGTGCGATATTGAATACACCCGTATTAAATAGGCTGAAACATAAATAATATAGTATATGTTATATGGTGTATATAAACCCGTATAGTGCTGGCCTACCTTCAAAGGCCTAAATGTATCGTGCTCATTGAATTTTAATGATAACCGAAGTCTTAAAGTGACAAGCAAAGAACTATTTTGCACGTTGGGTACTTACAAACACTGTTTCGCAGAAGACAGATGTGCAAGAACTACGAATAAAGAGAGTGGACCGGTAATGCAGTGGTTTGTAACAAGACGGGAAATGCAAAGTGGACACTAACAAGAACGGTAATGGACGGTGAAAATGGCATTTAAAGTTCTCTTCGTATCTATATATTAATATATTTTTCAACTGGTTCCACGGGTTTACAAACATTTTCGCGAATTTAACGCGTTAACGTAGTCTTAATCTACATTAACGCCAGTCTATTAAATTTGAAAAAAAGTCTTACCTTGAAACAAATTAACTGTGATTCAATCGATTGGTTTCATAAAACAGAAGTAGAAATGATGCCAACGGGACAAAGTTAACGATATATTAGATCGCCCTGTTATGCCTAAATAGTACGATAACGGGTAGAAGAGATATAGAGTAGAATATCGATTATTATTAATGATTTGAACCATGACAAACAGTTCAGTAATTTTATCTACTATAGTAGAGCAGGTATTTTAAAAGTAGTGTACTTTGTGATAAAAGCATGAAATTTTCCGCCAATGTTTTGCCATGTCATAATAAGTGATTTTAGATATGGAAGCATTTCTGGAAACACCTACTTCCGGTTTTATTTAAGATAGCCGTTATTTATGAGAAATACTATATTATTATAATGGTAAAATGACTTGTCAATGTTAATTCTATAGAAGTGTTCCCCATGTTTAGAAATACACTTTTCGCTTTTAGAAAAGGGTATTTTAATATAATGTGTATTTATCATTGTCTGTGTTCGAATTGTAACCTAACAGGCACGATATCAGCACGAAATAATTCCACGTGATTCTGTTTAAGATCCGCTGAATTAGAGGCATCTTATATCTGTTCGATTTTCTAAAAGGCAAGAAGACGTTTTTAAATAGATGAAAAGAGAAACTTTGAAAGCCACCGAACACGACAAATATGAAAATATTGCAGGCTCGGTTTGATCAAGCCTGTTCAGGACCATATAATGTAATCGCATAATACTGCCCATGACGCCTAGCCCGGGTTTAGCGCAGCTCAATATTTACACCATTAACAATACAATTTTGATCCATCTCAAACGGTTTAATGCAGATGACGGCAAACATGGAACATTCGATCCGGTCTTTTCAGATAAATACCTTTTCATGTTCAAGCAGGGTTGTTACAAGCTTGTTATATAGACCCTGGTTCAAGTAAGCGGCGTACGGTCTACAGATAATAGAATGGATTTGACCTAAACGAGAAAACAATGAGCTGAATTAAACAGAATGGAATTTTGACAGGAGATCTGAGATTATAATTCCTGCATTTTAAAGACAATGCCAAAGGCAAATTAAAAAAGCAGGAAATATATCCTTGGGGCGGTTAAACAATATCCCAAACTATATCAGCCATATTCAAACCACTCATTTTTAAACTGTCAAAATAATGCAAACAAACGAAATTTTAGAAGTACTTTACTATAGTATCTGTTACTACGTAAGTATTGTGCTCAAAGATCTTCAAAGGACGTAAATGTTCAAGAAATCAAAACAATGATTCATGCATCAGTTAATTTGTGTGCGGGATTCTATGGAGGACTAAGATACAGACCGGTGTGTATGTCTTTTATCTGAATTACGCCGCTCTTCAAAAAGAAGAAAAATAAAATGGCTGCCATTGCGAGATTGTTTTCGGCAAACAAGCTTGGTAAAGCAGTTTTCCAGGCATAGTATTGTTAAGTCAACAAACCCATAAAACTAGTGAAATATATTTTAGTTATCTAATGATAGATATTCATTTCATCATTATTTACTTGTAAATTATTGTTAAATTCCAATGACATTGCTTGGCCTTGAAACTGTCTGCGTAATTTTGTTATAAATTTGGATTATGTAAACGTTTGTTTCACTGTTGTAGAATGGATAATGGCAAGCGAGTGTATAGAATATACGCTCACATAAATTAAATGGAGAAATTAAACATGAGCTAGCAGTCTTATAAACAATAGACAGGTCTAGGAAACGGCTATTTTTACAAACTGTAAATTTACAGACTGTCAGTTTATTTATACCAGTGTGAACAAACTTCAACCATTTATATATTTATGTCCTATGTTATGATTTTTTTATCAGAATCAACAAAAATGCTTTAGATTTGTGAATTTCTAAAAATAAAATGTGTCAACTTTTGTATCAACCATAGTCCATAAATTTACAGACTAATTTATCTAGAAAGTAGAAGTATAAATAAACTGACATTTATCTATAAGTATTGTTTCAAAATTAGTGTCTGTACGGAAGTCGGTATTTCCTTACAATCGGTCTTTCCTTACAATCGGTCACTCACGGTCAGGGGGGTACGCGTATGTATAACCACATAGCAGCTATGCGTAAAATTAATCAAATTTTGAAATATTTATTGAAGTCAACAAAAATTTCAACAGACAGTAACTGCATTTGTTTAAATATACTAAGTGACACCAAAAATAATTTCATTTTATGTTACTTTATCAGTTTTCTCAGTTAAAATTGTAATAGTGGCGTTAGCTTCGTCAGTAACGGTTGATAAAGAATGAAAAAATATATACATTTCAGTACCAGCATTAAATAATTTTTATGACAAGTTACAATTTATTGCAAAATCAAATAAAATATTTTAAAATTTTTCGCTAATTTTAACTTTTATCATTGTAAAACATGTTTTTCTCAACACGCTCCATACATCGCCATGATCGGTAACCCCCCTGACCAAAGTACGATCGGTACCGGAAAACGGGCTAAAAAAGTAATTTCGAAATCGAGAATAAATAAACTGACATTCTGTAAATTTACAGACAGTCTGTAAAAACATCCGTTTCCTAGACCTGATAGATTTCTTGTAACCTTATCCAATCTTGTGATAACAACCTATCAAAAAATAGATAGTGTTATATTTATAGCATGATAGCGGGGTGCAACGCCCTGCCTTTTTGAAGAGCGTCCCTCTGCCCATAATCTTAAAAAGCTCCCCTCTGCCCTTTCTCCATAAACGCCCTTTTGCCTTCAAAAATTAATTATAAATGTCAACCACCACAAATTCATTGCCTGTGTTTTCCCAAGTAACCTTGTGTATTCTAATTTACAGAAATGCAACGATGCATGTATACTTTACAGTGACCATCTGAAATCTAGTCCCAGACAAGTCATTAATCGATATCTTGACAAGTGACAGATACACAGGAACCCAGTGTCAAAGACCTTATTAGTCATAAACAGCTGATTAGCCTAATCAACAGTTGTTTTTTTTTGGGGGGGGGGGGGATAAAAACCAGGTTATCAGATAATTTTAAAAAACAAAAATAAAGCAAAAACATCGTAATTTTTATTCAGTGTTCTGTTGTCAGAGTAAGTCAAATGATACATGTAATTTGAAAAAGCATATTCACCTATTTACCGACCCCACCCAAACACAAACAACAAAAGATTACAACAACTTAAATTTAATTATTCAGAAAAGTGCCCTTTTGCTAGCGAAAAATATGAATTTGCACCTGCCCCATTTTGAGAGCACCCTGCCCTTTTTTCACAGCACCATGCCCTTTTTAAATCCCGGATACAACACTCTTGACATCAGCAGTGGCTTTATTTATTTAAAACATAAACCATTTGGGGCGCGTTACAGGAAAAGTTACCTTCTGACAGTTGAGGTCAATCTTTGAAATGACATCATAAATTTGAGCAGACAACATTATTTTTTATGCATTTCGCGGTAAAAATACCATTTTATTGTCAAAATTTGTAACAAAATCACATTTTTGTTATAAGAAAATGATTTATAATTGTAAGTTCTTTCTAAATTTATAAAAACTAAAATATCACTTAAATTGACTGCAGGTACCTTTTCCCGTGACATGCCCCGTTTAAGATAATTTCCAATTTAAATGTGTGATACGAGTAATACATTTTATAATAATTTTATGCAAACAACCTTTCTAATGTTTTTTTTTCTTATACTGTTCAGCACAGGCAGCTGCTGTTAGAGCCCTACAGCCAAGATGCCTGTACAGCAATGAAATAACAACCAGAGATTGCTGGGGTAAGCCGTTACTGAAGTTTTCTTTGGCTATATCTGTCACGCTCATTCTGTCTACTCAAGGGAAATGTCTTAGCTTCTGAACCTAGGGTTTTGAACATTAAGGGAGTGACAACAATATAATATTTACGGGGTAAGCTGTGATATAAATATTGCTGTTAAGATTCAATTAATATGGTACTTGTTTATGCATTAAAATAAAATAACATCATATTGCGTGGACTAGTCAGCCTATACATTGTCAGAACAAGTGAAGTTTTACCATTAATGGAGAAAAAGGTGCATATCATTAATCACACACTCAGAAAACACAACCTCCCCAGGCAGCAAAAAAGTAGAGAGGAAAACGAAAAGAGAGCATGTGTTTATAAGAATAGCAATTTCAAATAAGACTCAAGAAGTTGTAGTTGTTAAAAAAATTATACAGTAAAAAGTACTGCAAGATTCTACAGTACTGAACATTATGAAATTGACAATTTTTCCGATTCCGATCCGGTGCGCTTCTGATCCTAATGTCATCTGTAAACGATCCGATTCCATTCCCATTGCGGTCCAATTCCAATTCGATTGCACTCCATTTTTTTTCACTCCAGACAATGCACTCCAACCGATCTTTTCGCTCAAACTGATTTTTCTGATTCCAATCTTTTCGCTCCCGATTTTCATTGGTCATTGAGTACAACGCCAGACAATTCGCTCCAAACAATCTTTACGCTTAAACCGATTCTTCGGATTCCGATCTTTTCGCTCCGGAATTTCATTGGTCATTAACTATAATGCCAGAACATGCGCTCCAAACGATCTTTACTCTCAAACCGATTCTTCCAATTCCAATCTTTTTGCTCCCGCTTTTCATTAGTCATAACTTATAACACATCTCGCGCTGAATTTATATTTATGTGACATGTTTCTTAATTGCAGTTTGTTTAATTTTATTTTTTAAACACCGTGGTCGGATCGCTAATATATAAAACTGAAAAGCTATAAATAGAAGCGATCCGATCCGGTCAAAACGCTCCGGTCTTTTCACTCCAAGCGATCCAAACACTCAAAGCGCTCCGGTCTTTTCACTCCAAGCGATCCAAACATTCAAAGCGATTACGATCCAGTCAAAATGCTCTGGTCTGTTCACTCCAAGCGATCCAAACACTGAAAGCGATTCGCTTCGATTCCATTCCATTTCCAATTCGATTGCGCTTCCATTGCGCTCCTAACGGGATCGGTTTGCGGTCCGCTTCCGATCCGATTGTCAATTTCATGACTTTCAGTACCGTACCTACTATGTTTCCCTTTGTTTTGTTTTGTTTTTGTCTACTTAACACAAGAACAAGTGCCAGAAATCAAACCTCAGAAAAAGTATACCATTAAACTTCTTATCATAACTTAATATGTACAACTGTATGGCAAGTGGTTTGCACAATTATTCCAAGAGCCATAGTTATTGATGAGAACAAGGGTAACTGGCCAAGAACCATAGTTAATTATCAGTAAAAACCATAGTTCTTTACCGGAGTTTTCATCAATAACTATGGTTTTCGAACCAAGAACTATCATGAATAGTTTATCTGTTGATTACTATCGTTTTTGGATTAACTTTACAAAGTGCTTGCCACACAGCCATTGTCAGCTGTGCAAAAAAAAAATTAATTCCTGTGCGATAATGTTTCTTCGCCTTCTGTGCATTATTTGCTCACCATGAAATAAAATTTCATGAATGATGAATATTATGAGCATTGTACTGCCTGCAAATTAAGCTGGGGTTGCTAATTAAACAATTACCGCAGTAACCAATATCCTATAGCAATATTATGATGTGTTGTTTTATTTCAGTGAACATCAACCCTCCTCAGCCCGATCTAGCCACTCAACCAACTGGAACGATAGTGGAGGAGACTGTCAGGAACCTGTTCCTCACAGAACTTGTCAAGGGTAAGTCAGAACTAATTAAGCTGGTCAGCTCAGTACAGCAGCAATATGGCATTAATAGCTCAGTGATAGCACGTCATGCCTCTGAGTCCAGGGATCCCTGGTTTCATTCCCTGCTAATCATAAAATTTACTAACAGTCTTATGTAAGAGACTTTTAATCAAGGTCAGTGTAAAACAGCACTTTAAAGAACCAGTGATAAGGTATAGAGTTTAGATCCAGATCAGCCAGAACATCTGTGAGGTCAGATTCAGATCTGGATCTACAATATTTGCATCCTGGTCAGAAATAGTATGAATCTTTAAGTGAAAAGATGATGCTAATCAGACGGCACTGATGTACTGGCTGATCTTGATCTAAACTGTTCATCCATCCAATGAAAGACTTATCTATGGAGTAAAGGGTTTCATATCTTCTGAATATATACCGTCATTGTCTGAATATAAGCCGCACCTTTTTCCAGAATTTGGCAGTAAAAAGTTGGGGGTGCGGCTAATACACAGGTTTGGCTGCTTATACATTGCACTAGGCCATTTTCATCTGTTCCATCAGGTTTAGGGGGGTGAGGCTTATACATGAGTGGGGCTTAAATTCGAACATAAATTCGAACAATGACAGTACTTGTACTATTAAGCACGATAAAGGTTATCATGAACTAAAGTGTTTGGTTTGTTTTTTAGGCTTTTCCATTGTACAGAGCATGATGTTCAGAGAACAGGCGACTTTAAACTACCCCTTTGAGAAGGGTCCCCTCAGTCCTAGATTCCGTGGTGAGCATGCCCTTCGACGATACCCATCTGGAGAGGAGAGGTGTATAGCATGCACTGTGTGAAGCTATCTGTCCAGCTCAGGTATTTAACAATAAATCCATGTTAACACTAGCTTTACCCATATGAGTCATTTATTTAGCAACTTATTCAATCTGGCTCTAAGTTTTTTTATAAAAAGGGGAGGCTGACTCCTTACATATAGAACAGGTTTGATATTGAAGTATTGTATTGAATTTCAGTGTGGCATCTCCCCTTCAATATAGTCAGTATCAGTAAAAAAATCCATGACCAATGTCATGCAGTGATGATCGCATTTATCAAGGTTGTCTGTTTAAAGTTTTTATTAGGTTGTACCAGCTAGCTTAATTGAAAGCATTGGTTGAATTGACAGTTCGCTCCCAAATAAAGACAGTATCATGTGAAATTCAGTCGAGCTATTTATGCAGTGTGGCGGCTGTAAAACGTCTCCCTGTACATATAGTCAGTACTGTTATCAGAAAAATAATCCATTACCGGTGTTATGTAGTGATGATAATATTCATCAGGGTTATCAGACCAACCTTTTTTGCGGTTGTGCCAACTAGCTAAGTCAGTAGGATTGTCAGAATTGCACTGCTAGCTGCTGTCCCCGTGATGGTACGGGTTTGCTCCAAAGTAGAGACAATATCATTATAAATAGACCAACTGACTGCATATTGCACACTTCAGTTTGGCTACAACTTAAATGCTGCTGCATGTAGCACCAACATAGAATTTATGTGTCATTCATTTAAATATACAGTAACTTCTTAGTATTTGAAACTTGTCAGGTCTGAGGAAACAGTATAATTAGCAGTTATGGTCCCAGGAAAAAATAAAAAAAATATTTAAATAGATGTTAAACTCAATTCAGTTTTTTTTTTTTGAAGTTGTTTGCAAGTGTTATCAAGAAAACAAACTCTTTGTCTTTATTAATTTTATCCATACTAGATGGAGACCCGCAAAAGTGCAGGCAGGCTATTTGCTATAATAGAAAGGCATGCCTGAGCTTTAGGACTGTACTCTAATCTTAGTTTTTTATATTCGGCCAATATCCACTGTACCATAATTGGGCTTTTATATTGTTACAGGCTATCACGATTGAGGCTGAGACCCGAGCTGATGGAAGTAGAAGAACCACGCGCTATGATATTGACATGACAAAATGTATTTACTGTGGATTTTGTCAAGAGGCATGCCCTGTTGATGCAATTGTAGAGGTTTGTTTGTGGTTGAATTTATTTTTAATTTTGACAGGGTTTACTTAATTTTCTAGCGAAGTAAAGGAAGTACATAAGTTGTCAATCAGATATTAAGAATTCTTTACAGAATGAGTAACAGACATTTCGTTCCGAGTTTTAAGTCCAGTTGCTCAAATCAGTTTTTAAACCCAACCCTCCCCAAATTGAACCTGCCCGGGATCGTGAGTTCGATCCCCAGCCGAGGCGGGAAAAAATTTCTCCGTAACAATTGAACTCGGACATTGCGTCTGAGAGTCATTTGTCCCTCACCTCTGATTCAAGTGAGGAAGCAGTCAGTCGCTTGCGGAGAAATTGGTTAGTACTGGTTGGAAACCCAGGAACACCGGTTAGGTGGACTGACCGCCGGGATATAACCTAGAAAGCTGTTGAAACCAGGCGTTAAACCCGAAACAAACAAACAAACAATCCCCAAATTGAACCTGCCCTGTCTGAATATTATGAAACCAATTACACATGTATATTGTTTTTTTTATGGAGCCTTATTTCTTATTACTATAATACACTTCCTATATAAACCTGTATTAAAAAAATATACCGACCCAGTAAAATTTTGTGACATTTTAATTAACATGATTGTACTGTATAAGTGGTAATGTTCGCGAGGATGTAATGTTCGCGTATTTCGCGATTTGATTAAAATCGCGAAATTATCAGCCAGCGTAAATTACAGCTTATGTACAAGCAAAATTTTACCCTTACACCGGACTATGGTAAAACAAAACATTATGATCATTGAACTTTATTACAAGACTACATAGTATACCTGTACAGATTAAAAGCCATGTAAACGTACAATTAATACCAAATATCAAAACTTATACACAATTGTACTAATTAAATTTGATAAACTAAACGACAATTCCTTTGAAAACTATTAACTGTCTATGTAATTTGTATATATGTACATCGGTAAGGACTGTATCCCGCATTGGTGAAATGCAGATATGCAAGTAAATCATGGGCCTTCATAAGCTAACGTGCATGTATTGGCCTAATGTTTATTGTTATTAGGTCAATTCTCCAGCACACTATGTTTAAAACACGTCGAAAATGGCAAGCGCAGTTTGATCACACCTGCAACGTAAACAGGTACAAACTGCGGTCAGATTTCACACCGGGTTATCGTTAATAATAAAGTAATCTGTTAAAAGGGCAAACAATTCATTGATGGTTGCTAATTGACGATGTTCACAGTTTGTCATTTAACAATCCAAGTTTTGGGAAGACTACTTTCAGTTTCTACCATGGAATTAAACAAATAATTTAGAGTGAATATAACGACGTGTAATTTTTACGAATTTCATGAAATCATTTTTTCGCGAACATTTCCACACGCGAAACGCCGGCAAAACAGAAAACGCGAACTTTTACGCCAGCGAAATTATCCACTTCTACAGTATTTTATTTGTTTGACACAGATATTGGGGGAACTTTTAAATGCTTTAGCAGAATGTAGCCATTAACACAAATGTTTCTCTGCTTTGTGCCTATCATACATATACTTACGATATACAGAAGCTATTGAGACTTTGATTACTTATAGTAAAATGTAAAACTTACACTATGAACATCCCAGTGAAATATTGCCGTTATTGCACTATTGATTCATGAAAACATTGTTAAATGGAAATATTAATAAATGGGGTCAATGTGTTAATCTAATTTGGAAAAATATACATAAAAAGAAAAGAAAAAGCATAGACATGTGGTAGTTTTTAATGAAGGGTATATCCATAAACAATAATTATTATAATTATTTCCTTGGTATCCCAAGTAGTTGATTTTGGTAGAAACTGATGGTGAAAATTGTATTTAACTGTATACTGTATTTAATTTTGTTATTAATTTTAAAGTCCAGTCAATTTGACTTTAACAAAGAACATTCTTAAAGCCATTTTGAGTGTAAATTGAATAAATAATTCCAATGACACAAACCATATATCCTTGATTCTTTTTTGCTAGTCTTTTACCATCTGGTGTTTTATCATCAAACATTTTTCTTAATAATAAACAGACAAGTGTCAGGAAGCAGCCTGCGATAATCTTGTTTTTGTTTCATAAACTGATGACTTCTATCATAACACTGTTTTCAGTTGTAATGTTGTACTAACTGTTGTTTATACACTGTAACCTGCCAGCATCATAACCCTTTCCTTGATATATACACATTTTTACGCATGTGCGACCAGTGTAGATCCAGATGAGCCGGCACATCCGTGCCATCTGATCAGGATCTGCACTGGTCGCATTTTGGTCAGAAATAGCCTAATGAATTAAAAAGGAAACAGTTTAGACCCTGATCAGATGGCATGGATGTGCGGGCTGATCTGGATCTAAACTGTTCGCCCTTGCAATAAAGGTTATCTGTACGGGAAAGGGTTAACCCTTTACTCTGGAGATGAGGCTTTTATGGCATGGGCAAACAGTTTAGATCCAGATCAGCTGGTACATCTGTGCCATCTGATCAGGATCTAAACTTATAACTTAAGGATTCATAAGGTTATTTCTGACCAGGAGGCAAACACTATAGATCCAGATCAGATGGCACAGATGTACTTGCTGATCTGGATCTTAACTGGCCACCTACATGTAAAAATGTTTATCTATGGAGGAAAGGTTTAAGCCCTGTTGTGTACAAGTTTTGTATTGGTGGCTAAAGATCTTTGATTTCAAGCTTACAGTTATATGGAATGTTTGGTTGTGACGTTACATATATCCACTTCCCTTGTACTAAACTGCTACTTTGGTTTCATTTTCGAAATGCCTTTTGTTAATTCTTATGTTTTCATGTTGTCCACTGATCATGTATACTTTTGTAGATGTTTACATGTATGTACCTTGGAGTCAGTTACATGCGGTGTTTCTAAAATTTTCGGCAAGCCAGCCGGTCATTACATGTAATATATTTTGAGAAGATACTACAGTTTTGTTGTCTGCATTCAAAGGTTGCAGACTATCAGTTTGGGGTTGTGGAGATTCATCTCTTTAGCCTGAGAGATAGGAATGATAGCTGTTTTAGTAGATTTTACATGTAGAAACCACAGATTTTACTGGTCTGATTGAGACAAGTCTCCATTTCAAGCAGTCACATGATTTATATTAGAGTCCTGTCTCTAATTTCAGTTTTATGATCTTGGGCCCTTAGGATCTGAGTCTATATACATGTCAGATATAAGTTATAATATATTATTAGTCTAAGGGATGATAGAGGTTATTTGTAGCTATTTTTGATAATAAATAGGTTACCAGTAACAGTGTAGATAATTATATGACTTTTAGAGACTAAATGGTTAATTAAAGATACTGATCAGGCTAAGCCTAATAGATAGCATTGTAGACCCAGAGCAGAGGGTACAACAGTGTAGACCCTGGTCTAAATGTACTTAAATTATTTGACAACTAGCACAACAATTGAACACTTGTAGTATAACATAAAAACAAATGTTTTACATCAGTATGTGACATGCAAAAAAATTGTAAGGAGTTAGGATTAGCTACAATGTAGTTTAGATATATGTAAAGAGTTACTGTCCTTCATTGTCCATTGCTTTTAGGAATGTTGTTGAGTCGTGACAGCAGACTTATATGTTTATTTCATATCATTAATTATCCATGATTTATTTCATATGTTTCAAGGGGCCTAACTTTGAATATTCAACGGAAACTCATGAAGAGCTGCTTTACAACAAAGAGAAGTTGCTAGCCAATGGTGATATGTGGGAACCAGCTATCCAAAACAACTTACAGGCTGATTATTTATACAGATAGAGGTCCATAGTGGTTCCCGCCTTCATAGACTGATTTTGATAGTTACCTGTTAAACATGTGATAAACAGTGGTTGTTTTTAAGATTGAAATATGTATAGTGACAAGGTTTAAATGAAGAAAGTAGGAAAGTTGTGTATTGAAAGATAAAACGTGAATCTGGTTTTCATGAAAACATTTTTACTAAAACTGGCTGTGCAAGCTGCTTTAAACATATGCAGAATATAATGCATGGACATCACTTACATAAACTACTGATTTCTCCTATGCCTGTGGGTGATACTAATATTTTAATTATAGATCAACAGTTAATGTTGAAATGAAAATGTTTAGAGTCAAATAAAGATTGTTTGTTGTCAGTGAACTTGTTTTCCCATTATGAAATTAGATCGAGAAGAATTTAGCAAAAAGTTTTAAATCCATGAATTATATGGTTCTTTCGAAAATGTGTTTGGCAGATTTTGTTTTGTCCGAATATAAAGAGTGATTTTTTTATCACAGATTAACAATAGCTGAACATTGGATTAAAAACAAACGGAATGGTTTTAAAGCATAGTTTCATGGTTCATTCTACAAATCTGAATTTATTTTCAAGGGCTTAAATTGTTTGCATTTTTTTAAACATGTCTTTAGTATTAATACTTTTATGTCATGTGTTGAAAATAAGGAATATTCATATTTGATCTCCCTGTTACCTTTTTGCATGAATTAATATTGTGCAAATGCTTTGAATGTATCTAGTGTAGCGCAATACACGTAGCTCTGCGGTAAGTAATTGGTTTCTTTTCTTGTATATTCAACATTAAGTCCATATTAGTGGTTGAAATTTTATTTTGTTCAATGGAATTGCAGTATTTTCAAACAATTGGAAAATTTTATTCTGTAAATCAGTACTTAAGCATCATTGAATGATTTACATGTAACCTACCTGCTAAGTGAATCCGATTATTAATTATAATTTCAACCACTAAGTTGGTTAGTGTTAATTGATGAGCAAATACAATCTACAAATGTAAACTTTATATTAAATGCTCATTAATTAACACAAACCTATACTTAAAGATGCTGTCTGTAAAGATTCTGAAAATAATGGAACTCTCACACTGTGTAGGAAGGAAGTATGAAAGTGGAAGGTAATAAAAAACAATTTTGAAGCTAATTTAAAAAAAAAATGTGCATATCAGTATAGAACAATTTAACAAATTACAGATTTCACTCTGAAGTTATTACAAGATGATATGAAAACAGCATCTTAAAAGATTATAGTCATTCGCACATCATTTTAAATATGACCGTTTTTAATTGTAGCCTAGATATGCCTGTTTTTCCAAGTTCGGGTTTTTGAATGCTTTTGTGCTCATTTATGAAGCTTACAGTTCATTAGCCTTTAAGGTAGACTAACTGTAATGATTTCCCGCGCTTTTTTCTCAAATGTCGGGAATACTCGGTTAACTGTCACTAACAGTCGACAATAATCGATGTCGCTTCAGCTACTATCGGCTCTGACGAGTAGCGTCGGAAGTCACCGAAAGCGAGTCGATGTTTGACGACGTCGCAAATTTATGCGCGGGAAAGCATTACAGTTAGACTACCTTAATTTACAGCAATATGCTACAATAACTTTTTTCCTTTAATATAACTGTATAATTACTATTCAGGCATTACTTTAATGTGCCTCAATGTTACTGGTGATTTGGAAAAGCTAACCAAATTGTCTGGCATATCACTTTTTATATCTGTTCTTCTTTTTCATTTTTCAAGATGCTTCATGATTTCTGTAAAAACTGATAAGGTTTTTGTGATAAAGCCTTGATCTCGCTAAAACAGTGCTAATTGTCCAACAAACATGACTTCATACCAAGTTAAATGGAGCAAAAAGATACTGGAGTATTCCATTCTGCATATTTATGGTCTTCAACTTTCCTAACATCCTGACAGATGCTTTACAGGCAAAATGAGTTCAAAGAAGACAGGTTTAGAAAAGAAAGGCAAGCTTGGTTAACATTTATGAGAAGTTTAATGTTATGTCTTACATTTTACAGGGCCCCAATTTTGAATTCTCCACCGAGACTCATGAGGAACAGTTGTACAACAAGGAGAAGTTGCTTAGTAATGGTGACATTTGGGAACCAGCCATCCAAAACAACCTGGCGGCAGATTATATGTACCGATAAAGTTGGGAGAACTCACAAGAACTCTATGAAAACAATTTTAAGTGTTATTACATATTTATGGATTATTATTAATGAATCTAAAATCGAACAGCAAGATCCTGATCTAAAAGTTCTTTTCACATAATTATAACCCAATGAATCTAAAATCGAGCAACAAGATCCTGATCTGAAAGTTCTTTGTCACATAATTATAACCTAATGAATTTAAAATCGAACAACAAGGTCCTGATCTAAAGTTCTTTGTCACATAATTATAACCTAATGAATCTAAAATCGAACAACAAGATCCTGATCTGAAAGTTCTTTTCACATAATTATAACCTAATGAATCTAAAATCGAACAGCAAGATCCTGATCTAAAAGTTCTTTGTCACATAATTATAACCTAATGAATCTAAAATCGAACAACAAGGTCCTGATCTAAAGTTCTTTGTCACATAATTATAACCCAATGAATCTAAAATCGAACAACAAGGTCCTGATCTAAAGTTCTTTGTCACATAATTATAACCTAATGAATCTAAAATCGAACAACAAGATCCTGATCTGAAAGTTCTTTTCACATAATTATAACCTAATGAATCTAAAATCGAACAGCAAGATCCTGATCTGAAAGTTCTTTTCACATAATTATAACCTAATGAATCTAAAATCGAGCAACAAGATCCTGATCTGAAAGTTCTTTGTCACATAATTATAACCCAATGAATCTAAAATCGAACAACAAGATCCTGATCTAAAAGTTCTTTGTCACATAATTATAACCTAATGAATCTAAAATCGAACAACAAGGTCCTGATCTAAAGTTCTTTGTCACATAATTATAACCTAATGAATCTAAAATCGAACAACAAGATCCTGATCTGAAAGTTCTTTTCACATAATTATAACCTAATGAATCTAAAATCGAACAGCAAGGTCCTGATCTAAAGTTCTTTGTCACATAATTATAACCTAATGAATCTAAAATCGAACAACAAGATCCTGATCTGAAAGTTCTTTTCACATAATTATAACCTAATGAATCTAAAATCGAACAGCAAGATCCTGATCTAAAAGTTCTTTTCACATAATTATAACCCAATGAATCTAAAATCGAACAACAAGGTCCTGATCTAAAGTTCTTTGTCACATAATTATAACCTAATGAATCTAAAATCGAACAACAAGATCCTGATCTAAAAGTTCTTTTCACATAATTATAACCTAATGAATCTAAAATCGAACAACAAGATCCTGATCTGAAAGTTCTTTGTCACATAATTATAACCTAATGAATCTAAAATCGAACAGCAAGATCCTGATCTGAAAGTTCTTTTCACATAATTATAACCTAATGAATCTAAAATCGAACAACAAGATCCTGATCTGAAAGTTCTTTTCACATAATTATAACCTAATGAATCTAAAATCGAACAACAAGATCCTGATCTGAAAGTTCTTTGTCACATAATTATAACCTAATTAATCTAAAATCGAACAACAAGATCCTGATCTAAAGTTCTTTTCACATAATTATAACCTAATGAATCTAAAATCGAACAACAAGATCCTGATCTGAAAGTTCTTTTCACATAATTATAACCTAATGAATCTAAAATCGAGCAACAAGGCCCTGATCTAAAAGTTCTTTTCACATAATTATAACCTAATTAATCTAAAATCGAACAATAAGATCCTGATCTGAAAGTTCTTTGTCACATAATTATAACCTAATGAATCTAAAATCGAACAACAAGATCCTGATCTGAAAGTTCTTTTCACATATTAATTATAACCTAATGAATCTAAAATCGAACAACAAGATCCTGATCTGAAAGTTCTTTGTCACATAATTATAACCTAATGAATCTAAAATCGAACAACAAGATCCTGATCTAAAGTTCTTTGTCACATAATTATAACCTAATGAATCTAAAATCGAGCAACAAGGTCCTGATCTAAAAGTTCTTTTCACATAATTATAACCTAATGAATCTAAAATCGAACAACAAGATCCTGATCTGAAAGTTCTTTGTCACATAATTATAACCCAATGAATCTAAAATCGAACAACAAGATCCTGATCTGAAAGTTCTTTTCACATAATTATAACCTAATGAATCTAAAATCGAGCAACAAGGTCCTGATCTGAAAGTTCTTTGTCACATAATTATAACCTAATGAATCTAAAATCGAACAGCAAGATCCTGATCTAAAAGTTCTTTTCACATAATTATAACCTAATGAATCTAAAATCGAACAACAAGATCCTGATCTGAAAGTTCTTTGTCACATAATTATAACCCAATGAATCTAATATCGAACAGCAAGATCCTGATCTGAAAGTTCTTTGTCACATAATTATAACCCAATGAATCTAAAATCGAACAACAAGATCCTGATCTAAAGTTCTTTGTCACATAATTATAACCTAATGAATCTAAAATCGAACAACAAGATCCTGATCTGAAAGCTCTCATGTGATCAAATTAGTTTCTATGGAATAAAGGTTTATTTTAGTCATGCATTGTATTTGTAAAAGCAAACAGCAGTGAAAGACCACCTTTAATTTTTGTGTCGCCCTTTGAAAAAAAGGCATTACATAGGGATTGCTTTGTCCACTCATCCGTCACAAAAACTTAACGTTGCCCATAACTTTGCAATTTCTTTATATTTCTTTATCAAACTTTCAAATTATATTGCTTATGACAAGACGCTCGAGCTGATGCTAAATTCTTAAGCTCAATGTCACATTTGATGGAGTTGCTCCGTTTTGTACTTGGCTTTTGACACAAAAACTAAACATATTAGGAAAATAATTTTATTATCCAACATATTTACAATATTATATCATGCCAATACAAAAACATAAACTAAACAACCATCACCAAATGTTCACAAATTTACATGTACACTTTATAGTCAGTTTTCGGTAACTAAATAGTCACATGACAAAAACGTAGAACTACATTTAGATATAGTCTATCAGCAACAAGTTTCACAAATTAGATATCGCTAATTTCTCTTGATTAGTATTTATCACAGAAAAATATTTAATCTCCCCTTATTGGTTATGTGACTTTCTACTCATTCATAAGGTTCCAATATAAACATGATGTAATAATTACTGTGTATGTAATTTTGTAACTTCTTCGTGATTATCAGATTATAACTGTGAGCAGTATTCAGTGCGACTTTTATTTGGCATCGGGAATTAAATAAAATGGCTACACAAATATACATGTAAAAAAATAATAATTAAACCCATTACATGTTACATGTACATGAAAAAGCCTGGCACCAAAAGATTTATCAAAGTGGCATAAATTGAGAAACAAAGTAATTATTCACAGTATCACAGATTTGCTTATTGAGCATGATAATTGTTAAATTATCACAAGATATAAAATAGAACAAAATA
Source organism: Corbicula japonica (assembly GCA_038501625.1). Lineage (NCBI taxonomy): Eukaryota > Metazoa > Mollusca > Bivalvia > Venerida > Cyrenidae > Corbicula > Corbicula japonica. Next base: position 1,316,270 of record JAZAYU010000096.1, on the reverse strand, counting down.
AAATAATTTGCAATTACACTATCACAATTGTACTTAGATAATGTTATCAAATAAATAAATTAGATAATAAATAAAATATGGACGGATGGGTTGACGATAATAACATAAAAAACATAACAAAATTACGGATGGGTTGACGATAATAACATAAAAAACATAACAAAATTTAAAAAAAACAACTGAAAAATAACAGACTGTGTATCACAGATAATTTGCAAAAAAGTTATAACGAAAACATAAATGAAAGTAACATAAATTAAAGTGTAACATAACGAAGATATCACAGATAGGCCGATGAGCAATGATACTGTCACAATATCACAGAAGATTTGATCACAGATCATTAAAAAACATATAACGAAAACATATAAAAAAGTAACATAAATTAAAAATAAAATATAACTAAGATATCACAGATACGCAAATGAGCTGTAAAATCTCCATGTATCACAGACAATAATATCACAATTAATTTATAAAAAAATTTTAACAAAAATATATATAAAAGTAACATAAATGAAAGTTTAACATATTAACTAAGATATCACAGATACGCAAATGAGCTGTAAAATCTCCGTGTATCACAGACTATAATTTGTAATAATATGTAACGAAAACATAATATATAAAAGTAACATAAAATAAAGTGTAACATAGATATCACAGATATGCCGATGAGCACAAAAAATGTCAAAATATCACAGACAATAATATCACAGTTGATTTGTAAAAAGATGTAACGAAAACATAATATAAAAAGTAACATAAATTAAAGTGTAACATAGATATCGCAGATATGCCGATGAGCAATACAATTGCCCAAATGTCACAGACGATAAAACAGGTTTAACGGTATAAATCTAACAGAAACATTCAGTTTACTATAACTAAGAAGTAACATTTCCTTCAATGGACGAATAGTAGAAACAAATACACAGAAATGCGTGATGAAAAAGTAAAGAAATTGTCACAGAGTGTATAATAGATGTAGCGGTAACAAAACAACTGAAAGTTAACTTCACGATAACAGTTTTAATACTTTTTTTAAAGTAGAAATAAAACTAAAAAAATGATAAGGCGGAAGAAGTTTATCACAGATAGATTGTTTAGGATTATAACAGTAACATAAATAAAAGAAACATAAACTTAACGAAAACAATTTTAAAATGGACGGACAGTAGAAGTAAAACTCAAAATAAATAAATATTCGGACGGACCAAGTTTATCATAGATAGATTGTAAAGGATTATAACGGTAACATAAATGAATGAAACGTAAATTAAAATTAACGATAACAATTTTAAAATAGGCAGATAGTAGAAGTTAAACTCTAAAAAAAAACCGATCTTCGGACGGACGAAGTTTTTCACCGATAGATTGTAAACAATTATAACATAAATGAGAGAAACGTAAATTAAAATAAAAATATTACGAGAAAAAAAAAACGGACAGTAGAATTAAAACTCTAAGAAAATGAATAATGTTCGGACGGACCAAGTTTATCACAGATAGATTGTAAAAGATTATAACGGTTACATAAATTAAAGTAACATAAATTAAAATTAACAATAAAAATTTTAAAATGGACGGACAGTAGAAGTAAAACACGAAAAAGGTTCCGACAGACCACCTTTATCATAGATACATGTAGATTGTAAAATATAATAACGGTAACATAAAAAATAAAAGAAACTTAAATTAAATTTAACGATAACAATTCAAAAAATTTGAAAAAAGGAAGGACAGTAGAAGTAACTCTTTAAAATAATAAATAAAATGTTCGGACGGACCAAGTTTATCACAGATAGATTTATAATAACAGTAACATAAATACTAGATGGGTGTTCAGTTGAACACTTGTGTCGCCCTCTGGTGCTGTCGTAATAAAAATGCAAGTACAAAATGGGGCATAACTCCATCAAATGTGACCTTGACCTTAAAAATATAGTATGGTCACGAGCGTATTGTCAGGGAATACAATTTGAAAGTTTGATGAAGAAATATTAATAAATGGCAAAGTTATAGCCAACGTTAAGTTTTCGTGACGGACGGACGTTCTTACGAACGTCATTTATGTGGCTACTCTATTGTCCTCTCTATTGTTCTTTTAGCCACATAAAAGAAAAAATAGCCACGTAACAGAACGGAATGAATAGAATTTACCGTTACCATTGTTCTCATAGCCACATAAATGGCGTGGCGTAAGCATGGACCGACGGACGGACGGACGGACAAAGCGATCCCTATGTATCGCCATTTCTTCGAAAGGGCGACACAAAAAGTAACAAATTAAACTTAACAATACCATTTTAAAATGGACGGACAGTAGAAATAAAACTTTAAAAAATAAATAAATGTTCGGACGGACCAAGTTTATCACAGATAGATTGTAAAAGATGATAACGATAACGTAAATAAAAGAAACATAAATTAAACGGTAACATAACTAAACTAAAAAATATCACAGATATGCTGGATGAGCCATGATAACGTCAATATTAATTTAACTAACAATATCACAGAAGTAACAGAAGCATAATAAAATTAGCATTAAGTATAATATATCGAATATTCGGACGGACCAAAAGTATTACATGTTGTTTTAAAACGAAAATTTCACACACACATTGTTACCGTTTACAACAGTAACCGTAACATAAATAAAAAATGCAGCAAAAGTAAAATCAAAATCCGATGAGAAATATAGTTCTTATTATCATAGGTTCAGCGGCGTCTAAAATAACAGTAACATTAAGTCATTCTTAACGAAGATGACGAAAAAAAAATAATTAAATAGTTTGAAACATTATAATTAGTTAAAACACACCGTGTTTAGATCAATCCAGTATGTAACCGGATTTTGTATTCTCGCAAATATTATTTTATATTAACGAGGAATAGGCATTCATGCATTTGCATAAAAAATAAACACAATAAATTGTAATTAAATATAGCAAGCACTTGACAAGGAAATGTGTATTTAGAAAGACAAACTTAACGAAAAATAAAAATAAAGAATTGTTTTGCCTGTGTAATGCATTATCTTAATGCGATCTTCGTTTTGACCAATGGAGTTTTACGTTTTAAGCCGATTCGACTTTGGTATCTAGCCCAGCAATTGTTTGTTTGGTGCCGATATTGTTACAACGTTCCCCATTTACTAAGAGATTCATAGTGAACCCGTGTATTCCATCCTGGCCACGCCCATTTGAATCGTCAATATTTGCTTGCATTGGTTCTGAAAATAATATCATTACGTTATACTTTTTTTAAATATAATAGTAGAACATTAAATAATATACTCTAAATTTAAACTCTTAAGAAAAATAAAACTTCAATGATGGAGATGTTGCTTATATAAAAAGTTTTCAAACTTTCTCAACCGACAGAACATGACGAATCTCTTCCGAAAGTATATAAAACATCGCAATTGTGATTTCGATTACTGTGGTATCATTTAATTTCGCGGGGCCTAATTTTCGCGCATATAAACCAAATTGCACCTTCGCGCGGACATAAATTCGCGCAAATGTATTGCTCTGATATGATAATATATTATGAGCCACATCTTCGCTTGGGTTTGATTTCGCGCATACCGCCTGGCGCGAAATACGCGAAATATAATGATAGTAATAACTTTTATTGTTTGTTCGTTGAGTGTTCTATATTATAAAACTAAGTTTTGTTTGATTAAGTGTGTATAACTCTTATTACATAAGTGTTGCCACGTTTATGATGGTTTTTGAGTGACACCCTCTTTCAACTAGTGTTTTAATTCTACTACGTGAAAATGAACATATATTCTTACGAAAATACATACCATTTGATGTCAGTGACGACTAGCCCGATGCGTTAAACAGTATTCCATCGTTTACAGCTCTCAAGTTTCTGGTCACAGTTCACTTCCATGATAGGATTATTTCACTTCACGGTCGGCATTCCATTTTATTGCTTGCATCAAAACGATAGTCGAGTTCTTTTGATGGCCATCTGTTCGAGTCCTAAAACAAATAATAACAATATATGATACAGTATTGAAAATTGTTTAATATGATTTCACTTTCAATCGTCGAACAACAAAAGCGTTCTTCTGGGAGCGACACTGTAAACTATATAGTATTCGCAGGGTACTTATTTTAGTGGATTTAATGGGTACATGAAGGTCGATCAACGGATTAAAAACATCAAACAAATACAGAATGGTAAATAGTTATTTTAGAAATCGAAAAGCAGGAATTTAAAAAACCCAAAAATGCCATTTTACTGATAACCACAACATTTTATTACTCCGGATTCTAATCGCAATTGACATCCAGAATAGCCTGTATTCGTAAATAACCGGCACGAAAGCATCAGTTAAGCTGACAAATTGTGTACGATTCCTTAATCATACCAAACGCATTAAAATTATTTCGACATAAAGGATATTATTAGCACGAGAACAATTACCCATAATGCAAATCTATTTTTTAAAAGTGCCGATGGCGACATTTCTAATTTTTACTTATAATTATATCGTTGTGACAAATTGTAAATTTGTATTTCGCGAACGTATTTAGACAAAGCATCAGAAATAATTTTGTATCTGTGTGACTTCTCAAAAAATAAAAATAATAAAATAAATCATTTTTACTACGCGCAAGTATATACAACATAACATATATTACTAAAGCAGTTAATGAGAAACACAGAAACAAAGTTTTCAAAGGTTGTATCAAATTTCGGGGTTTCCGCGTTTCGCCCATTTCTAAATGTTGACACCAGATTTTAACATAAGAATTTTCGGCGTATAAGTTAATTAGGTGTAAACATTCGGCAGTTTATACATCGATGAAACGCGGAAAAGCAAAATTTTAAAATTGAACTTGACTTTTTTTCTGCCTTTTAACGATGTACGAGTATTTTCTGCCCTTCAACGATGTACGAGTATTTTCTGCCCTTCAACGATGTACGAGTATGAACTGTCCGTAGGTTCAAATCATTCTTAAAGCATAACTAACGCAATGAGATCTGACGAGATCATTATAATTATTTTAAAAAAAAACAGTTAAAAATATCATACACATATAAATATTCTTGTTGTTATACTTTTTCTACATTTCGTGGATAATTCGAGTTACGAATTTAAAATGTTGAATTGTAAATAATGTAATTTTAAAATGTAATTAAAATTCGTGAATGTAGGTACCAACGAAAAATACTGCAAATCGTAAAATTGCATGTCTGCGAATATTAACACAAAGTTTTTTAAAACATTGTACTTACAATTTATTTCTTTGGTACCATGTGTTGTAACGCTTCGTCACTTAACATTTCCTGGTTTCTATATATAACTATTTTTTCAAATTAAATAGCAACACTGTACATAACGCGCCGCGCCCTTTAAGGGCACCATGAGCTCCCGACCAGTACCCAAGATGGAATGCCAACCTAGACGAAAGTCGAGCTGTTTTAAACCATCGCAATCATTGTTTGTTTGTTTGTTTGTTTGTTTGGATCTAATGTATGAGCATGTTTTGATAGGATTTACTTGTTTTGAGCGAAACGTGTTGCAAACATGTTCACATCAGCTCAAGCCCGCTTATTGGTAAAACTGTGAAACTCCCTTTAATCCTTTCTATAGTAATAAGTTTCAATGAAGAGTGCTGATTGAAAGCCCTTAGATCTCCTCTGTAGAGATTTATGATGTTAGATCTCCTTTGTAAAGATTTATGATCTTAGGTCTTCTTTAAAGCGATTTATAGTGATATTCTTTAAGACTATTTTTATTGCCTATTATTAAGAAATAGAACAATCAATTATTCATTATACATTGACAATCACAACACATTCCATTTCAACTTCAAAGTTTAAAATATGTACAATAGGCAATTATTGCGAAAAATATAATCTGTTTATTTGTTGTTGGTTTTTTTACCGAACTGAACAGTGAAAAAATGATGCATGTTCCAACATAATATTATTTTGGTTGTTGCGTATTCCAGTTTAAACTTTTATTTCTGTCGGTATCAGATAAAAAACAAAGTGCTTACACAATAGCTTTTAAAGTTTTATTACGCTGATGTTTTTCGATAAGAACAAATACACAATTTTAAAAATTAAACCTGTATTTCAAGAAACTTGTTTAAACGTCTCGCACCACTACTTGGACTGTAGATACCTTTTAAACGCCTAATATTTACCATGAAAGAAATTATAAACGCAACTTCTTTAAACACGACGTTTTTCGTCTTTAAAGATGTAGCGTTAAACTTTCTAATTTCAGTATATGTGTTTTCGAATGAATTCATCAGAGTGAAACTGTAAAAAAGCTGTTTAAGACCAATTAACAATTCTATAACCGAGGTAATTGCTGGTCATCGTGTAACATTTCTGAATTCTGAAGGTTTTGAGATGATAAAACAAATAATTATTCGCAATTTGAAGCAGGAAAATTTCTTTAAAGGCTATAACGTTTCGTTCTAAATAAAGGATTTATTTATTTATTTATTTATTTATTTATTTATTTATTATTATTATTATTATTATTATTATTATTATTATTATTATTATTATTATCGTATTATTATTACTATTATTATTGTTATTATATTCTGTACACATATTTTACAGATGCCTTGTACAATGACAGGAAGTGTACATTGTCAATGCAATGATGAAACTTTTCGACGGGGTGGGGGTCTAGAACTTGACAAAACTACTTTCTGTTTTTGAACTTTTGAAGATGATTATCAAATTGTCATCAATGTCTAACCAGGAAAATTACAATTAAGGCTGACTTTCGTTGCTTTCGATATATTCTAGATACTTCTTGTGCAGATGTCTTGTACAGTGACAGGAAGTTTACAAACTGAAACTCGCACTATTACTGCGAGGTTTAGACTGAATTTATACGAACACTGGGAATAATTCATACCGACTTGTAAACGCTGGTCAATACATTGATGCAAAGTTTCGAAGGGGTGGGTGTCAAGAACTTGACAAAACTACGTTATCTTCCTAAATCTTTATTCATCATTTTACTCTATATGGATCGTGACAGACGTCTAAACTCGAGTTCCACATGGCGGATAGGAGTCCGCTGGCCAAACACACGTCCCCATCGTCTGTTCAAATACTGTACCTGTAAAGGATATAACAAGGAAAAATGGTTTGTTTTAACGCATCCGAATGAGCCACATAACATTTCAGGCGATGGGTAAGTCATAGTATAAAAACCCACAACTGTGCATCTGGGTTTACACCTAGGCTGGAGGTTATAAAGCTGAGATTGGAAACCAGTCTCAAATCTCAAGCATCTGATTGGCTGAAATGGCGACTAGTCGCCATTTCAGCCAATCAGATGCTTGAGATTTGAGACTGGTTTCCATGCTCAGTTTTATAATCTTGGACACTAGTCTAACCGCTTTACAAGTACTTGTAGCTGATATGAACTTTTATGCCAGAGAGCGCGTAGCTGTTTTATTTGACAACATCTTATGACATCAGATGGGAAACGAGTCAAACCTGTCTTCAAAGTTTAACACAATTCAAGGGAAAACCAAAAAAGTGGTCTTTGTTTACATTTGGTCTTAACAAAATGTTGGATTGTTACATGTGTAATTAAGTCATGAATACAGAAATGCAAAAGCGCGCTTCGCAGGCTCATGAATTTCTTTTTTTAAGATTACCCCGATTCCACATATATATCATTTGAATCCACATGCCTCTATAATAAACATAAGATAGGGATGATTTTGAAAGAAATTCGATTCCTGTGCTCGCCTGATGTACTTACCCGGTGTACAAAAGTTGTGCCCGAAGTACACGTGATGGCTACACGTGTAATACGACGTGCAGTTTAGTTGTAGGTCCACGTAGGAACCGTCAGTCTTACTCGAACAGTCGCGAACAAGCCCACAGGGCGGCGGCACTTGTCCTTCACTGAAACAGTAACGCGGTGATGTCATTGAATGTATATACTTACAAGATGAACATTTTGTTGATTGTATAAGCATACATCAAATGCTTTTGTCTAAGCGACTTTATAATGTGAAATCCTAATTATGCGTAAAATATGCATATTACTTATGATATCTCATTGAACATAAGTAGTTACCCAGGATAGATTTTACGTCGGAAAGACGTCGGATTTATTTTGGATTTTGGAAATGAAAGTTTTAGATGTCATTTCCGTACGTCGAAAAGACTTCGGGTACCGGCCGAAATCCAACCTTAATCCAACGTCGTTTTGACGTTGAGTGTTTACTGGGGATGCGAGTTGAAACATGTATCTTACGTTCTGTTGTTTGTTTTTACTAATCATAAATCTTTGAGTAGAGTAGCTTCTGTTCGACCGAAAGGCCTTATTCATGAATATTGCTTTTAATAAACTCATCATGTGACTACCATATTTTAATCGACATGTTATTGCTTATGTTTCCTGTGGTTAACACGAAAACGCACTATTTGTAATTAACGCTTTCAAAATGTTCCTAGTTTTGTGTCTGCGAATCAAAATGGCTCTTTCTACGCATCTGTTTGTAAGTTTGTGAAATATGTTAATATATAGTATGCATTTGCATAAAAGATAACGTTATTATTTTGGCGCTACACAAAAAAATGTTAGAGAAATTACGTATTTTTTACAAAGTATTTGACATTTTCTCTAAAATCAAAGAAGAAAGTTTTATTACTCGTACTTATTGTTTGTTACATTTCAATTTACTCGCAAGTAGCGGATCCAGGAATTTAAGACTCGTGAGACGGAATCGCTTAAAGTTGCCTGCCTAATGGTCAATAGTATTCGCTGATGGTTTGCAAACTCGCATTTGCATCAGGAACAATTGTATAAACATGTGAAAAAATAAAGCTTAAACTTATTTTTTACAGAATAAAACATTGTTTTCATGCACATGCATGATTATTACATGTAAAAGCATGTATTGTATGCTTTATTTGTAAGGTGCCCGATTGCTAGATTGGACTAGCGAAAATTAAACGCACGCACAATAACGTCATTTCTCAATTTAAAAGATAACTTACGGCCTGCACGTCTGGTAACGGCTGTCATACACTTGGTGCTCGTGGCATTCCACAGACGTCAAATGGTGGTTTTTACAAATATCATACACCTTGCAGCCAATTTCGTAAATACCGTCAGGCAAGCTTGTACAGTCTGTCTGGCCGTAAGCTGAAATGCGTAGTTTGATTAGACGTAGTAACAACAAAATGAACACGCAATGGACATTTTGAAGCTCTGTACCACCGCACAACGCTCCCTTCCGGTAACGCTTCCCAGTAAACTGTACTCGTATGCGCCGCAGAAAGGGCTGAATAAAGCTGTGCTTCGGATGTAGGAATGTACATGTATAAGATTTTCCTGCGCCTCTCCAACAGCCCCGCATAACGAAGCGAAGTTACATGCGGAAGGTCTGTAACGTCATTAACAAAACTTTTCCCCATTATTATTATTATTATTATTATTATTATTATTATTATTATTATTATTATCATCATAATTATAATTTGATAAAGAAAACGCCATACAAGTTTGAAGATTATCCTGGTCTGGACAAGGTTGTGGTGTGGTTAAATATAAGTTTTCTGCCCATGATGATGATGATGATGATGATGATGATGATGATGATGATGATGATGAAAGTTCAATGACCGGCTGAAAGCCTGATGAACATATCTTCCGCCTAACTAAGCTTTTCAATAAGTCACACACCAAGGTGCGCGAATTATGATGTCAACTCATAAAAAAAACAAATAAAAGTAACACTGTGTGATCTACAGTTGAATACCGACATCTTTGACTCAAAACTGTGTTGACAGTCGTAAATGAAAATAGCAAAGTCACCATAATATATGTACCTGCTCCAAGAATCCCAGAAACGATAACAAAAATGAAGCTAATCATGGTAGTAAAACTCTGCTGGAGTGATTTTCTTTAACCAGCGAAATAAGAACTTTTCGGCGACGTGTTTGATTACCAAGTGTCAGTGAGTGTTCATATGTAGATCATGGAAATGAGATAAGAAACATTTAAATAAAAGTGATAGACAATTTTTATCTATGAAAGAATTTGAGTAATTACATCTTAAAGGAACTAGGTGTAACTTAGGCCTATCTAGCTTTTGAACGATCGGTATCATTTTTAAATTTATAGTTTCACGAGGATTTATTTTCGCAAAAAAAAAACACGTAAAAATTAGTATTTTACAAGAGTTATAATGTAATACTTTCATGAGGATTTATTTTCTCGAAAAAACTCCCTTTACGGTTTCTAGTTTTTAAGCAGTATTATTTAAAGCCCCAGCAGCAAACTTAAGTAAGAATATTCTATTGAAAAATCATGTTTGTTCATATAGACTCCAGTATATAAACTCTCTTACAGAACACAAAAGGACCGATCGAATTCTTTCTTATAGACGGGATTTTCAATAATATTGTTAAATTATCGTTAACGAACTTTTAAGAAGCTAAATATGATCGAGGTATATTTAGCATCGATTTTTTGACGAAGAGACCACTTCATGCGCGATCTCGATTTTTGTGACGTTTCGGAAATCCTACTTTCGCTTTTAGCCGCGCGGACCAAATTAATTTTAGTAAATTAAAATTTTATTAGCCCGAACTAATGCTGCAAATTTGTGCCTATAGTTCCAAATACATGTAATATTTCATACAAGAACGGGTTAAATTGAAGTAATGCCGCTTTAACAGAAACTTTAAACAATCCAACTGTTCTTCATACAACAGATGCACTTAATTAACAATCGACCCTTTAACTACGCAGATTTGTCGCATTTTTGTTGTTTGAAAACGAGCGTTTCATCATCGTTAAAAAAGAAATATTTATCCAGTGCTTGTATTTGGTACATATACAGTAAAACCTCTATTAAGCAAGCCACCGAAGGGAATGATAAAAGTGGTTGCTTATCACAGGTGGCTGTTGAAGACAAGTAAAAATTAGTACAAGATGTCAGATTAGGGCATATTCAAACTGGCTGTTTAAGACTGTTACAAATGATTGCTTGATGCAGGTGGCTACTACTGCAGATTCAAATGTATTTACAAAACTAACACTTAGAAATTATGTTCGTTTTAAGCACGAAATATACGACCTTAGGCTAGTCCACACATACATGTATATAAGAAAATAGCAAGAATATAGTTCCCATCTAAATATATTTCATTTTTATCGTCGTCCTTAATACACTTAAATACATTAAGTGTTACATCCGGTAATTTGGTATAAAACAACATTATCACATTGTGTATAGGAATCTAATGGGGCCTTCACACTAGGAGGTTTTGACCAGCGTTCTAGGACTTTTGAAGAAACGTTGGTAGTCGTCCATGGATGCTGGGATAACGCCAGAAGAACGTTGTGTGAACGCTAGTGAACGTCGGTGATAGCCGGTAATCGGAGGGAATCGTCGCAGAACGCTGGTCAGAAAAAAACGTTTTGAACATGCTCACACATTTTCACTGAGACCAGCGTTCTTCAACGTTTAATTTTAAACAATAGAGAATGTTTAAGAACGTTCGTGGAAAGTTTTACTTACGTTCGCCGAGCGTTGCAAACGTTCGGCTATTGTGTGTCAGTCGTTACTCAAACGTTACTTGGTTGTTACAAATCGTTTGCTTTGCACGACTCACTGGCGACCTGTCAACGACCGCTGAACGGTCCCCTAGCGCACGCAGCGTGTGACTAATGTGAAACGAACGTCCTTTTGGCGTCAACTGAGCGTCAGAGGCATGTAACAACATGCTAATAGAATTAGGATTTTCTTACTTGGTCGCTGTTACACGCTTCTAGTACGTTTGCCACACGCTAGTGGTGCGTTAGGCAAAACGTTAATAACACGCTAGATGTGTCATGCTTATTCTAGAACGCTCAAAAAATGAACGATTGAATCGTTTAGAGAACGTTGACCAGAACGTTGTAGTGTGACGGCCCCAAATTCATACAAAACGTATTTTCGTTCGTGAAAATTGTGAAAATTTAAGCGCGTTTCCCCTTCTCAATCTCAAAGTGGTAAAGCTACTACATTGTGTGACTTATTTGATGAAATGAACGTCTTCAGATTTTTTAATCAACAGAAGGACTTTTATGATACCAATAAATGGACAAGAAGCCGAACACTTATAACAATCACTCTAAATTCGGATGAGTTCTAAACATTACGATCTCCATGGACTATAAGGATATTTAAGTCGTTTTTTCATGCATTTACATACCGTCAAATTCTTAAGAATTTAGCTCGTGGTTCTCAGCAAAGCAACTGGGGGTTTCAATTATAGATAAAAAAAGTGTTCACAGATTTGCATTTATGCTTTACTTAACTGTCTAGAAATCATATCCAGTACTAATTTGCAATACATCATTTGCAACATACATGCATAATAGAAATAACTGGGCACATCAAGATAAAAAAGATTCTAAGTGCTATTGCAATGTTAAAGTCCCAGCCCTAAACTTAAGTAAGCATATTCTATTGAAAAATCATATTTGTCCATATAGACTTCAATATATAAACTCCCTAACAGAACACAAAAGGTCCGATCTAATTCTTTCTTATAGACGGGATTTTCAATGATATTGTTAAATTATCATTAACAACTTTTAAGAAGCTAAATATAATGGAGCTATATTTAGCACCGACGAACAGACCACTTATGTGCAATATTGATTTCTATGACTTTGGGAAATCCTACTTTCGCTTTTAGTCCCGTGGACCAAATTTATTTTGGTAAATTAAAATTTTATTAGCTCGAACTAATGCTGCAAATTTGTGCCTATAGTTCTAAATACATGTAATATTTCATACAAGGGCGGATTATATTGAAGTAATGTCGTTTTAAATATTTCAATTAATCAAGATAACAACCTCTTTCAATTCCACTTTTGTGTCGCCCTTTCGAAGACATGGCGATACATAGGGACCGCTTTGTCCGGAGGTCCGGAGGTCTGTCACGAAAACTTAACGTTGGCTATAACTTTGCTATTTCTTAATATTTCTTTACCAGACTTGCAAATTATATTGCTTATGACAACACGCGCGAGATGATGCCAAATTCTCATGGTCAATGTCACATTTGATGGAGTTATGCCCCTTTTTGTACTTGGATTTTTACACGAAAACTCAACGTTGGCTATAATTTTGTCATTCCTTAATATTTTTTCATCAAACTTTCAAATTATATTGCTGATGACAACACGCTCGAGATGATGCCAAATTCTCAAGGTCAAGGTCGCATTTGATAAAGTTATGCCCCTTTTTGTACTTGGATTTTTACACGAAAACTTAACGTTGGCTATAACTTTGTCATTTCTTAATATTTTTACATCAAACTTTCAAATTATATTCCTAAGGACATCACGCTTGTGATGATACCACATTTGTTGGGTCAAGGTCACATTTGATGGAGTTATTTCCCTTTTTACGAAAACGTAACATTGGCTATAACTTTGCCATTTATTAATATTTCTTCATCAAACTTTCAAATTATATTCCCTATGACAATACGCTCGTGACAATACTATATTCTTAAGGTCAATATCACATTTGATGGAGTTATGCCTTTTTAGTACTTGCATTTTTATTCCGATAGCACCAGAGGGCGACACAAGTCTTCAACTGAACACCCATCTAGTTATATTGTAAGGAAGAGAATATTAGATATTGTAAACAAGGATGGTACTCTAATATAAATAATTCAAGGATGATTTTGAATGTCAAAAAATGAAATGTATAAATTTTCAAGTAAATTACTTTTTTTTTGAAAAATAATAATTATAAGAAATTTATCCCTATCGCCATTTTCCGCTTGATTTCATTTGGCGCTCACTGCCTTCGTTGTTAAATTTGTTGTCAGATTATCATCCCATAAATAGGTATTACATGTATACGCAGTGTATGTTCATGTGCCATTATATGACTTGAACTGAAATAAAGAGATGTTCTGTTTTGTTCTGTTCGGTAATTGAAACATGTTGTCACGGATATATTCCAGTAGAAAATAGATGTTGTACAAGTTGCAACATGAGCGCATTAAAAATTTTATATCCTTTTTATACTTGTATGGCCGAAATACTACAATACAATCTTAGAAAACAATTGGCAATTGTTCAGTCCCTATTACCGCTATAGGCAAATAATTAAAATAGTTTGAACCGCTATTATCATCTAGCTAAGGTTATGTATTCCGCTTTTAAAGGGCGAAATAACACATAGTATCTTAGACTCTCTGTAAACCTGGTCCCAAGGTTATAAAGCTGAGATTGGAAACCAGTCTCAAATCTCAAGCATCTGATTGGCTGAAATGGCGACTGGTCGCCATTTCAGCCAATCAGATGCTTGAGATTTGAGACTGGTTTTCATGCTCAGTTTTATAACCTTGGGCACTGATTGTTTAAAGTTGACATATTCTGCAATGACTTGCCCTTCACAGTGTTTTGAATTTATGGGCTATTAATGTATTGTACACTTTAATGCCAAATAAAAATATTTGTAATTGCCATTTTGTAATCTTCTCAAATGATATGTCACTCCATGGTTAATCCCGTCTCTGTTGTGATTGAATGTAACATTCGGACAATAATTGAATTTAAAATTGAATACAGATATCTTGTGAAATAAAGAAACTATCTGGTAGGTTCATGTTTTACATTTCCGATTTAATATAAAATCAACAGAAGATCCATGTTTAAGACAAACTTTATGAACTGTATGTAATTAAAATATTTTCCATAGAAAATGTTTTAAAAATAGCCACGAGGGTATCATTGGGGATATCTATAGAAAGAAATGAATTAACGGGTAGAACTGAGTTTTTCTTTTCAGGGCCGTACTTTATTTTACGACTGGATCGTGTTCTTTGCTCGTCCAGATTGTCGGTGTCACAATAATATTCACCCCCCCCCGCCAAATTAGTCTGCTGCAGCATCACTTGAAAAATGCACATCACGAACTGTGTAATGCACATACGAGCTGACCTCTATGGCAGGAACTGTGAAATGCACATCACGAATTGACGTACCTAGAGCACGGCATAGTAAATTAACTTCACGAAATGTGAAATGCACAGCATGAACTGACCTATCTACTACACGAAGTGGGAAATGCACACCACATACTGATTACATTTGTAATAGACCCACTGCGCGAAAGGTAAAGGTACATCACGAAATGTCAAATGCACATCACCAACTCACTTATCTACTGCACAATGTGTGAAATGCACATCACAAGCTGACAGACGGTCACTTCACGAAATATTTATTTCACATCACCAACTAACGTATCTACGGAACGATTTAGTTAATGCACTTTCCGAAATGTAAAACGCACATCACCAACTGAAATGACTACATCACGGTTTAAGAAGTTTAGGTAGAAGACAGTTATGGCGTTCCATATACAGGGAAGAAAATCGATTTTATGGAACATGACTATTTATACAAATGACATAAAATCGAGAGTGTAAATAACGGCGTATATTGAATTTCTAATCACAAAGTTAAAAGCCTAAACAGTTAAATGTCTCGATATATTTTAGTAGACTACGAAGGAGGAGTGAAAAGTGAGAACCCGAGAATTGCGTTTAGAACAGACGATGAAGAGGCAGCTAAAAACAAGGTTGACGAGCTGAAAGAGGCAAATGTGGACAGGTGTGTCGTTCTGTTTGACACTAAAAAAGGTGAAGTGATAAAAGTTGTCATGCTCTGTGAGCCAATATATTTGGTTATGGCGGTCGAACTAGCCAGAAACGAATGGGTAAAGCTTAAAAAACTTGCAGTGTGGACTGAGATCAAGTTAGTTCAGGGTGGAGCATCTGCAGTAATCGGACAAATTGCATCTCGACTTTCTGGCGGCCCAGTGCCCGGAGTAGGCGCCGCGGTTCTTGGGCACATTATCGCTCCGTATTTTGCGGTCAAAGGAGACGGTGCTAAGGTTGCAGGAGCGGCGGCTGGGATGTACGGTGGACTAAGTGGTGCTATTCTCGGTTTTGTAGTTGGAGGGCCAATCGGTGCATTCATTGGTGGTGTCGTCGGTGGCGCGGGCTTAGGTGTAGGTGCCGAGCAGCTTGTACGAGCTGTGTGCCATCCGGATCAATGTAGCAAGTGCAAAGGTGCAGGATTGGATGAGAAGTGGATACGATGCAGTAAATGCGATGGCTATGGATACACGAAGGCGATGAACTAAATGAACGGCGATATTAAAGTGTGTGCTGCAGTGTAAAACTTTAAATTGATATAACATCCTGTTATCTCTAATCGGAAAATATGAACAAAATGCTAATGACGGTTGATGCTTGCAATAGTTTAGCTATATAACCGGGGTATAGTATATTGTCTAAGTATAAAAACATTGTTACAGTTATATATTTTTGTTTAAAAAATAATGGAATATGCTGCCGTCGAAAACAACTAAGAGACAGTTGGTGTTGCATTATATTTTTATTTAAATAAACTAATGGCATATGCTGCCATCGATAATAACTGAGAGTTGATGTTTGCAACGTATCTTTATTTAAATAAACTAATGGAATAATATTATACTGCCATCGGAAGTTACTGAGAGACATTTGATGTTTGTAATATATCGTTATTTTAATAAACTAATGGCATATTGTGCTGCCATCAAAAATTACTGACAGAGTTGATGTTTGCAATATATCTTTATTAAAATAAACCAATGGCATATGCTGTCGTCGAAAATTACTATGAGAGAGTTGGTGTTTGCTATAGTGTAGGTATATAGCCTGCGTATTTGATCATTTTCTAATAATTAAAACATTGTGATATATTTTATTTAATGTTACAACTTACAGCTCTCCATTAGGCATCCATACGTGTATGTTAACTTTATATATTATTATATATTTTTAACGCTCGATAACAATGTAATGAAAGGTAATAGTGTGAAATCGTAAAACATTCGTGGGTTCTTATTTAATTAAGTAGATTTCGTGGTTGGGCCGATCCACGAATTTACTACTTCGCCAAAATATAGAATTGTAAATGAAAGGGATGTAAGAGACTTAAAAACCACGAACTAAAGTACCCTTGAGAATGCCAATTTACCGCAACGAAACTTTATTGTCGCAATAATTAATGCTATTCACTGTAAATTGAAGATTGCAATTCATTTAAATCTTGGAGGATTTTAACGCTTTCAACCAGGTGTCAATATCGACATAGAAAGAACTGTGTTTGTATTGCTGTAAGCAATGCACACTGTTAAATGCAAATATCGACATAGAAAGAACTGTGTTTGTATTGCTGTAAGCAATGTACACTGTTAAATGCAAATAAACTATTCGTATTCGAAAGAGTTGAAGGTTATTTTATAGGTTTACCAATTAGCGGACTTGAGGTGATTTTGTCATGTTTGCAACCACTCTCTTACACTATCAGCTCATTACATTCACCTCTGTTATAGGCTAGGACTACTTTCAACTACGTTTACTTTGGCGCAACAAAATAGTTCACTAACTACATTTAAAATAACTTGGGTTTCTTCGGTTTTAATGAAAGATAGTGAAGATTTCTGTCATTTGTTATACCACAAGCTTTCAAATTCATAATTATGACTGTATACAACGAAGCTTATTAGTTTGGTCAAAAATCTTGACATTGAGCCTTTCGCAGAGATGTAAAGTGAGTGTAAGGAACGACAACTCTGCATAGGAGATTGGTTTGCAACACGCTAAGCTCAAAACTATTAATCAGACATGTCCATATTTTTCACTTCAACATTAAAAAAAATGTATTTCAAGTAAAAACAAATCTGCCATTTTGATAATTTGTGTATTATACAATCTTAAAATTACACAAGCACAAAATTATTTAAAATATATTAATTACGAAACTTAACATCCGCTTTCATTTTGCTGAAACAGTCTAACGCGATGTTGGTAAAGCTGAACGTTACTACAGAGTAGCATAGAACGCGTCGAAGTGGAAAACAAAAGTTGAGTAAAAAACAAAGTAAGTAACACCAATTCAGTTTTCTTGATGCGGTGAAGGTTTAATTTTGAGTAGATTAATCAACGAATTACAAAACTACAGAATATAGAATTGTAAATATACGCAATTTTACAAAATTGAAAACTACCAACTTAAATACCCCCACAAAGTCGTTTTTAACGATAACAACGAATTGTAATTGGCTCGAAAATTGATGCATTCATAATAAAATGAAAATACAATACATTTTAACCTAAAAGAATCTAAAGGCGCCATAATTATTTTTCGATATAGAAATGAATGGAATTTCACAATTTTACCAATTAGGGGTGTTTGAGCTGATTTAAACATGTTTGCAACACGTTTTACTCAAAACAAGTAAATCCTATCAGACATGTCCATTCTTTTGTTACTAACAACCAACATAAGAATATCGGTGGTAGACATCAGGTAGAATTATTCCAGATTGAGGAGCCGTCCAGGAAAGGGCATTCCCCTTTAAATGGAGGCATATCGGGGACATGTCGCGCCATGATGCTGCTGAAGAGATATCACTTTTTTGCTTTGATTTAATATAAATGTTAAACAATGGAGAGTCCAAACGAATTAAATGTGAAAAATGTAAGTACCATTTATATCTCTTGTTTTTTTCTTTTCAGCAAAACAAGTAGCACCCAGAGCATACATACATTTGAAGCAACATTCGTCTTTAGTTTGGCCTTATATATCCATAATGATCATTGAAATTTTCATTCAAAAGTAACACTATATTTTTGCATTGTGTAAGACTAAATTGTTATTACTTTTCACAATCTCTGCACATTACGTAACTTTGCCTGATAATGCCTGAACGTTTCATGAATACAACGTAGTTTGCACACTTTTCACTAATTGTAAAGAAATCGACACAAGTTTTAAACCAACGAGAATAATAATAATAATGTTAAGGACTTTGGATCTAGACTATGTAATACTGAAGGGCATTGCAAACAACTTCGCCTACTAGAAAAAGTTTGTCTGATTAAAACAATTTTAATGAAATTTGTTTTTTGTTAAATAAATATTGTTGTCAACCAGACTAATCTCAAAGAATCAATTTATACCCCGCTTATTTTCAATTCTGTGTCAATTCTGTGAGTTTTCGAACACTCGTCGAAAGATTAAATAAATATTGTTGTCAACCACACTAATCTCAAAGAATCAATTTATACCCCGCTTATTTTCAATTCTGTGTCAATTCTGTGAGTTTTCGAACACTCGTCGAAAGATTTCGACACATTTCGACGGAAATAAAATTCTATCAACTGTCTTTTCTTTAAACTGTGGCATTCTGCCACATGTCCTTTCTAGTATGCATTTGCATAAATTGAAAAAGCCGTTATAGTGAAAACATTATCTTATGTCATGGCTAGTCCTAAGTAAAGTTTCCAAGTAGATTTTGTTAATTTTACTGCAATCGATGTCTTTAAAATTTATAAGGGTACGATTTCTTAATGATAAAGAAACAAACGACGACGACAAAAACATAGGAACAACAAACCAAAAACAACAATTAACAATCTAATAAGCAGATAAAAAAAATATATATACGGAAACGGTCATGATGTTTTTATTGAGCCATAATGATCATTTTGTGTAGTCTGGCTCTTCATGTAAAATACTAGAGCACAAAGGAAACGCTACAAATAAGACAAAAAGAGATCATACTTCTTATAAGAAGTATTTTTTCTAATCTATTAATTAAGACAAATTTTTCATGCTTTAATACGCATAATAAACTGTTTTATAATTGGCTCTTATAAGAATTTTCTTGTCAGTATCCCGTTATTTGTATATTATCTTATTTAATATTTGTTGTAGGTAAAGAACCAAATGCAGAATATAACATGTAGCAAATTTGGCTTATCGTCATTAACAACACAGGTTTGTTTACTTAAACTGTATATTAAAGCGGTGTAGTTCAAATACTTCATTGTCTCAGATGTAGTTAATATAAATTGTATTACTATGTAATGCCGATGAATAACTGAACATAACCGACTTTTGCTAAAATTTAAGACTAATTAGTACATTTTAGGACATCATGTGAGTGAATTTTACTGAGCTAGCAACGCTAAATCAATTTCGACTTAAAATAAATTCACCCGTACGTTGACTGTGCAAGACCTTTACAGCACCTTTGTTTTGTTTGCAGGTCTTCTACGGGTTAATTGATAAATTCTGATATGGGGCACGTCACGGGAAAAGGTACTTTCGGTCATTTTAGTGATATTTTAGTTTTTACTAAATTTAGAATGAAGTTACAACTATAAATCAATTTTTTAAAACTTAAATTTTGTTTTTGTTACACATTTTGGTAATAAAATTGTATTTTTACCGCGAAATGTATAATAAATAATGTCGACTATTCAAATTTATGACGTCCTTTCAAAGATTGACATCAACTGTCCGAAGGTACCTTTTCCCGTGACGCGCCCCATATTTAAACACACTACGTATTTTCGTCCTGATATGTCACCAGGCACCTAATGTTTCCAAATTATTTATAATACTACATAATTCTAATGGTGTTACGGTATTAATTAAAGAACAAATCCAGTCACTTAATGGTCTAACAAATCAAAGTACTCGACGTGTTGTTATTGCAGAATGAAGAATCAGTCACAATGGGCGATGCCAGGATTATACATTTTTCTTGTTCCGGTGAGTGGGGCAACTGTAACATGTATGCGGACAGAACGGCTGGCTAATCTCCAAGAACACGGACGTGCTTAATGCGAAATGGTTAGGATATTGCTTTATGTATTAATTTAAATTACAAATGGAGAGCGAAGAACTTTTGTTACTTGTGAACATATTTTTATAGACAACTTTTTGTTCTTTATTATAATTACCACATTCTCTCTTTCATCTAGCACACAGCAGTTTTTAAGCTACTGATTTAAATACCGATTAAGCTGTCAAAACTCTTAAGAAATTACTAAGATACGTCACGTAAGACACGATGGATGTTTTTGTTGTTGTTGCATTTCATACAGTATGTTTCAATCAGCTTTGGCAGATCAAATGGTATTGCCACAAGTGGCGAGCGAACCAACCCCATTTATGACTCTTATCTCCCACCCATATACATGTATATAATTCTTTGACGGTGTGGCACGTTATATTCTGTTTTTTAAAGATGCCGTATTTTTGAACCCTTGAAACTGTCTGAAATGTTGACAGTTTCATTACTCGCAAAGCAAATCTGTGATACTTGTATAGTTATTATAATATATTAAATTTTAGATATCTGTGATACTTGTATAGTTATTTTAATTTGCTACATTTTGGATTTCTGTGATTTGTTACATTTCCATTTATTTTGAAATGTGTTATTTTTATTTATGTTACCGTTGTATATTTTCGTTGTATATGTTGTAATGCTTTTTTGCAAACCACACATGTTATTCTTACACGTACATTTTGTCCGTCCAAACCATTCAAAATTTACGAAGTATTTTGCAACATCTACAACATTATGTATCCGTCTATTAAATCTTCGTTTTACTTAAATTCTTGTGACAATAAAAAACAATTTTCATACGCTACAAGCATTATATAAACTGTTTTGTGCATATTTCCTTTCAAAAACACCTTGAAATTCAGGATCGTCTGGTGTTTGCTATTAATAATTTCTACTGATACCTTAAACTATAGGATTTTTAAACTCTAATTTTCATACATTTAAAAGCACGAAACAAGATGTCATTGATGATATGAATTTGTTAGCGTTGTTCTTTAGTTTCGTTTTTTTTTTTCGCAGAAATATACAATGCAAGACTGATAGTGATTGAACTAAATGCACATTCTGCCGTCCTCGAGCATTGCTCTTTAGTTGTGATATTTTGAAGAACTACATAATTCAAGACTGGTGGTGTTTGAACTAAATGCACATTCTGCCATCCTCGAGCATTGCTCTTTAGTTGTGATATTTCGAAGAACTACATAATTCAAGACTGGTGGTGGTTGAACTAAATGCACATTCTGCCGTCCTCGAGCATTGCTCTTTAGTTGTGATATTTTGAAGAACTACATAATTCAAGACTGGTAGTGTTTGAACTAAATGCACATTCTGCCGTCCTCGAGCATTGCTCTTTAGTTGTGATATTTTGAAGAACTACATAATTCAAGACTGGTGGTGTTTGAACTAAATGCACATTCTGCCGTCCTCGAGCATTGCTCTTTTTTATTAGTTGTGATATTTTGAAGAACTACATAATTCAAGACTGGTGGTGTTTGAACTAAATGCACATTCTGCCGTCCTCGAGCATTGCTCTTTAGTTATGATATTTTGAAGAACTATAGTCCGATTTTACGCGTTGAGCCGTGAATGCACTTTTGTATTTATAGATTTTTGGAATATTCCACAAAATAGGGAAGTTAGATTTTCTTATCATATATCATAATTTTGAAATTGAAAGACATGTAACAAAAAGGTTTCATAGCCGTGGCAGTAACGCTTCTGATTTCTGATAATGTGTCATAATGGTTGTGAGTTCGAATCTTTGGAGCGGATCTTATTTTTAATGTCATTCTTTTCATTACAAATATGTAGACACCAACAAAATTGCCAAAAACCGTGCAAATGTTTAGTAAGCTTTCATCAAGTCAGTTGTTAGATGTCGCGATCGAAGCTTACTCAAAATACAGTTTTCGGACGATGCCAATACATCGTACAAAATGGTATTGAAAAGAAGAGAATGTTATGAAAGTTCCATTAACTACAATTGTTTACAGAAAGTCAGGATTCACAATTGTCAGCGCCCCTTAGGGGCAGCGGTGAAAGGGGGACGGCAAGCTGCTCAACAACAATATATTTAAAAAATGAACAGGAACTAAATCAAAGGGCTTTGCAAAGGATAATGATAAATAGATGAAAAGGGAACTTTGAAAGCCACCGAACACGACAAATATGAAAATACTGCAGGCTCGGTTTGATTGAGCCTGTTCATGGGCAGTAATAGGAATGCTTATTACTGCCCACGCCGCCTAGCCCCGGGTTGAGCGCAACTCAGTAATTACACCATTAAATAGTACAAATTCGATCCATCCCAAACGATGGTATGCATATGGCGGTGAACATGGAACCTTAAATGAGGTATTTTCAGATTAATACCATTCCATGTTCAGCGGCGTATGGTCCCCAGATAAAAGAATGGGTTTGCCCTAAACGAGAAAACAATGGGCGGAACTAAACAGAAAAGAATTTTGACAGGGGATCTTAGAATATAAATCCTGCATATCACAGACTACGCCAAAGGCAAAATTTAAAAACCAGGAAGTATATTCTTGGGGGTGATTGGACAATATCCAAAACTATATTGGCTGGGATATTGAAACCACCTATCTATAAACTGGCCGAAATATTAAAACAAAAGGAATTTTAGAAGTACCATAAACATAGTACATAAGTATCGTGCTCAGCCGACCTTCAAAGGACGTAACTGATAACCAACAATTAACTTAATAATATCATGCGAACTAAATTAATATTTCAAAAAGTAAATGAAAGACAAAATTAACAAAAGTTACTTTTATTGGATTCGAACTTGCGTGCAATTGCAATGTTTGGCATCATAGCTCGAGATCCTTATCCACTGAGCTATTTCGCCGTGACTAACTTTTGGCTGCTGAACATTTTTCGGCGTTAGCTGTCTAAGCTCACTTTTGACCTAGTTTTTCGACCAATGAAATATTGTAAATAAAATTTATTATGCAGCGGGAAAATCAAATAGATTATTTTGATTGGTTATTAGTGGGTCTTGTTAATGATTACCGCAACGATTTTTATATTGTGTGTAAGTATTGACCTGGCGCTTTTATGTTCGGGCATTTTCGTTTTGAAAAGCGTTAATTGTATTGAAAAATAAGATATTTAGGGTATAAATAACCAGTTAATTAAGTCAATTGATGGCTTAAATACGATTTTATATGGAATATTCATAGGTGTCAGGTTAACACTCGAGTACAATACACAGTGTAAAACGACAGAGAAGTGCAGATATTTCTGGTTCTTACTGGTTCCTTTCTAGTTTCTTTGATACTGATTGTTAATTTCAAGTCCAGAAATTCATAACGCCTTGGTGTAGTGGTTATCACACTCGCCTCTCAAGCGAAGGCCCCGGGTTCAATACTCCGGAGGGACACTTTCTTTTAAAGTTAATTTACGTAAAAGTTGGTAGATTTCGCTCTTGTAACAAGTTGTTATTATTTTCATTTATTGTATTTTAATGACATTTATTCATCATTAGTTCTAACTTTACTAGAGGTATTTTATTGAAACTGAATGTACAGTTAATGTTAGACATTCTTCTTTAATCGACGTATTATCACCAGACGAAATATTTGCACGGTCTTTATTTCTTTCTTTCTTATATATAAAAATCTTGTCCATCAACGCCGTTTATCTTTTTTAAAGATATTTCTTGTTTAATGTCATATAAGTTAAGTAAATTAACGGTACCTTTGTAAATTGACGTACTTTACCTATTTAGGATTATAACAATGGACTTGTCCAAAAGGTCACAGCTCACGGGTCAAAATCGAACTATACATAATTCAAGACTGGTGGTGTTTGAACTAAATGCACATTCTGCCGTCCTCGAGCATTGCTCTTTAGTTATGATATTTCGAAGAACTACATAATTCAAGACTGGTGGTATTTGAACTAAATGCACATTCTGCCGTCCTCGAGCATTGCTCTTTAGTTGTGATATTTTGAAGAACTACATAATTCAAGACTGGTGGTGTTTGAACTAAATGCACATTCTGCCGTCCTCGAGCACTGCTCTTTAGTTGTGATATTTTGAAGAACTACATAATTCAAGACTGGTGGTGTTTGAACTAAATGCACATTCTGCCGTCCTCGAGCATTGCTCTTTAGTTGTGATATTTTGAAGAACTACATAATTCAAGACTGGTGGTGTTTGAACTAAATGCACATTCTGCCGTCCTCGAGCATTGCTCTTTAGTTGTGATATTTTGAAGAACTACATAATTCAATACTGGTGGTGTTTGAACTAAATGCACATTCTGCCGTCCTCGAGCATTGCTCTTTAGTTGTGATATTTCGAAGAACTACATAACTCAAGGGGATGGCCAAAATAACGACATATGCTGTCGTCGTCTTTGTAAGCGTTGTTCTTTCGTTTCGATGTTTCGAAGTACTGCACAATTCACAAAAATGACCAAAATAACGGCCTTTGCTGCGCCGCTGTCGCATTTTAAGCGTTGTTCTTTAGTTTCGTTATTTCGTAGAACTACACATTTCACGAATATGGTCGAAATAAAGGCATGTGATGTCGCCCTCTCGCATTGTAAGTGTTGTTCTTACTTTTTGCTTTTTCGAAGAACTACACAATTCACGACTGTAGATGATGGCCGAAATAACGACATATGCTGTCGCTCTTTCGGGTTGTGAGCGTTATTTTTTAAATTTCTTCATTTAAAAGTACAACACAATTTACGACTTGGTATGGCCAAAAAGTGACAGAAATAACATCAGCGATCATAGCAATCATTATTAACAATTCGAAAGATTTGTAATTTAAGTTCAGCAAATAACATGACTGTGATGTTTTTTCACCTTATCTTGTATTGGTGCTGGTTATAGTATTTATTTGTAAATGTATCATGTATAATTAAATGACTTGTAGAAAAGTAATTGTTTATAATGAAATTTTCATCAAGTGCACTAGCACTATGCATTTTGCATAACTTAATATAACAAGATATAGGTTCATCGATACTATAGATACTGAATATTGACTTTTTGATAACTGCTGTAAGTCTGGTGTAATTATAAGAAATAGTAAGTGTAAACTAAATTTGTAAATATTTTTTGATTGTTGACGAATTTTTGTATATTTGCTGGTTATGATGTTACCTAAAATATGATATATAATAAAATGACTTGAAAGACATTATTTGTTTGTTTGTAAAAAGTAACATTTACTTTACATGTACGACTGAAAATAACGACATAGTTATGCTGCCATCCTCACGAACTTTGAACGATTCCATAAGTCGGCCTACTCATAAACAGCAAAACCACCTATTATGCAGTCCCAGGGTAAAGTTTTGAAAAAGGTAATTAGTGCGGTCTAACAGCGCGTTTTATAGACGTGCACATTCAACGTTTAAATTATACCCATTGTCCTTTATTATTATAACAAGTTTAGAGCGTATCTGACATGTTTATTTTGGTTAATTATCGATTTTATTTCACTCGTGAACACAAAACAAATGATACATTCAATCATGTCAACGCAATTTGTAAAAATACCAGATTCTGTTGTTTACTCGTGAAATAAATTGTTCGATATTTCACCGACACAAATAAATACCTTGTATTTAAACAATAAAATACGTACATTTTTTTCTGTGTACAAACATTATAAATGGTAGAGTCTCAGACTGTTTACCTTCACGGCCAAAATGCCTATTCACAAAAATTGAGCAAGCTAACTAACAACGTCATCGCCCCATTCTCAGTGTAGGATTCAAACGTTGAAAGATATGGTGGCTGAGTTATGCCATTTCGTTTTTTCGTTATTTCGCCGCAAAATAACGCCAAGCGAAAAGACGAAATAACGAAAAAACGCCACGCGAAAAGACGAAAAAACGCCACGCGAAAAGACGAAATAACGAAAGAACGCCACTCGAAATAACGAAAAAACGCTATTTTTGCGCGAAATAACGAAAAGTCGTCGTGCAATAAAACGCCAATTTAACTGTACAAAATAGCGTTCTTTCTAGCTTCGCATGGCGTTTTTTTCGTTATTTCGCTTGGCGTCTTTTCTTTATTTCGCTTGGCGTCTTTTCGCTCGGCGTTATTTCGTTATTTCGCATGGCGTTTTTTCGTTGTTTTGCGTGGCGTTTTTTTCGTTATTTCGTATTTTCGCGTGGCGTTTTTTCGTTATTTCGTCTTTTCGCGTGGCGTCTTTTCGTTATTTCGTTTGGCGTTGTTTCGTTATTTCGTATTTTCGCGTGGCGTTTTTTCGTTATTTCGTCTTTTCGCGTGGCGTCTTTTCCTTATTTCGCGTTGCGTTTTTTTTCGTTATTTCGCAATTTTGCGTGGCGTTCTTTCGTTATTTAGTCTTTTCGCGTGGCGTATTTTCGTTATTTCGTATTTTCGCGTGGCGTTTTTTTTCGTTATTTCGTCTTTTCGCGTGGCTTTTTTTTCGTTATTTCGTCTTTTCGCGTGGCGTCTTTTCGTTATTTCGCTTGGCGTTTTTTCGTTATTTCGTATTTTCGAGTGGCGTTTTTTCGTTATTTCGTCTTTTCGCGTGGCGTCTTTTCGTTATTTCGCTTGGCGTCTTTTCGCTCGGCGTTTTTTCGTTATTTCGCGTGGCGTTATTTCGATTGGTGTCTTTTCGTTATTTCGCTTGGCGTCTCTTCGCTCGGAATGCATGTTTCTGGCAATGACTCAAAGTGCAATGCACAAGAACCGTAACTCTACCTTCTTTCGTTTTTTAATTATTGCCCTTTGATTTATTTTACAGCCGATTTCTTGTGCGGAGCGTAACTGTCACCATAGGTTCAAATGACTCCAAAATTGGTATGCATGTTTCTTGCAATGACTAGAAGTGCACTGCACAAGAACCGTAACTCTACCTTCTTCCGTTTTTGAATTAATTTTCTTTGATTTTATAGAGCATTTCTTGTTAGGAGCGTAACAATGACACATTATGTTCAAATGTCTCCAAACTTGGTATGCATGTTTCATAAAAGCAGTGTTAGGTATGCTTTGCGACAATATTGCTCATATTTTGTCCCATTAATGTCGTTAAATTATTCCCCTTTGATTGACTTTATAGAGCATTTCTTGTCATTCTTTTAAATTATTCCATTGATTGATTTTAGTGCCTTTCTTGCCAAGGACTTAACTTGTTGTGCATGTTTCTTGCAATCAGACAATTAAAAGGTTATTTTATATGTAAATTTTGTGCAAATACATCGCTAATAACTGTAGATCAATAAACAATCATTTCGTTAGGCGACACATCTAACTCGCGGAGCTCTGTTAATCAACTCAAACCAACAAATGTTTTTGTTGTTGGGATTGGGTAGGAATTCAGGCACCTATCCATCACACCCCACCTGTATTTCTTTTTTGATTTTTTTTTCTCAAAACTCGCACCAATCAAAACGTTTTGGTGGTGGTGGTTGGGAAAAATCATTGGTACTGTTTCTGCCCTTCCATTTCTATCCCCCGCCGCGTAGCGGGATGGGGGTATAGGAATGCTCTTCGTTTGTCCGTCTGTCTGTCCTTCCCTCCTTCCGTCCGTGAATAGTTGTTTTACCCATATGCCCAGCTTTACTGTTGCTACACTTTGCGCATGTCAACCGGAAGGCGAAAAGACGAAAAAACGCCAAGCGAAATAACGCTACGCAAAATAACGAAAATCGCCAAACGAAAAGACGCCAAGCGAAATAACGAAAAGACGCCACACGAAAAAACGAATTAACGAAAAAACGCCATGCGAAAATACGAAAAAACGCCAAGCGAAATAACGAAAAGACGCCACGCGAAAAGACGAAATAACGAAAGAACGCCATGCGAAAAGACGAAATAACGAACAAATGCCAAGCGAAATAACGAAAAGACGCCACGCGAAAAGACGAAATAACGAAAAAACGCCACGCGAAAATACGAAATAACGAAAAAACGCCACGCGAAACAACGAAACAACACCAGGCGAAATAACAAAATAACGCCAAGCGAAAAGACGCCGAGCGAAATAACGAAAAGACGACAAGCGAAATAACGAAAAAACGCCAGGCGAAACAAGATAAAACGCTAGTTTGTGCAGTTAGATTGGCGTTTTATCGCACTTCGACTTTTCGTTATTTCGCGCAAAAATAGCGTTTTTTCGTTATTTCGCGTGGCGTTCTTTCGTTATTTCGTCTTTTCGCGTGTCGTTTTTTCGTTATTTCGTCTTTTCGCGTGGCGTTTTTTCGTTATTTCGTCTTTTCGCTTGGCGTTATTTCGCGGCGAAATAACGAAATGGCATAAATCAGCCACCATAGAAAGACGTTAATATATACTGGGGATGTTCTTATATTCGTAGGCATACGTTGTAAACATTCGTGGGTTTCCGTTAGATACCATTTTCGTGGGTTCTTAATTTTGATAAACTTTCTTTTCTTAACTGGATTTATGATCAATTCTATATTTCAAGGTGGTTATTAAATGCTCGAATTTTTAAGCCCACAAAATATGCGAAAGTTTACCCATGACTTATAATTTTATAGTTTTTAGTGTGTGACACATGTGACTTACTTACACTGCTGGGAAACTTTTTGTAGCACAACTTTTCAAAAACAAGTGCCGTTTTGAGTTAGAAAATATTCGGGGTTAGTACCACTGTGCTTCACAGAGGAGACATTTTAGTTGCGCAAGTTAAACAAAAAATACCTTGCTAGAATGCATTTTAGAATGTGGTAGCGAATTATGGTATTACATGTATATGCGATTTATATATGGTATGGAAATATTTTGGTAGTTTGCAGTATTAATAACGCTTAATAACGCAGTTTCAAACACTCTTTTGCGTTTTATATTTTCTTAAATTGATAACCCACTTGGGAAACATTAAAGGAGAGAGAAGCTAAAATAAATTGTGAAACATATATTCCATCACATACTGCATTCGTGTCACCTTCAAACGAAATTTAACGTGCAAATTCAATCTCAAAGTCATCTTTGTAATATATATCAACCCCTAATACAGCAACTGTACATAATTAAAATTAAATGCGTGTCAATTTTTCAGAAAATCGTTTGTCAAGGTACACGAACTAAAAAATATTTCGGATGTCAAAGCATCTAAACTTGACATATTCGCTCCGTCTACAAGCGCATATACCATAGCTGGATCCTCAACCAACTGTTTTAAGTTTTCCAGATTGGCCAAACTACCTAAACTAATGACATAGGAAGATACCCTATCTTCTTTGAAGTGTTTTAATTGTTCAATAGCACGGCCATTTATTGAAAGATGTCCATTTGAAAGTATTATGATAACAGTGTGTTTCTCCTCTTCGTAAGTGGAGTTTTCTAAAACTTCAATTTTCAGATTTTCAAGTGCTTGATCTAAACTAGAAATGCTGCAGTCTTCGTCCGTGGGACAGCTGGCATCAACAGACAGGATTAATTTCTGAATCTGTGGTAACAGCGAACTTTTTGGTGTCGAATCGTTAAGACCACGATAAAGCTTTATGTCACGCCCAAATGTTACCAGAGCAACGTTAGCAGTGACGTTGTCGGTTTCCCGCTCAATTATAGCCTGTGTAAGATAGACTAGAGCTTCTAACCCAATCTGAAAGTCTTTAGTCGTCATAGCTGCACTAGAGTCTAGCAGGAACACGACGTTTGAAATGGTTTTCCATGTACACTCTGGAAAAAAGATAAAACAATTATTTAGTTCAGTCTAGAAAAAAGCGTCGTGTCTTTGCTCGGGCTGTCAATATTTTGAAAAAAAGTTGAAAATATCAATTATCTAGTTCCTAAAAGGTTGTGTAACCCTAACTCTTCAAACACTTCTAGTCTTATAGATAAATGATAAAACAGAACAAGAACGCATGCAAATAACATTGTGTAGACAGCTTCTTGTTTTACTGGAAATGATCTACGATCACAGTAACGTTAATTTTTGTAAGGCGCTGTCGCCGTGACGTAAATGTGTGTAATTGCAAATGTAATAATTTGAAACTTTAGATAAATAACGTTTTTTATCACATACCTTCCGGTGTGGGAGTGTAATAACACCCGTTATATATTTTCGATATATAACTAGTTATATATCGCAGCCGAATTACTATTCATCCGCGTTATCAGCGATCAAAACAAATTTATGAAAATGACTTACTTTTGAAATCTAACCACTTCAGGCCAGCAATCAACTTCTGTAAGGAACTTAAGCATTCCTTATATTGATAGATCTAATATCCACGGAAAATATAACTTTCTGACACTTGTTTACTCCGTACTTAGATAGCAATAGGAAAGTCCATGATGAAATTCAACAACAGCAACAAAGCCATTTTCACTTCGTTTAAATCGAAAACAAAATGACCCGGACGCTGACATCGTTTTCAGAACATCGTCGGTGTGATCTTACAACATTCCCGAAACAAAATAAAAACACATTTTTAATCCAAATTATGAGTTTATATCCAGCAAATTTCAATGTTGTCATATGCCGCTTTGAAATTTTACACAAATGACGTCATTCACTAGATCGATTTATTTAATAAAACACAACTTCAGAAGCCTATAACTTGTAGATTCTTTTAGTATTTAGACTCTAGCGCAGTTAATTATATATTTTTATATTGACTTATTTTGGCAAATGGGTAAACGGTAGGATAAATTCTTTGGGGACTAGCTTATGTATACGACCGAATTACACACGTTTTGATTTTGCTCTACTAGGCGATAGAAAGGGACAATTCATGGATTTTGCTTGTTTTTTCAGGGTATGTGATAAATAGAATACATCAATCGTGTTCATTTTTTATACTGAAATTATTAAACTCGTCATCTAAATCGATATAAAACTCGGCAAAAGCCTCGTTTTATATCGATTTAGATGACTCGTTTAATAATTTCAGTATAAAATGATCACTCATGTTGTATCCTCTATGTATACATGAAGTTTATTCCTCATACAACAATTTTTTACTAAATGATAATTGTTGCCAGTAAATGAAAATTAGACAGAAATAGTGCACGTTACCATCACATGTCAGATGAACCAGTTGTTGTAATATGGTATAGAGAGCACTAAAACTGTCGACAGAGTAGACGTAACGCCGGGAACCATCCACGGAAGCGATGTTTAATAATTCCTCGTGCGACACTTCTTTACCGATACCTGAAAATTCACAAACACTTTTTCCTATAACTATGAAGTTTTTTGTTATGAACTGTATTCTCTTTTTCTTAAGAAATGAGTCGCTAATTTAAAAGTAGTACGTGATAGTGTTAATTAAATGATAAGTGTAAGAAAACTAATAATTGTGTTTAATTGAGACTCGTGATGTTTGTATGATATTTAAAGTAAATACAGTTTGATTTTTAAACATTAAAAATTGTTGGGATGTGTCAACGAAAAAACTTAATCCCTCGTTGCCTGTAAACGCTAAAACTTTTAGTTTTAATTGTTAATATTTAAAATATATTTAATATGTTACTTGTAAAATGTTATAATTATATAACGTTAACTAATGCTACTAAAAGTAGTTTTATGGCAAAGAATAATTTTAAAATAATTGTGCGTTTTCATTGGCATTCTTAATGTCCGTTAAAATAAGTTGCAGCTGTTATATGTATGCAATTTCATGCACCCATCATTTATTTGAAAACCATGCAAGCTATATAAAAACCAACAAATATCAGCCTCATTCACTTTTACAAATACTACAAATAAATTTACCAATAGATACGACTGTTTCTACAACAGCTTTCAGCTGATTTGCAGCCTCTATGGTTTTCTTCCTGTTGTTCGACATTCCATCAGTCAGCAGAAACGCAAATCGTCTTCCCTTTCTCCCATTCTTCCGTTGAACGAACGATTGGCCAAATATATCTGAAGCGGTTTGTAGCCCCTTGTGTGTGAACGTTGCACCAGGATTATATTCAATTGCATTTACTGCATGTTTAAGGAGGTCTTTATCCGTATAGTCTTCAAACTTTATTTTTACATCTGCATCAAACGAATAAGTTATAACAGCAATACGCAGATTGTTCTCTCCAATAACAACTACATCAATGAAGCTGTTTACGAACCTCAGCTGTTTCTTGAACTCTTGTTCGGTTTGGCTGATTGAAGAATCCAAGATGAAAACAATGTCGGCTACAGAAGGCTGACATATTCCTAAATAAGCCGAAAAGAAATTATATGAAACACGTTCGAGTCGGAAATGCAAAATTTAGTTAAAGCCAACTGTACAACATCCAAATTACACGGATAGCTCCACTATTGTCCAGAGGCTGTATTATAGACTAAAATCGAGGTCACAAACAATAAACATACGCACACTTACGGGTTATAGCTACATACTGTATTATAGTGAAAACCCTGTATTGTGGTTTAACATGTAATAGAAGGTGGTGTTAGGTCGGTGTACACTGGAGAACTGTAACAACTGTACAAACTCTGGAAAAGCGGTATCAGTATTGTGTTTAAATGTCTTTGTTGTCTAACTGTATGTTGCTGAACATATTTTATATTATTTTTTTCTATTTGGAACAGTTTCTAAAGTGTTAGTATCTCTTAGTAAGAGGATATTTAAACATGAAGCCAACGCATTACCTGTGGGCAATAGCAACTTATATGGTAACATATATTTTCCATATGATTTTTTACCAGTTCCTTATGTTAATTTTTACTAAGCACATACCTGTTTCACACATGTCTCCGTAGACTCCAGGTGGACACTTGCAAACAAACGAATTCAATTTGTCTGTGCAAGTTCCACCATTTCGACAGGGTGAACTTTCACATTCATTAATTTCTGTAAACAAAAAAGTAAACATAAGAAATACATAGCATGGTTTATACAATGTACACGAATACTTAAATGGAAGCATTTCTTTGAGTGTTATGCTTATATAGATGATACTGACATAAATGGGAAATTGAAGAAATAGTAATACCCAGTATGTAAATTCAGCTGTGTTTCCTTTCTAACATCCATCATTTTGTATAAGTGAGCTGAGTTATTTTTAAAGAGGAACCGAGCAGCACTGTCATCCGTAAAGTTGTATTTGCGTCTATGAAATAATGTTATTTATTTAAAAGCACCAAATCCGAGTTTTGTTAGGACCTAACCTTACATCGCACCCACTGTTGTACCACCGACCTTCGACAAGGTAGCTTGGTCATATTGATCGCTACCTCACATGAAATATTTTGATTCCGCAAGGTCTCGAACCCAGAGCGGTGAGATTGTTAGGAGGCATTTATTAATTTGGTTTAGGATATGTCAGAGGTATTTTTTCTTTTTTTCTACAAGTTACATATAAGTTATGGTTAGATATGTGTGTTGTATAGGGTTCCGCATTGACCGAGCCGGTCAAAAATAAAAATTGTTCGATTAAATAAAAAAATATAGTATTCGAAAAACACCTAAAAGATTTCGGTAATTAAAGGAATAAACAAGTTTTAGCTTTCCAAAAAGCTAGTCGATCATTAGCGTGACATTTTAACAAAAGACGGCTCTGAAGTGTAAACTTCTTTAGAAAAGTTTCGTTAGAATGTTGGTATTTATTTAGCCCTGAATTTCCGCCCTGTAATAAATATGCTCGCTTGCTCTCGTCAAACGTTTTTGTTTCAATTTTAAATGATGTTAAATCCATTGTATGACAGTGCTCATCATTGTGTCACCTGCAATAGCAGGTAGACACGTATGGATCCCATTGTCCGGCTGCGGCGTCGTCGTCATCGGCGGCTGCGTTGTCCTGTAGCCCATAAACTTAAATGTGAAACTTAATGTTGCCTATAAGTTCGTTAGTATTTGACATATTAACTTAAAAATATCTTCTGCATGAATAAAGCCATCTCCGACAACAAAAATGATCACTCTTGTTAAAATATATTTCGTTTTGCCCCTATAAAATTACTTAAACATCGAATTTAATGTTGCCTATAACATTGAAAGTTCTTGTCCTATTAATTAACTCAATACTTGAAATATATCATCATTTGCATAAACAAAGCCATCTCTGACAATAAGATCGATAACCCCTGTTTCAATGATAACTCCTATTTCGTTATTTGAAGAGTTATGTTCCTTTCAAATGGCTTTAATTTGGAACTTTATATAGGTTCAAAGTATTTCCGATTCCCATAGGGCTCCATACCCATTAAATATGATTTCTATCATCTTCATTCCTAGACAACAATATATATATATATATATATATATATATATATATATATATATATATATATATATATATATATATATATATATATATATATATATATATATATATATATATATATATATATATATATATATATGGTGCGAAGATCTGCATTCCATCTATTGGAAAACACAATGGGGTTAACTTACTTGTAAGAAAAGTAATGATCTCTAACTGAATGGACCATTCTTTAAACGCGAATCGCAAATACGGGCCACACATATATATCCGCTGTTGCGGCACTAGTCCACCTCTATTAAACAAGATACAGGCTTGAACAAACACGATATAGGGATGAAATTGCTTTCGTTTCTTTTTCTGACATGTAATTCCTGCAAACAAGAGACACTGGGACGTAGAGAAAAGTTCTCATATATTAAAACGGACTATATGGTTCAATGCAACCTTTAAATGAAAATTCGAAGTGACAACCCTCTTCATTTAGCAAAACGAATAATACAGTACACAAGGTAGTGCAGGTAAAGTACCAGTGGAGGTGTTTGTTTTACAAGCTGGCAACAAAGAATGCATTTTACACGTGCCTATTTCGTTCAAATATCTTCTCTCTATCTTGACTGTTCGAATTGATCTCCTACAAAGAATTAACTAATGCACCCCAAACAACGCCGACGAATGTACTGTTTCACTTTTTATACCTTAAGTCTGTTGAAAATCTCTCTATCTTGACTGTTCGAATTGATCTCCTACAAAGAATTAACTAATGCATCCCAAACAACGCCGACGAATGTACTGTTTCACTTTTTATACCTTAAGTCTGTTGAAAATCTCGCAGTTTTACCATTTCACTTGGATAATATTTGGAGGAATTATGCAAATAAACACAAAAGAATGATAAACCGTTTGAACTTTTGATTAGAAAGCTTAATTGAATAACAATATCAGTTTAAGCTTTAGAATACTTGGAATAATTTTGAATTCATTATCTTCCACCTGGTCCGCGAACTATAGCAAAAACTTAATCTTGGCTGTCGGCAATTTATAAACTGATCTCTTAAAAAGCTGCAGTATTATGTCTGTCTTCTCAAGCAGGTAGATGCAGATCGACTTTGATTGACCGGTGAGCGGCGCGAACTGGCCAGTCCCGACTCAGCTATAAATTATTCCGACTTTTCCGGTAATTTCTTTTCACTCACATGGAATACTTCCAGGTTATACCCTTTACATAATTGATAAAGTATGGAAATTCTGTAGGCTCGCTATATGGATTACCGGTGGCGTCGATATATAAACGCAAATAAGACAAGTACCGCTTCGCCATTGGTAAAAATTTGTCTGAAACGCAAACTTGCCAAAAATAAATGTTGTTTTTATTTCTTGTTTCTTTTGGAATTGTTTCGTCGGCTTGTAAAATAAATGAGGCTCAATCATCTTTATACTTTAAATATTTGTTCTTTTCCCATGTTAAAACAAGGCTTAGATAGTGTTGTTATTCGTGAATAATTACATCGTCTATCACTGAGATTTACATGAACGTGCCCATGAATGAAATCAAAATTGCGCTCAAATGTGCAAAACATACCCGCGAAACCCCTAACCCTAATGTCTGACCCCACATACACACACTATTTCACTGATCTTGTTCGGTCTGAAGTCAATGCTTAAACAATAGCTGCATTATTTTCTGGACGAATGATGGGTCATAATATATTATTACTATGTAACTATTACTTGATTATCTTTATTATAGTACAATTAGGCCGGCTCAAGGGGATAATTGGCCCGGCTTTAAA
Organism: Corbicula japonica; assembly: GCA_038501625.1. NCBI lineage: Eukaryota > Metazoa > Mollusca > Bivalvia > Venerida > Cyrenidae > Corbicula > Corbicula japonica. The sequence continues at coordinate 1,279,576 of JAZAYU010000096.1, read as the reverse complement.
TAGAGGTTATTAGCGAATGCTGAGAACCATGTGGCCCGGCTTTATATATAGATCGTCGAGTAATGAACGGGAACCATGTTGTATGTACGTTAAGTTCAAGGTCAAGCTATTTATATATGTATATATATAGATTATATAAATAGATCGATGAGTCGGTGTTTTCTTTTAATTGTGCGAATTGAAAGTTGATTGTTGTAAGCAGTTATAGAAAGAGTGTACATGTAGTAAGAGACATTATTCAGATAGTTATTCTTGGATGATATTGAAGTTTGTGTTCTGTTTACGAATATTGGCAATCCTATTACTTGATTTTTGGCGCGTGAATGTGACCTATATATGATGGTTCTTTGTTTACAAATGTTTCTGATGTTGAAATTGACGGTTCTAGTGGGTTTCTGTTTTACAAGAAGGCGATTTCGTGTCTATAAAGAAAATATAATGATCGTATAACCATTTTTGTAGGTCTTTTTCAGTTGTTCAGAATAATTGTGACTCATCCCCCATCCCATTCCCCAGCCCCAACCCCCCTGGTTTACGGGATCAAGATGCTGAATGTAAAAAGTTATTATAGATTTTTTATCCTGAAAGTACCAAAGGAATTGCCATGTACGTGGTAGGACAATTTTGAAAGATACTGTTGAATTAAAATAGAGCAAATTCATTGTAATGTGGTTAGTGCTATGATAATGTTTAACTTCAAGGTAACTCCTTCATGAAAATTAAATGTTGGCGTAACTGTCCACAAAGTGCAAGGTCTAGCAATATCTTCAGCTGCTATTGATATCGGGGAAACGATATAACAAGGAGGAATGGCTTACATAGCTCTCAGTAGAGTATCTACTTACGAAAATCTACAATGACAATAATGAAAAATCAGTTACATTTGTGAAATTTTAAGTGCTCTTAACGATCCGCTATACTCCTCCTTGTTCGACCATCGATTTAAAAAGACAAGTATCAAACTAAACAAAATTAACATTCATTTGTGCAAAATTTCATTGAAAGACATTTTGCCGTTTTTGAAATGTTGCAAATAGGAGTGTAGTAAATCCTTAAAATGTGAGTAATTATTTTGTATCATAAACTGAATACATATCAACACATAGAGTTCTGTAAATTCTTTATCATAATTCATGTTACTACAGCAACCATCTCTTCCACTATTTTCTAGCTAGTTTTCACTATAATTAAAAGGAAAACTTTTCAATTCTTTTGTTTTCAAATCATTCACTACATTTACTGCAAACTTGTAAATTTTCAGCAAACAAATTTCATTTTAAATCCCATTCCTTACCAATTCCGGTATACTTCATTTCAAACTGCACTCCTTGTATACAACGCGTTCCACAACTACATGTAATATACAATCACATCCTTCAACGTTCAATACCCTTTGCCAATAAAAGACAACAATATAGTAGCACTTTAAAATTCTTTCTTTGTTTAAAAACAAACCATCACCTTACACCGAACATCTAACTTCTTTTAAATGTCGTCCACATATAACACATATGTGTTATACTTTTCTTGTGTAAATGAGCATCGCTTGTCTGCTAAGTGTACAAATCGACTTTTGAAAGTGGTCCCGCTATGACCTAGAAGGCATCCAGTTTAACGTGATTATTTACATTAATGTCTTTTCCGGTAAAGGGCTTCTCTATATATCAAGCTATCAAACATCATCCTCTACACTACCCTTTTGCATGCGTCTTAGGAACAGGTGGCATAGTCTAAATTTTCCGTTCTGGACCATGAGTCACTGTTAACCGGTGTTCAGGCTAAAAGCTCATGTTTGGTCGATTATAATATGTCGGTCATCAGACCGACCGACAAATATACCAAGAATAGAGGACATTTATAGTTATTTATAGTTACTTTTAATAAGTAACATTTTATGGTAGCAGAGCGAGGTTGTGTGGTCGCAGAAAAACACCTATTAGAATCGTTCGCCATATCGGAAGTGATAAAGTGGACAATTTCGGATAGTATTCATTTCGGATAGAACATTCTTTGTAAAATATTCGGGTTAAATACACCAATAAGTCAACATGGATGGTGGTAAGAAAGACTGTCCATCAGTGCATAGTGACTTGCAAAATAGAATTGTGGACTTGAAATTAGAAAAAAACAAAATTGAAAACTTCGTTCACAAAAACTAAGAACATGTTACTTCAGTGCTTGGACGCCGAATTACTTGATAAAAACGAAATTCGTGAGCAACAACATAAGCTGGACGTTATTGAAGATTCGTTAGTGGACTTATTATTCCAGGGGTTCCACTTGGCTCTGAAAGCCAAGGGTCAATGACCCTTGGACCAAAATTTTCAAGTGTCATTTTCAAATCTTCAGGGGTCATCATCAAATTTTCAGGGGTCATGTATGCGTTAAACAGTGCTGTGCGAAACCGACTGCTGCAACACTTTCCCTATTCATATGTGCTTAAATCTCGTACTCAAAAACAATACTGTTAAAATGTTTTTACACAATCTTTACTCATAGAATGTTTACCAGCTTTGACATTATATTGTTTAACAATATGACAAATAACAACTACTTTTCAACTGCCGCCACATATCTTTTTCACTCACCAAAGAGAATATGATGCTATTCAGTTAGCTAAATCCTCCAGCTCCTTAAGTGCAGATGCAGGTGAAGGGTTGGGAAAAGATTTGTGGCGGAAGTTGAAAAGGATTTCTATCCCTACATTTTCAGGTGACAAGCGAACATACAAGTCCTGGAAGGCCGCGTTCACCGCTTGCATAGACAGAGCTCCGGCTTTACCGGAGTACAAATTACTGCAGCTGAGGTCTTACCTGACAGGAGAGGCACTTAAGTCCATTGAAAAGTTGGGTCATTCCGAAGCAAGCTATGTTGCAGCAAAAGAACATCTAGAGAGAAAATTTGGAGGAACTAGACGACAAATAGCAGGTTATTTGGAAGAATTGGAGAAATTCCCCCAATGAAGGAGGAGAGTGCTAAAAGCATTGAAAAGTTTGCAGAAATTCTGGATATTGCTGTCATTAATTTAAAGGAAGCAGGTAGAGACAATGACATGGACAATTGAGTCTTATATTTGCATCTTCAACGTAAAATGAACGAACAAATGCTGACCTGAGGCAATCATCGATGGATAGAAGAGAATGCAGAAGAAGTAAGTGTAGAGACACTAAGACAGAGGGTTAGTAAAGAGGCACAGTATTATATTACTGCGTCAGAGACAATACATGGTCTAGCTAGTGGTTCCGAGAAAAAGAGTAATAAAAGTGAAAATAAAGGTCATCGGTCATTTTTCGCTACATCGAAGAAGACACATGATGGTCGATTGAACAGTAAAAAGTCACGATGTGTTGTTTGTGATAAGGATCATATTATTTTGAATTGTCCAGTGTTTAATTAGACGGATGTTCCTAGGCGCTGGGGTGTCGCTAAAGAAAAGATACTGTGTTTCCGGTGTTTGCGCAACAACCATAGAGGCAGTGACTGTCGTAAATATTCGATATGTGGCCAAGATGGATGCACAAAAACACATAATAAATTATTGCACCATGTTGAAGATAGAAATAAATCTGAACTTAATTCAAGTGCACCAGAATGTAAGCCAGCTGCATCTGCACAGCAAGTGTTTATCAGTAGTTCCTGTAATGGTGTGATTTCATTAAGAACTGTTCCTGTAGTTCTGAAGTCAGATGACAAAGTTATCAAAATAACAGCTCTACTTGATGAAGGTAGTTCGAAATCGTACCTGAATGAAGATGTAGCATGTGAACTAGGGCTTGAAGGGTCGTTTGATGACATACAGATGAACCTTTTAAATGGGCGGACTGAAAAATTCAAAACTAAAGTTGTGAAATGTATGATTGAAAGTACAGATGGACAGTACAAACATGAAATTGAAGCAAACACAACAAAAGGTGTTACTGGGTCGCTTAAGCCAATTGACTGGACTAAACATTCAGAACAATGGAAACGTTTTAGTGGAATTAAGTTTCCAGTTATATCGAGAAAAAGTAAAGTTGACTTACTCATTGGATAAGACAATATTGATCTACATAGATCACTGAAAGAGGTGCATGGGAACTCTGGAGAACCAGTTGCCAGCTGCCAGATTAACTCCCTTGGGATGAACTTGCGTTGGTCAAACATCATCATGTAGCCAACCAGGAGATAGCTACTTTTGTTACTTTGGTGTAGAACTAGATTCGGCAATTAGAAGATTCTGGGAAATAGAGAACATACCAGAAATTCGAACCATATCACCAGATGACACAATCAGACAAAAGAGACATTAAAATACGAAAATGTCCGATACGAAGTTTCCATACCATGGAACAATAACAAAGACTGTTTAGTCAACATCTATGACTCAGCTTTGAAGAGATTAGACAATATTATACTGAGAAGAGAAATTAAGTAAGAATCCAGATATAGCAAAGATATATAGTGACACAATACGCAAAGAGAAAGGTTATATTTCAAAAGTTTCCCAAGATGCATCTGAGCCAGTCTGGTATCTGCCTCATTTTCCGGTTGTACGATCAGATAAAGATACAACTAAAGTGCGAATAGTTTTCGACGCTTCAGCCAAACATAAAAATCTTAGCTTGAATGATGTCATACACCAATAACCGAAGTTGCAAAACGATTTGTTTGATGTACTGCTTCGTTTTCGGAAATACACAGTAGCTATTGTATGTGATATAGCCGAGATGTACTTGCAAGTAAGCATCAATCTAAGTGATCGAACATATCATCGTTTCTTGTGGAGGTCAAGCAGCACCAAGCCACCTGATATATACCAGTTCAACAGATTTGTTTTCGGAGTGAATGCATTACCATTCTTGGCACAGTTAGTAGCCCAGGAAAATGCCTTGAAGTTTGCAAAGCAGTATTCATTAGCTTATACAACACGTCCACGTATATGGATGATGGGATGGATTCCATGAAAACAGATGAAGAAGCAATAGAACTCTATTGCCAATTATCAGAGCTTCGGGGGTAAAGCAGGGATGGTCCCAAGGAAATGGTTCTCTAACCCTACCAAAGTTCTTGAGAATATTCCATAAGACAAACGTGCGTCGGAAGTTTCGGAGATTAGCTTGACCGAAGGAATTCTTCCAACAACAAAAACTCTTGGAGTCATCTGGTCACCAGGAAGTGATGAGTTTGGTTTCCAATCAACATGTAGTTACACTGATACCAAGTCAAAGACTTTGACAAAGAGGTTCTTTCATAAGAAGATAGCATAATTGTTTGATCCATTAGGTTATCTAGCACCTTTCTGCATTCAAGGAAAGATAATTATGCAAACAATCTGGATTAGTGGACTTGACTGGGACGAAAAAGTTAATGCCAAAGCAGCTAAAGAAATCCGTGAATGGTTTTCAAAACTTGAATGCCTAAAATAGTTATAGTTCCAAGATGCATTCAAGAAGAAGCATGCAATGATTGTTGTCATACTTTAACTTTACACACATTTGTGGATGCGTCGTCAACAGCATATGGAACAGTAGTTTACGCAAGACATAGTTGCAGAAGTGGAAAGATTTCTGTACGTTTTGTTGCAGCAAAATTAGAGTAGCCCCTTTATCAGCCATAAGTATACCACGTCAAGATTTGATGGCAGCTGTATTAGGTCTTTGTTTGACCTCTCAATTTGCCGAACACTAGAAATTGACATAAACAATGTAACATTTTGGTCTGATAGCATGAACGTATTGCACTGGATCAGAAATCAAAGTCGCCAATTCAAGACTTTTGTAGCCAATAGTGTTGGTGAGATACAGCAGCATAGTAGCCAAAGTCAGTGGTAAAAAGTACCGACTGAGGACAATCCAGCAGATTATGTTTCTAGAGGAACAACTGTTAGAGCCCTGGTGAAAGATACGTTTTGGTGTGAAGACCCGTCATTTCTTTGTAAAGAAGAGAATGAATGGCCAAAGACAGAGTTCAAGGGACAGTTGAGCAGTGATCTTCAAGAGAAGAAACAAGATGCACATTCTACTTACCAAGTTTCAGATGGTAACAACAACATCGCAAACACAGATGATACTTGGCGATTAGATCCTTCAAATTACTCCACGTAGTCTCGATTAGTGAGAGTGACGGCGTGGATGTATCGTATCATCAATAATTGCCGCAACACTGATAAAAAGATGATAGGTCCATTAACTGCAGATTAAATTCAAGACAGCGAACATTACCATATCAAACAAATTCAGCGGGAAGTATTTGCAGAAGAAATAATGTTGCTTAAGAAAGTAAAGCCCATTTCGTCATCAATCAAGTTGATAAGTTTGAATCCCAGAATTGATGAAGATGGACTGTTGCGTGCTGACGGTCGCCTTAAGTATGCAGAATTTCTACCGTTCGACGTTCGTTATCCAGTCATTCTGCCACGAAAAGCAGCAGTTACAAGACTGATTGTGAAATATTTCCATGATGTAAATAACCATAGTGGGACAAACTTTACCATGAATGCATTGTCAAGTCGTTACTGGATCATTCATGCTAGAGAAGAAATTCGTGATGTCGAGAGATGTTGCAATGAGTGCCGAAGACGTACAGCAAAACCATCAAGTCAAATTATGGGTCCGATACCAAGTATTCGCCTCTCTATGCCATTGAGAGCATCCGTTCACACATCCGTTGATTTCGGTGATCCTTTCATGACAGTACAAGGTCGAAGGAACGACGAGAAAGCGGTATCTTTGTCTTTTTACATGCTTAGCTTCGCGTGCTGTACATTTAGAAATTGCATTTGGACTTGATACTAGCTCTTTCCCAAATGCCTTCTTTACGATGGTAAACAGAAGAAGATTACCAGTCAAAATGTTGTCAGACAATGGTTTGAACTTTGTCGGAGCTGAAAAAAGAACTAAAAGAACTTGTAAGACAGTTAGACAAAGATGAAATTATAACGAGAACAGCCGATAAGGGAATTAGTTGGCAGTTTAACCCGCCATATGCTGCACATTGGGGTGGAGTACACGAGATTATGATAAAGGCAGCCAAGCGTGCTATCTATGCTATTCTTCGCGGTGATGATGCTAATGATGAAGAACTGATGACTGCCTTTACTGGAGCTGAAGCATTGATAAATTCAAGACCATTGACTTATCAGTCGTCGCATCCTTCTGACGTAACGCCTCTTACGCCAAATCATTTCGGTCAAGTTGGAGGTGAATTTGCGCCCCAGTCTGTAGATACAGAAAACTATCACCCAGTTAAACGATGGAGAAGGATACACAAGCTTGTAATTTGAAATTCACAATAGCGCTATTTGTGCAGTGTGGCGGCCGTAAAAAGTCTCCCCGTACATTTAGTCAGTACTGTTATCAGTAAGTTAACCCGTTACCGATGTCATGCAGTGATTGTTACGTATATCAGGGCTATCCGATCAACGTTTTTTGGCGTTGTCCCGGTTAGCTCAGTTGGTTACGTCGCAGGAATTGCATGGCTAGGCGCTGTCGCCGTGACGGTGCGGGTTCGCTCCCAGTAGCTAGAGACACTATCATTTGAAATTCACAGTAGCGCTATTTGTGCAGTGTGGCGGCCGTAAAAAGTCTCCCCGTACATTTAGTCAGTACTGTTATCAGTAAGTTAACCCGTTACCGATGTCATGCAGTGATTGTTACGTATATCAGGGCTATCCGATCAACGGTTTTTGGCGTTGTACCGGTTAGCTCAGTTGGTTACGTCGCAGGAATTGCATGGCTAGGCGCTGTCGCCGTGACGGTGCGGGTTCGCTCCCAGCTAGAGATACTATCATTTGTAAGACATTTCTGGGAAAGATGGTTAAAAGAGTGGCTTCCAAGTCTTACTTCAATGAAAAAGTGGCAATCTGATCGTCGGGATTTCGAAGTCAATGACATTGTGTTAGTAGTATCACCAGAAACTCCAAGAGGACAATGGCCGTTAGGTCGCATAATAGAAGTCTTCAAGGGAAGAGATCATCATGTTCGAGCAGCAAGAATAAACGAAATCATTCGATCAATGACAAGACTCTGTCCATTAAAAATTAACGCTGATAGTGATTTAAGAGTTCTTAAATAAAGCAGCTGTGTTAAAAGGGCATAATAATCCCTTAGCTGCTAATAGAAATTTTCAGTGTTAATTTTTTTAAACAGCAGTGTTAAAAGGGCATAATAATCCCTTCGCTGTTAAAAAAGTGTTTAGGTGTTTAAGTTTACAACCAAGAAGAATGAAAATATTTTTGAGTAACTTTGTAACTTTCATCAGAGGAACAAGGCATGTTCTAGAAAGACTATAAAAATTCCTTAGAATAAACTTTTGAGAAAAAAAACTGTACTAGAAACATTTAACTAAATTTGGTTTAGTGCAGTATTACATTAACAGTTAAAGTATTCTCAATTGAATTGCATTTCTCTACTTTAAGTATGAGATATTCATTTTGTATTTGTAAAAGTAAAGTTTGAAAGTTGTATTGATTCAATTTTAGGATAATTTTCATGTTATTGTATACATATAGTAAAGTACTGAAAATCATGAAATTGACAACTGGATCGGAAGCGGATCGGAAGTGGACCGCAAACCGATCCCGTTAGGAGCGCCATCAAAGCGCAATCGAATTGGAAACGGAATGGAATCGAAGCGAATCGCTTTGAGCGTTTAGATCGCTTGTAGTGAAAAGACCGGGGCTTTTTGACCGGATCGGAATCGCTTTGAACGTTTGGATCGCTTGGAGTGAAAAGACCGGAGCGTTTTGACCTGATCGGAATCGCTTTGAGCGTTTGGATCGCTTGGAATGAAAAGACCGGAGCGTTTTGATCGCATCGGATAGTTTCTATTTATAGTTTTTTCAGTTATAAATAGTAGTGATCCGAATCGCTTCTTCCGATTCTTTTAACGACTTTAAACAAAGCAATTTTTGACAATAAAGTGCTCTTAAGCGAAAATACGTAATATTATTTCTTACACAAGGGAAGAAATAAGGAACATTTACATTCGCCCGTGCTTCGTTATGGAATTAATGTGTTTTTTATTTATTTAGTAAGGAGATTCACAACTGAAATGTATTTAATGCTAATAAACATTTTTAAATGTAAACATTAATTAAGTTCAGTATGAAATATAAACCATAAACCATAAACGCTGTCCGAACCTAAAAGAGAAACTATTTTTCCCTATTGATTTCAGCGCGGCTCAGATGCGTTATAAGTAATGAACAATGAAAAGCGGGAGCGAAAAGATCGGAATCGGAAGAATCGGTTTGAGCGTGAAGATCGTTTGGAGCGCATTGTTAATGACCAATGAAAATCAGGAGCGAAAAGATCGGAATCGGAAGAACCGGTTTAAGCGTAAAGATCGTTTGGGGCGCATTGTCTGAAGTGAAAAAATTGGAGTGCAATCGAATTGGAATTGGACCGCAATGGGAATGGAATCGGATCGGTTATAGATGACATTAGGATCGGAAGCGGACCAGATCGGAATCGGAAAAAATGTCAATTTCAAAATTTTCAGTACTGTAATTTGGTATGAGGAAACATCAAAGAGAAGGGGATGTTGTATAGGGTTCCGCATTGACCGAGCCGGTCAAAAATAAAAATGGTTCGATTAAATTAAAAATAAAGTATTCGAAAAACACGTGCTCAAGGTAAAAGATTTCGGTAATTAAAGGAATAAAATATACCAAGAATAGTGGACATTTATTTATGGTTAATTTTAATATGTTACAATGTGTATATAAACATACTTCGTCGCCTTATTATTACAATGTTCTAACTTCTAAGTGATATTTTTCGAAAAATGAGATTTTTATACCGTTGTAATCGTGGAAAAAAGACCTATCTGAATATGGTTTCAGAATTGGTTGATTCACTTTAGTTTTTAAAATTCCCAATCACACAATGTTCTATCTTGCGGTTTATTCACACTCGTGTAAGGATTACACTGTTCTAAGTAACTGTAAAAAAGTAAGTTAGAACATTGTAATAATAAGGCGACGAGTTACTTGCGGAGAAAATTGGTTAGTACTGGTTAGTCCAAGAACACTGGTTAGGTTAAACCGAAAGTAGAGAATTTTTAAAAAGTTAAAGATAAAGACTAAACACAAACTCATGTAATTTATAGACTTCATCAAAACACACACGCTGCTGTTTTTCTGAGCAAATTCGGTGGAATATGAAGGTTTAAGAGAAATCTGAAACTTTGAAGACGATTTTCTCCAAACTGTAAAAAAGTAAGTTAGAACATTGTAATAATAAGGCGACGACTTAAGAACACACGAACAAAGTATGCATATTCAAATTTCAGCCATCTTCATATGTAAATGTAATTTTGGACTAGCATGAAGTCTATGATACGGCAAAATTGACGGATCGATTTACGTGCAGCATATAGGTTTCATTACCTTGCACAGTCAATTGGTTGATTCATAAAACCAAATGGTTAAAAAGTATATACAGCTTGAAGCTAGTATTACAGCGAGAAAACGTTATAAAAAGCAAAAATCTGTCAACATTTTGGTAGAAATTATACTATAATTAGAAGCCAATGTTAAAGTAGAAATCTACAATATTGCACATTTGTTCAATCAAGTGTATTATTAAGTTATCGTATTTAATGAAATTGTGTACATTGTAGCATTTTATTGAATTTGTTAAAACGCAATTTGTAGAATAAAAGCGCAAGTATCATTGCAAACATGATTGTCAGAGGTGTTCAATAAAATATATATGGAGGCGGCGTAACAGAGTTAGATATGTCTTTTACAGCAAGTTCAATTCTTAAATAACGATACAAATTTTAGCAAGTGACATTGTGTATATTTATTGTTATTAGACCCCTTAAAAACGTTATAACCTTTTCTCAACATATATACACTTAGTGCAACAGACAGTTGAGAAAATGTGATATAACTGTTGTGAAAAGCCTTTGAATGCAGACATCGATCTTTACTGATAAATGCGACTGAATGAAATGAAATAGTGTACAATATAAATACATAAACACCAATTTGAAATAGATTTTCTAGTGATCATGAATCTAAACATGTTATTGGAGTGGTATGTTTTTAAGCACATTCGTACAGATTAACATGTAAGATTGCTAGAAATATAAAAAAAAAAGTTGCATAAAATTATATATATACACGATTTTTGACAAAGATTTTTCCTGAATATTGCACCTGCCTCCCTAATAAAGGATCGCATGGCACAGCTTTTCTGATACATAAGTCAGATTTTAAATATGTTTTTATACATGTGAATATAGTTTTGGTCTCCTAATTCCGTTTTATCGTAAACATACATATATTTAGACCTACCTCTTTCGCAGCACCTGCCAGTGAAGCCAGGTAGACAAAGGCAAAAAAAGTAAGAATAATAACTATATAATAATTTTCCACCATTTCGACAATTTATGTCACAGTTACGAGAATCAAAATATTCCCAATTATTCTTCCCGCAGTTTGTCGTGCACGTTCCTTGTGCTATCCACTCATTCCAACAGCATAGTAATCTTGATCGCTCTTGATAACCATATCCACAGTAGGGACACTCACGTGACCACGAACTCCAGTTTTCCCACTCACATATTCCGACATTACAATCGCCTGAAACGATGCCCAGGAATACGATTGAAAACAGAACTATCGAAAACAGCGCTTCTAATTTCTCGTCTTTAAATAGTCTTTGAAGCATGGTGCACTGTATAATTAAACGTTTAATTATGATAATAAGATCCTTTCACTATATTATAGTAAGCTTACAAAATAAAAAGACAGTTCTTCGTGTCATTTTTGTTAAACCTTTTATAATGTAAAATACATGTACGTTACGCAACAAGCGTTTATGAATTAACCAAAGCAATTGGGAAGTATCCGTACGTTTTCAATTCTTCGGTTTTAATCGATTATATTTTGTTACGGAATATAATTGGTTTTTGTACCAAACATATAAATGAATAGGTGCCCTATTGCAAAGGTATCGAATAACATACATTCAATCTTCGTAATTACAATAAATATTGTAAATACTGTAAGGATTACATTTAACTCAATACTTAAACGTTTCATGTTTATTGAAGATGACAAGACTTTACTCTTTTAAAAACGTAACATTCTTTAGACAATCTCTCTCCATTTATAAAATGGGAACATTTAGAATATTCCTATTAAAACTCCTAGAATTTTTAAACGAAAGACAGTGGTTAAATTAAAATCAACAAATCGCTAAACATCGAACCAATAGAAATGTCTAAACTAAAATTATTTATCGAAAATAGCTTTCTCCATTATATATATATATAATATATATATCATATCAGCTGCTTCCAGGGTTCCTTATCAGATGGAATATTGTCACCAAAAAAGCTAGATGATCCGCAATTATATCATCGATTAGATAAACTTGAGCTCATTTCCCGGGTGGGGGGACTCGAATGCTATTCGATCCTCCTTTAAAAACCGAACAAAATGATATGAATTAGTCCCGTTTGGATTTGATAAAAATAGACTGTATTAAACATTTTTGGAAATAATATGGTGTTTTTCTGATTGATAACTCGAGTTATATATCAGACTGTGGTCATGTAGGAATATTTAGACCATTTTGTTTACTTGTCTGATCTATTTTTGTTAAAAACGGTAGACATGGTACGCACTGATGGGAACATCTGCAACAAACATTATTTCAAAAATAATACTTGATCTGCCATCAGTGGCATTCATGGTGGAATTCTTAGGTGCAAATGTGAAATATGTTGTGAACATTTGGATTACAAGGGGGTTCTTAGACATCTTATTGCCGTGACCAAAATATAAAAAGGCAATACATGACATGTGATGACCAGTCAATAACATTCCTATTATTGCAGAAATATATTCAAACGACACCACGTGAAATACACACCATATTGATTTATTTTGAAGTCGTTGAAAATTCAAGATAAAATACATATTTTATTAGGGTTTTACTTAAAAGTTCATTTTAATAAATGAAAAATAAATGCATATATATTCTGAGTTTTTAAATCACGTACAATCAATTTAATTTATGCAGAGTAATCTTGAAATATCACAATGCACATGTTTGCATATCGTATATTTTTGACACCGTATAGCGGGTTATTTCTGCGGTCATAAATTTCTGCGTTTTGCCCTCAAAAATGGATGCAAACATTTCTGCGTTTTTTTATTTCTGCGTTTTCGGTTCCCATGAAGGATAAATTTCTGCGGTTCATATAGGGTAAGGTGTCGTAAGAATAACACGATTGTGATATAAGCATACTTAGGGAGACAATCATCTGGGTGCGGTATACAGATAATTACTGTCTCTGTTACTGTCACTTGTGAAATTATATACAAACTGCATACAATTCAATATTTTTAATCATGGGTCATTTACTGCTACTCAACTTATTTTATCAAAAAATTACAAAGATATTATTTACCGATGAAAACCAACTCTCAAAAAACTCTTCAATTAAATTGAAAGTTTGAGTAATGTTTGAGCAAATGTCGCGTTTATACTTTGCCTATATGAAAACGATTTTCGGTAATAAAACGTAATTATTTTACAGTGTAGATCTGTATTGTGAAACGGATTATCTCGAACATGGCGACTCCAGTGATTTTGGCTTGAAAATGAGATACTATTTTGCGATTTAAATTTCTGCTGGTGTCTTTTTTTCTGCTGGATTTATTTCTGCGATTTTATCTAAAGACCGCAGAAACGCAGAAATTTGGCACCCGCAGAAATAACCCGCTATACGGTAACATTAAAACTCGTTTTTTTTAAGAAAACAAAGGGATTTTCTTGAATGTGAAAGTAGTTTCAAGCCTGTCGCTCCAAATACACGTGTTGCATACACTTGAAGTTGTACTGTATATGGAAGTCCAAAAATCATTTATAAAAGTTAAGATCAAAGTGTTTCGACGTTGAAATTGGTTTCGTTGAAGTTGTAGCCATACTATGCTCGAACGGGCATTTAACCATGCTGTGGTTCGTTGACACCAAACTTTAAACTTAAATGTTTTCTTCTGTTGCTTTCTACCTTTTACTATGGCTGGTCTGTTGAAGAAATGGTCTTTAGTTTCTCAATTCCATCCTACGTGAGTAAGCCTTGACCCAAGCGATCCATCACTTGCATGGAGGGAAAAAACTCTCTTAGCAAGGACAAATTTAAGCTCTAAACTTATAAATATTATGAAAGTCTATGGTTATAATTCAAACGTTGATTGTACTTTCTATATTCTATATACAAATAAGATATATTACGTACAAGTTTTCTATATACACACACTTATTTAAAAGATGATACGGTCTTAGACCCGCAACGCATAGTTACACAAACTGGAGCCAGCTAACTTTATACGTAAACGTCACATTCTATTTATAGCATATGAACGCTAAAATACGCTATCCTTATAAAAGGTTCTGTGGATTAATTTTACTTATATTCGTCTTCATTAATAATTTTATAGTTTCCGTAAGATAACATTATCGCGGGTTCTTAATAACTCTATTTTCTAAAATATTTTATGATCCATTCTTTGTTTCGCGGTGTTTTAAAACTACGATTCTTTATGCCCACGAAATTTGCGAAAGTTAGAAACCCACGTATATAAATGATTTTATAGTAAGTGGCACATGTGACTTACTGATACCGCTGACAAAACTGATTTTTGCAACATTCTGCAAAAATTTGAGCTGATTTAATTTAGAAAATATAATGGTTTAAACCGGGATATTACATGGTAACCACGTCGCCAAGGCCACTGCGATCCATAAAATAGACACTGTGGTTGCGCAGGTGGAAATAATATCTTGTTATCTTGTAGTTGTAGTGTATGTAGATTGTAGTTGCATATTGGAATTATTCACGGTATGAACAAGTTAATTGTTTCCATGATGTGCAGTATCAATTACGAAGTTTCAAACACTGTAAAAATTGCGTTTATTTAAATTATTCCTTATTATCATAATTATAATTATTATTTAGGATAGACGAAAGCGAATAAAAGCTTAAAACGATTGTGAAAGATATACTCGATTAGATGCTGTGCTTAAAACATCAAATTCAAAGTCATCACTGAAGTAAAAGTCTACCATTAAGCCACACATCTTTACATAATATTATATTTGATATTTAATTTTACTCAATTTTTCAGAAAATCATTTGACAAGGAACATGAACTAAAAAATATTTCAGATGTCAAAGCATCTAAAGTTGACATATTCGCTTCGCCGACAAGCGCGTATACCATAGCTGGATCCTCAACCAACTGTTTTAAGTTTTCCAGATTGGCCAAACTACCTAAACTAATGACATAGGAAGATACCCTATCTTTCTTGAAGTGTTTTAATTGTTCAATAGCACGGCCATTTATTGAAAGATGTCCATTTGAAAGTATTATGATAACAGTGTGTTTCTCCTCTTCGTAAGTGGAGTTTTCTAAAACTTCAGTTTTCAGATTTTCAATGGCTTGATCTAAACAAGAACTGCTACAGTCTTCGTCCTTGGGACAGCTTTCATCAACAGGCAGGATTAATTTCTGAATCTGTGGTAACAGTGAACTTTTTGGTGTCGAATCTTTAAGACCACGATGAAACTGGAGGTCACGCCCAAATGTTACCAGAGCAATGTTAGCAGTGACGTTGTCGGTTTCCCGTTCAATAATAGCCAGTGTAAGATAGACAAGAGCATCTAATCCAATCTGAAATTCTTTGGACGTCATAGTTTCACTAGAGTCTAGCAGGAACACGACGTTTGAAATGGTTTTCCATGTACACTCTGGAGAAAGACAAATAAATGAGAATTAGAGAATTACGACGTTTCGCTGCTAGGTTTATCAGAAATTATATGCATATCCACTTTAAAAGTTGTGAACCTCTATAGACTTCCACTTTAATCCTTAAATGTTAAGAAAGAACATGGATTGACATATCTTTTAAGTCATGTTGAGAAAGTCATAACATAATTTTAATGAAACTGATCTTAGAAAGAATTAAGTAATTCTTCAATTAGGTTAAATACACGTTATTTACAAATGCGTTTAATTGTAAATTTAAAGCAGAAAAAGTAATACTTTAGACAACAACGTTTTGTACGAGCTTTGTCTTTAAATATCTTGCTTTATTAGATCAATGCTGTATTAAGTGGATGAGAGTTGTTTGAAAATCGTTACCTTCACATGTCAGATGAACAAGTTGTTGTAATATGGTATAGAGAGCACTAAAACTGTCGACAGAGTAGACGTAATGCCGCGAACCATCCACGGAAGCGATGTTCAATAATTCCTCGTGCGAAACCTCTTTGCCGATACCTGCAAATTCACAAACACTTTTTTCCGTTTTTAAGGTTTTTTGTTAGCAACTGTGTTCTTTTTTCCCTAATAGATGAGACTTTGCCAAAGTAGTACGTGATAGTGTAAATAATCAGTATATCAAACTGTATGAATGTATTAACTTGAGACTCACAATGTATGTATAACATCAAAAAGTAAATAACTACGTCCCTCGTTGTCTTTAAACGTTCAAACTTTTAGTTTAAAATGTTGATATTCATCAATGTTCATAACTCTTATGTGTTACAAGGCTAAATGTGAATTACGTTAAATAAGACTATTATTAATAGTATTATGGCATTCAGTAATTTATACATAATCGTGGTTTTCATTGGCATTCTGAGTGACCGTTGAAATAAGTTGCAGCAGTTGTATTTATGCAATTTTAATGCACCGATCGATTTATTTGAAAATCATGCGATTTACATAAAATCCAACAAATATCAGCCTCATTCATATTAACGAAAACATTAATATTTACAAAAATAAATTTACCAATAGATACGACTGTTTCTACAACAGATTTCAGTTGGTTTGCGGCCTCTATCGTTCTCTTCCTGTTGTTCGACATTCCATCAGTCAGCAAAAACGAAAAGCGTCTTCCCTTCCTGCCATTATTTCGTTGAACAAACGATTGGCCAAACATATCTGAAGCTGCTTCAAGCCCCTTGTGTGTGAACGTTGCACCAGAATTATATTCAATTGCATCCACTGCATGTTTAAGGAGTTCTTTATCCAAATAGTCTCCAAACTTTATTTTTACCTCTGCATCAAACGAATAAGTTATAACTGCAATACGCAGATTGTCCTCTCCAATAGCAACTACATCAATGAAACTGTTTACGAACCTCAGCTGTTTCTTGCACTCCTGTTCGGTTTGGCTAATTGAAGAATCCAAGATGAAGACAATGTCGGCTACAGAAGGCTGACATATTCCTGAATTAGCCGAAAAAAAATTAAACTCATTTGAATCAGAAATAAACAAATCGGATCAAGTCGTTTGTATAACTAGACAGTGTGGACATGACAATGATGGTTTTACTATAATTGTAATTTTGTAAATTATTTGGAAAATTATTTGTATACTGTAATACAGCATTCATTACACAATGGCAACATTTACAAATATGGTCTCAGCCAATTTAACCGTCTTATCTTTAAATGCACTTGAAAGGTCAAAACAATCTATTATCATGTGTAAGAAAGAAATTCTGAAAATATGTCTTAGATAAGTAGATTCCAAGTCAGGGTGTGGTCTGAGAACTTGTCGAGTATGACACTAAGTAAAGCTTGCAACTTCATAAAGTGGATGTGTTCTAAAGTGTTACAATATATAACAAGTCATTCATTATTTAGTTTCTATAAATAAGAGAAAGACACTTTGTGTTCCAAACATGTGCATATTATTGTGTAGAGGTAAATGTCTCTGCTAAGTTATAAATTGTGTGGATATATTACTCTAAATTACCATCTACCTGTTTCACAAAGTTCTCCGTAGACTCTAGGAGGACACTTGCAGATAAATTAATTCACTTTGTCCACACACGTTGCACCGATGATGCAGGGAGAACTTGCACATTCATCAATGTCTGTTGAATATAGACAAATAAATAATTATGTTTTTTATTATGGGTAGAAAAACAAAGGTTTAGGATTTTATATAGCGGAAATTTTATTATTGATTTATTTTTATCATTATTTGTTTAAACGATAAGAAAATGCCATATCGAATTTTAAGTGAGAATGAGACATGCAGTTCATTTAATAACTCACAAAAAAGTACTACATAAACATGCGCTGTGTGTATCGGAAAAACAATTATACGTGTTTTCCGGTTGATTATCACCCTGACACGACAATGTTTTTCAAAGATAGAGTTTTATAGAGATTTTGGTTTAAACATTGATGAAAATAATATCCAATCTCTCCCCTAAATATTTGCTCTACTTAGTTATGCACTTAAAAATATTGCCTTTCAACCTGATTTACTTTTCGCTTGATGATATGCTTTTAAATTCTTTACAAATCTAATACTATCAAGGTTTGTGATCTAAATTTTAACAAGTCACTGTGTATTTTTGGCAATTATTAGAAATCCAATATTCCCCTTATTAGCGAACGAATTTAATTGGATTTTAAATGTATTTATCCTTTATAAGCATTGTGAGCGAATGTAGCTATATTACTTTTCTCAGTTATGCCAAGTATTGTGAGTATAATTAGTGCCAAAATATTTTGTGTCCGACAAAAATATGTAATGGGATTCATAATCTCCGCATTACCTTCTAAGCAAACAAAAGCAGGCAAAAGTAAACATATAGTTCTCTCAAATGAAACCTGTGTGGAGATATACATTGACCTGCAGCGTATCGTCATTGCCATGTAACTAAATTCCAAGTTGCAAAACATAGGTTGCGTACTGCCATACTGCAATCCCGATCTTTTTCTGGATAGACAGACAGATAATATACAGACAAATGCGACCATTTTAAAAACTTGCATTAGCTATTTATTTCTCTTCATTAATACAACAAGTTTAATGAACACATCTTCAGTTTTGAGTTATGCAAAGATCAAGTTTCACTTTTGTGTTATCGCACAACCATAATCTATTTTGTTATACTACTCAGGTAATTTTTAAATACTCGAACAGTAATAAAGGCATACTTGTTTCACAGCAGGTGCCGGTAAATCCGTCTAAACACTGACAGTGTGTTATGTTTGATGATCCTCCATTTCGACATGCAATATTACAAGTCCGCTTCTCGAAACTTTCTGAGACGTCTAATCCACAGTTTTGTACACACATTTCAAAGCTCCAGCCCACCTGGCAACACAAACCTCTATGACGGATTTGGGGTGCGTGCCCGCAAACAGGACAGGCAGGGATCCATGATTCCCAGGGCGTCCATTCACATAGCTCTACATCTTCTTCTACACACCGACTCGAAACATTTCCAAACAACACGCAAATATAAACAAATACTTTTAGAAACGCCATCACATTATCAACAGATACTTTTAAATCTTCCTGATCCTGTACTATCCTACTAAGAATAGTACCGTCGGTCTTAACCGCATTGCCTATATATTATTCATACATTGTATGCACACCTTAAATAATAAAAGTCCAATTAACAGATCAATCTACAAGTTTTTTATTCGGTTTTAAGTTTTATCGGTTTTTGTCATACGATATATCTGAATAGAGGTTGCTGTCCACCTCTTGGGAGGTATCGATAAATGGTTAAGTTCATTGTAATTTTATACAATTCAAATACGATTCATGCTTCCTTCTACAACACAATATACTGTACAATGTTAATTATTATTATAGATAATTGGAATTGTATAGAGGTAATTAGGGAAAACTTGTTTTATTTGAGTAACAGTTAAAAGCAGGGAAAAAGTTTAACAAAATAGTATAAGTAGATTTTACAACAAATTGTTACTTGCCAAAAAAGTCTAACGCTGATACTTAAATGCAAACCTTTAAAATTGAAATCACATATTAACAGATTTTTTAAATTTTAAAACAGCGACACAAATCATAACTGAGACTTTAATTTAAGAGAAAAAGAGAGCATGAGTAATAAAATTATAAATTTCAAAATAGACACCACAAACAATTAACGAACATGGGAACTCAAAGGGTTACATGTACTATTTGGAACCGTCAGCAAAACAATTTTCAACTGGGAAAAGCATCATCGCTATCATATAATTATGTTGTTTTTTTTCTTGGTTGAAACTAATATATGGTTAAATTCAGAATATTAGGCAATGTTTTCAAATAAAACATATCCCTTCACTTTTAATTCTTTGTACGTAAGAATAACAAATTTATAATTGCATAAAAAGTAACTGGAAAAAAAAAAAAAAAAATACGTATTGCATTTCTAAATTTAATTGGGGAAAAGTTTCGAGCAATCGGCAGCTTAAGGGCGCTGAGCGAAACATGAAACAAAGGTAAAGGGCTGAGATGATAATAAATAACGATCGTAATGAAACTGGAAATAATAATTATAATACTAATACTAATAAACATAATAAATAATAATAATGATAATAATAATAATAATAATAATAATAATAATAATAATATTAATAATATTAATAATAATAATAATAAAGAGATAATGAGAATATGTGTTGTATACTAGAAACTACAACTGAGCCTAAGTTGTCAATTTGCATAATTATTGCTTGCATGATCTTGTCAACAATCAGAGATACTAAATGAAAAGGCGTATAATGATAAAGAGCAATAAGAAGACGTAGAGGCGCATTAATCATATACCTGTATTCAAAAAAATCCAGTATTTTATCCATCTTTACGTATTATATTCTTATATTTAAAATTTCATTTTCGTCAATTTTTCAGAAAATCATTTGTCAAGGTACATGAACTAAAGAATATTTCGGATGTCAAAGCATCTAACGTCGACATATTCGCTCCGTCGACAAGCGCATATACCATAGCTGGATCCTCAACCAACTGTTTTAAGCTTTCCAAATTAGCCAAACTACCTAAACCAATTACATAGGCAGATACTTTATCACCCTTGAATTGTTTTAATTGTTCAAAAGCACGACTATTTATTGACAGTTGTCCATTCGAAAGGATAATGATAACAGTTTGTTTCTCCTCTTCGTGAGTGGAATTATCTAGAACGTCAGTTTGTAGATACTCAAGAATTTGGTCTAAACTAGAACTGCTACAGTCTTTATCCTTTGTACAAGTGTCGTCAACAGGCAGGATTAATTTCTGTATCTGTGGTAACAGTGAACTTTTTAGTGTGGTATCGTTAAGACCACGATGCAGCTTTATGTCACGCCCAAATGTTACCATAGCAACGTTAGCAGTTGTGTTTTCCGTTTCCCGTTCAATAATAGCCAGTGTAAGATAGACTAGAGCATCTAATCCGATTTGAAAGTCTTTAGTTGTCATAGTTTCACTAGAGTCTAGCAGGAACACGACGTTTGAAATGGTTTTCCATGCACATTCTGAAATGATAAAACTAGATTTTAGTACAGTCTATTGCTGTAACGGCGATGAGTCTGTGCTAGTGTTGTCCGAAAAAAATATCCTCTAAAAGTAGCACTAACAGTTTTAACATAAGCAAAATAAGTGGAATGAACAAACGTAAAGTAAGACCACGCAAAATATGTGTTCTCATTCTGTTGGAAAATATCTACAAATACAGGTAATATCCTTATATAATTGATACTTTAAATAAATAACGTATTGTTTTTACAGTATCTCAATTAACGTGCTTAATAAAACAGTTTTTGTTGTATAAAATGTGAGTTGCATTATTGTTTACCATCGCATGTCAGATGAACAAGTTGTTGTAATATGGTATAGAGAGCACTAAAACTATCGACAGAGTAGACGTAACGCCTGGAACCATCCACGGAAGCGATGTTTAATAATTCCTCGTGCGAAACTTCTTTGCCTATACCTATAAATACAACAAAACATGATTTTTGATGTGTTTCAGCAAAAGTTAAAATGTCAGTCCTTTACTTCCAGAACACTAAAACATTTTAAGGACCGTCTCCAGTAATAATTGCTCTGTCATTTATTAAAAGGAAAAATTAAAAAAAAACACTCTCTTACGGCAAAATGCAGTTCAATAACCTTGAAAAATTAATTTTATTAATGTATTTTTATTTTACATATACGTTAAAATAGTTAAAGCACTAAACAAAAAAAGCAAGTTCTTATCATTTTTTTTAAATTCCAATATTAAAAATATTTGGCAAAATTATATTATTAATATATTATATAATATCTTTTTTTCTATACATTATAATATTTAGAACAGTTAGGAAAAATAGCAAGATATAAACAAGTCCTAAAATTCCCAAATTCAATTACAAACACTAAGCAAAACAAAATATCAATTTCAATGCCCGCATTAAGAATATTATGCTGACAACAATATGTCAGGTCCTTTTAATATATGAAATGGGAACTTTGAAAGCCTCCAAACACGACAAATATGAAAATACTGCAGGCTCGGTTTGATTGAGCCTGTTCATGGGCAGTAATGGGAATGCTTATTACTGCCCACGCCGCCTAGCCCCGGGTTGAGCGCAACTCAGTAATTACACCATTAAATAGTACAATTTTGATCCATCCCAAACGATGGTATGCATATGGCGGTGAACACGGAACCTTCAATGAGGTATTTTTTAGATTAATACCATTCCATGTTCAGCAGAATGAATTTAAGAATTTAAAGAATGAATGAATTTAAAGAATTTTTAACGTTTAAGAATAGAAAGAAATTCAAGGTGAAACACAATTTTACAAATATCCAATTTATTGTATACATTTTTAAACAAAGAGTCTTTGTGCTCCTGTAATACTGCATATATTCAAATATTTAGATAGGAAACACCGTTTCCTTTAAGACAACAAAACATGTTTTTGAATTTGACAGAGAATGAGAGAGAAAGAAAGAAAGAGAGAGAGAGAGAGAGAGAGAGAGAGAGAGAAAGAGAGGTCTGGTCCTACCGTAACTACGGGGACTTTTGCAATGTTTCTAACCCACATTGCGGGGTCTCGAAAATATTGTGCGGACATTTACCGGTCCCCGAAACTACGGTGGTCTAATTTACTATAAATAGTGCAAAATGAACAAAATCATTTGTAGCAATGTCCCCACAGTGTTTTGAAAATCTCTTAAAAGTCCCATTTTGCACCATAAAAGCTCAATAGAGTTCTTGTCCTCACAAAGAGAGAGAGAGAGAGTTCTTGTCCTTACAAAAAAGAGCGAGTTCTTGTCCTCACAAATAAATCTCACTACTTCTTACTTGATACCAGGGTTAAAATTGGTGGAGGGGCTACTTGTTTACTCAATGGCTATTGAGAAAGAAATTCCAACACCACATGGCCTAAAGCAGTGGTACTCGGGTGAGTAATTGTCCTTGGCCACCTACTTAAATTTCGGTGTCTTTTGTCACAGTATGCACAATGCAGCTTTATCATTACTAGTTCAATATGTTCTTATGCACATTAGCAAGAGCAGAAATATAATGTTGGAAGATTATTTGTTTATTTGTTTCTGTATATGTCTGATTGAAAATGGCTCTTTAACCACCTGGAAGCATTATATTTTTAAAACTTGGAAATGCAAACAGTATTAAAAAACATTAACAACCAAGAAGGAATGGCCCATGAAAGCAAACGTTGCATTGTGAAATCAAAGGATGAAACCACTTGAATATTACATGTATACAAGCATAACTATAATTCTAATTTGAGCATGCCATTATTACTCTTCATTCGTCATTACAGTACTTAAAATTATGAAATTGACATTTTTTCCGATTCCGATCCGGTCCGCTTCGATCCTAATGTCATCTATAACCGACCCGATTCCATTCCGGTCCCATTCCAATTCGATTGCATTTCCAATTTTTTCCCTCCAAACAATGCCTCCAAACGATCTTTACGCTCAAACAGATTCTTCCGACTCCGATCTTTTCGCTCCTGATTTTCATTGGTTTTTCATTGGTCATTAACTACAACGCCAGACAATGCGCTCCAAACGATCTTAACATTCAAACCGATTCTTCCGATTCCGATCTTTTCGCTTCGGCTTTTCATTGGTCATTACTTCTAACGCATCTACAATTTTTTAGATCTAAAATGGCGTCTTACTAAATTTTAAATCAGTTTAATGTAAGCGTTTAATAAATTGCAGTTTTAAAATATACTCAGCAAAAATAGAAAGTACCCACTTTTTATGCTTATATTCTCATTCACATGTTTTCATTTAATTACGAACACCTCAAAAGGTGTTTTATTAATTAATCTCAGTTGTTTTTAAGTTTAATTGTTCGTGAACATAATCTTCCACACCTAAACCTGAGCAAATGCCCATCAGATAACAATGAATGATGGATTAAACACCCCTATATATTCAATTCAAAGGGAGGTAATAGGAAATGTTTGGGATTTCTAGCGTTTTTTTATAGAGGACGAGTTGTTTTATTAATGATTTTTTGTGATTTTATTGACATGAAGAACTGGAAAAATTGATTTAATTCCAACAAATGTGAATATTGTTTAGAATCACTTACTTCTTCCTAAAACCCCAATAATAGCAAAGGGAAAGATAACTTAGTCGTGACTGCAGATTTTTAAGAACATTTTATTTCTTTGTAATGATTACAGCAATGCAGATCTGTTCAAAGAAGATATTTTCTATTTTATTTTTCTAGTTTTACAAAATCACAGGTAGAAAAGTGGGTACTTTTTATTTTTGCTGAGTATATAAGCGTAAATAACACCCGATATAAGTGAGATTCATGTTTATTTGAGATGTTTAGGAACCCAGCTGGTTTGGCGTAAATCAAGCCAGTAAAAGCCTTTGGTCCGTACGCATCAATAAGCAGTAATTAAAAATTTTTATCCTAAATTTACGCTCTAGAAAGTAGCACAACATGCAGAATATACCGTTGAAGAGTTAAACAACTTTTTAGCATAAATGAACGATGATTGAAGTTTTGAAAGACTTTAATATAAGAATATTCGTTCCGTTTTTTGTGCAATTTATGCTGTAACATAGAAGTAAAACTAAGTCTTGAGAAACATCGATAATGAACTTATTTAATGTGAATATCGTGTTTATTTCTTTGTTTTTTACCGCTGAAATCAAAAGGGAAAATAGTTTTTCTTTTTTATTTTCAGACAGCGTTTATGGTTTATATTTCATACTAGAATTAATAAATGTTTACGTTCAAAAGTGTTCATTAGCATTAAATACATTTCAGTTGTGAATCTCCTAAATAAAATAATACATTAACGCAATAATGATGCACTGGTGAATGTACATGTTCGTTATTTCTCCCCTTGTGTAAGAAAAATAATTACGTATTTACGCTTATAGGGCACTCTATACAAAAAGGTTCCGAACTTAAGCTCAATAATATCATTCGTGTGAATGGCAAACACACCATTTACTTTTATATGATTTCATTTGTACAAAATTATCGATAAATTAGTTTTTATTACTTGTGTTTGATAGCAGAAAACTCAATTAAATTATTGTCAAAAATTTCTTTGTTTAACGACGTTAAAAGTTCGCTACTATATATAACTGAAAAACTATAAGTAGGAGCGAACCGAACCAAACCTGGTCTTTTCACTCCAAGCGATCCAAACGTTCAAAGCGATTCCGGTCCGGTCTAAATGCTCCGGTCTTTTCACTCAAACACATCCAAACGCTCAAAGCGATTCGCTTCGATTCATTCCGTTTCCAATTCGATTGCGCTTCCATTGCGCTCCTAATTGGATCGGTTTGCGGTCCGCTTCCGATCCGATTGTCAACTTCATTATTTTCAGTACTGTATCAAGCCATTACCCTTTCCCTGATGGAATCATTTGTTTCTGCTTTGCTACCAATGCAGACCATTAGCATCCGTGCAGAACCCCACCCCCTATTAACAACTAATTATACCTTCCAAAATGAAAACCGGACAAATTAGCAGGAAATTCTATTGAATGCAATGCATTTGCATTAGCAAAGGAACAAGGCCACGTAGCGATTTAGGTAAATATACACTTCATTCACTGACCGTGTTATCAATTCTGTGATTTGGTACTGATTTTTTTCCATAGATACTGATTTTGAATATACTTTATTATATTGTTATAATATAAATATATGAACCTCCAAAATCTCGATGTAAGTGAATTTTGGGAGGGGAAAATTCTCATTTTAAGACCTATGTGGTACCCATTAAAGAGTAAGGGCCGACTGCAGCCTATGACTGTCAAATCTGTCATTTATTATTGCATGTCATTTATTTACTAATAAAACGACAGATCCTCGTGTTTGTCAATTAGTAATAAATTATAATGCTTCCTCTGGACTGATATTATATCACTGATAGTGGAGTTACAGTGGCTAGAAAATACTTTCTCATTATCTATCCAGATGAAAAAGTCTGGCTATGATAGACATTTTTTTCACTACAATGACAAATTATAGCAGCCGTCCCTGGATTAGCAACTTTTGAGCCAGTTGTCACTCCACAGGCTGTATCGCTTTTTAAATAGTGTGGACTTGAGAGAGTTCTTGTCCTCACACAAAAGAGAGAGTTCTTGTCCTCACTAAAAAGGGAGTTCTTGTCCTCACAAAAAAGAGAGAGTTCTTGACCTCACAAAAATCTCTCTACTTCTTACCCAATGTCATAATGTATATTTTAAAGTAAGATATTGTAAACAGCACAGTGTGATTCATCTGACCCTGTTTAGTAACGATAACACCCCTGGAACTGGTAGTCCCCACAAGTTTGATAGAGTAAGTGGGTCCTCGTTATAACGGTAGTACCAGAGGGAGAGAGAGAGAGAGAGAGAGAGAGAGAGAGAGAGAGAGAGAGAGAGAGAGAGAGAGAGAGAGAGAGAGAGGGCCGCATTTAAAATATTACCGATAGAGACGACCGTTTCTACAATCGCTTTCAGCTGATTTGCTGCCTCTATCGTTTTCTTCCTATCGTTCGACATTCCGTCAGTAAGCACGAATGCAAACCTCCTCCCTTGTCTTCTGTGCTTAAGCTTAACGAAAGAGTTGCCAAATAACATGGAAGCTTCTTGAAGCCCTTTGTGTGTGAACGTTGCACCAGGATTATATTCTATTGCATCCACCGCAAGCTTGAGAAGTTCTTTATCCGTATAATCTCCAAACTGTATCTCTACGGTTGCTTCAAACGAATAGGTTATAACAGCAATACGCAGATTTTCGTCTCCAATAACTATTTCGTCAATGAAGCTGTTGACAAAATTCAGCTGTTTCTTGAACTCTTCTTTGGTTTGGCTAATTGAAGAATCCAAGACAAAGACAATATCCGCCAAAGAAGGCTGGCAAATTCCTAACAATGAAGAAAACAGATCATGAAATGTATGCCGGCTGGAAAATTCGAGAGACAATCGTTCCTGTTCTAAGCTGGAAAATTCGAGAAACAATCGTTCCTGTTCTAAGCATTCAGAAATCTTAAGAAAGGTTTAGTTGGACTAACCATTTCAGTTGGTCCTTGAGAGTTACTATTTTGCGAAAAGAAATGCGATATTTGTATATGACTTAAAACATTTTAAGTCGCTCTCTTGATGTTGCACAAGAGAACCAACAAGGCACCACAAAAAAGTAATCAATCGCTAACATAGTATATCTATATTTATGATATACACGCATTCGGTGATTTAAACCGGGTTCTAAACTGTGCTTATCGCGTACTTTCATCGCATGATTCTCAATTTAAATACGTCAATGTTATTTTAAATAACTAACTCCAAAACACAAACACATGCTCACAAGAAAGCATAAGCAAGCGCTCATTAAACACCAGTATTTGTTTTATATTAGTAGGGATGTCAACGAATAACCGAATATCCGGATATCCGGATACTAAGTCAGTATCCGGATACTAATTTCATATCCGAATATTCGTAAAAAATAGTAAAAGAAATCATCTTAAACAGTACAAAATGCGTCATTTATTGCTTCTATACACCTGTTCAGATGTCATAATTAGATAATTTGAGACTGTATATTGATCGCCATAAAACTGCCACAAGAAGTAACGCGGTGTTTGTTTAACAGATCAGAGGTGCAAAAACTGCATCCTCATTGCAATCATCAAGGTGGTCAGGACCATTGTTTGCCGATTATAGTAATCCACAAGTTATATTGATAATGTGATTGTCTTTAAACTAGCGCTGTCAATTATTGTCAATTAAGTTTACCAATGTCCCCGTAATTCTGTCACGTTCATTGTCGAATATCTTGATTGTTATTTTGCAGATAAAATATTTGATGTAATTTCGATCAAATAAAGTTGATAACGGCGAATGAAATAATAATTAATAAATTATAAAATATTGTGCATTTGTTGTTAATTAGATTAATATTAGAATGCACTAAGCTGAAATATATGTTACATCTTTTATTTTTGCTGACAGGTACTCAATTATACTGCATGTTCATGGCCGAAACTAGTGTAAATAAATTACAAAGATCACTTTAGCCCGTAGTGAATAATAAATTAACAATAAATATGAACACTACAAGTCAGATGCAAATCAAACGATGCACTGCCATTTCATAACAAATACTAACTTTGTTTCAATAATATTTATGAATGTTTATGTTAGGTTCGGGGGTCGTTCTTTCAGCCAGAGTTAAAACTAGAATCTTGCATCCTTGTGAATATAATACACTGATGCTTTGAACTGCACAATGTTTACACACTGTCAGTTAAAGTAGTATTTGATTAAACAGATTAAACACCTACCTGTTTCACAAAATTCACCGTAGATTCTTGGAGGACATTTGCAGTAAAATGAATTAATCTTGTCTATGCAGGTTGCACCATTTTGACAAGGAAAACTTGCGCATTCGTCAATGTCTGTAGACAAAGAAAAATAACATTACGGAGTACAGTAAAGGCTGCACACAAGTGTTACCCTTAGAGCCGTGATCATCAATTAAGTAAACGTTATCGTAAAACAGTTTTATCCACCTACGGTAGTTCGTGTATAAACTGTGTAAGACTGGCATTTAGGTATAAAGAGACACTTGTAAAAGATACAAATACTCTGCCCAGAAAACTTTTTTGACGTAAGTACAGTAACGTTCTTCGCGGAATAATACATTTAACAACGGAGAGGCCATGACGTCGTCAAAATGTGCGTTAACACCGCCTTAACGTTGCCATAAATAGCTCAAACTAGGTAAAGTATTTTATGTTAATTAAAATAAATAGTACTACATTACTGTGGTATTGTCGTATTTCACGTGGAAATCAGCTTCGAGGATGGTAAATTCGCAAAAATGATTAGATTCCAGCGCAATCGCACCAGGAAATTATACGTAACTATGTTATGGTAAACTAGAAATATATTATGGCGCGATATTGTGCGACTTTAATCTTTTGTGCGACAAACTTGTCCCGCGAAACATTACGATACCACGGCAACATATTAATGCCCAGTTGTTCACCAAATAAACAATATAAACATTTTTACAATAATATTGTATCATAAATGATTGTTTTGTTTATACATAAACCTGTTGGGGCAAATGCCATGTTGGTGAAAACTTCATAGTGATCGTTACACGCGCCGATCAGGATCTAAACTGTTAGCTTTTAGATTATTATGTTATTTCTGACAGAGATGCAACCAGTGCAGATCCAGATCATACGGCACGATCTAAAGTACACCGGTCGCACACGTCCAAATTAAGAATAAACGTGATTTTTTGGGTAAATTTCGATCTAACAAATAAACTTTTTACTATGATCATGTGTGTTGTTTTCATGTACACCAAGCTATCTAAAGAAACATTAAACCTTTATCGACTGAATTCCGCGAATATGTCAAGGAAAATTGGTTTAACTTTAAACAAATTATAATATTTGTATGCTTTATCAAAATAAAAGAATTTTATGTAATGTTTGTAACATGTCTAAGTCGTAAACATAGGAATAAACTTACCACTTTCACAGCATGTGCCGGTGAAGCCTCCAGCACACTTACAATATTTAGTGTATGAAGTTCCACCATTTTGACACTTTATATTACAAATACGATAATCCCAATACCCCCAAATATCCTTCCCGCAGTTTGATGTGCATGTTTCTGACGACCAGTCAGTTCGACAGCATAATCTTCGTGAGCGCTCTTGGCGAGCATATCCACAATCTGGGCACCCAGATGGCCACGAATCCCAGTTTGACCAATCGCATAGTTCAAAATCACAATCGCCTAAAACTTTTCCTTAAAATACGATTGAAAACAGAATAATCATAGACACCGTTTCTAATTTCTCGTCATTAAATCGTCTTTGAAACATGATGTATTTGTATATTTCAAAGTTTTACTAATGGCATGATCCGATCCTAGAGTTAATTTAAAATCAAAATGCAAACATCAGTTCTTCTTTAATCCTGTATAAATAGAGAAAATGTATTAAGATTATATGTTTTATACAATTTGAATTTATGAAAGTAGTAAACCTACTATGAGAGAACCTGAATCAATTCTACCTTTATAAGATAGTTAATAGAATTTTGTCATAATTATAAACATAGAATTTCAATTGATTATTGATTAAGTACGCTTTAACTGACCTTTTACATTTCGTAACTAATCTAAAATTTGCCAATACAAAATACCAAATATGGCAAGCGGTTTGCTTAATTAATCAAATATCCATGGTTATCGACCAGTCACTATAGATATTGGTCCAATAACCATAGCTATTGACAATTATTCTAGTTATTGGTGAAAACCCTAGACATCGGGCAATACAATGTCATACTTAACTTATCTATTTTTAACCTTGGGACAATCTGTCACTCAGATGTTCACAAAAGTATTTGACATTACAAGAACTAAAATATATTTGATATCAAAGTATGCAAAGGTGATATAGCTGCTCCATCAATAACGGCAAACACTCCTGCTGAATCCCCAACCAATAATTTGAAGTTATCAAGTCTGCAAAAGGTCAAGTGGCAACAGCATAGCAATAAACCTGATCATGGTTTTAACGTTTTTAATGATCAGTTACACGGCTGTGAATTAAAATCTTTCCGTTCGAAAGTATTATGATAACATTTCTCCTTTCATCACTGTACATGAAATTCGCATAATCTTCACTATTCGGATATTCCAGAGCTTGATCTAAACTAGAGCTGTTACAATCTTTGTCCTTTAGAGAACTGTTATCTACAGCAAGAAGAGGCCTCTGTATCTGTGACAACAGTAAACTTTTGGTTGTTGTTTCGGAAAGACTACGACGCACATTCACGTCACGCCCGAACGTTACAAGAGCAAGTTTTGTTGTCTGTTTCATGTTTAATAATACAAGTACTAAATAGCTGAGTGCATTCCCTGCAATTTAAACATCGTTTACCGTCATTACTGGACAGGAGTCTAACAGGAACACTACATCAGATATATGTAATATATAGTTTTGGGTTTCTTGACAGGGTGTGTGAAAACATATTGCCAGTTTGGGCGTCATTTAACTCTAGCCGTGAAACCAAATACTCAGACCGGCAATATATCCTCACATACCGCTGTCAAACTGGAGACACGAGACACGTATCCATTTTGTCAATCAGTGGCATATATTCATATAGGTACGACAGTGATTTTATTATTGGTCATACATTATACAAATACAAACACGTCGATGGTTTGGTGCCTATGCACACAAAGGTGCAGGGCAAACATTTTATTGTATCACTTAAGATAGTTTGCTGGATTAAGTGCGCATGCGCCTATTGGCGTTAGTTTACAAGTTGTCGCAAAAGTAAAAAAGTCATTAATTTGAACTTTTTTGTTCTGATAAGTACACATGGAGCAATAAAACCAGCAATAAAGTTTTACTGAATGTCAAATTATTATTTTTCGCCGAGGCTTTTACATATTTTGTTTGCGACAATCACCGTTATCACAAGTTGAAGAGCATTTTTATCACTTCCGCTGGTGCAGATTTTAATGTGCCGAATGCTTCTTTCAAACAGTTCTTGAGTTAAGATGACCATGGCTTGCGTAAACCGGTCTAGCTTTGTGGAAAGATCAATCATTTCCTTCATTACTTAAACTTTCCACAACAATCGATTTTTCACAACAAGTTAAAGAAACAGTCACCAAGGTCAAGCTGTAGCCAAGGACGATGTCGAAATTTTTGACAACATTTTGTTATTTCTCATGGAAATTGTACAAACATCATGGATTTTCTGCCGAATTCACTTGACTCGAAGAATTAATTAAGTGGATAGGTACTCGGTTTGTTGCTTTTGAGATTGGAAATTGGGAACAGACCAGCAGAAGAGTGCAGATAGATCAGACCAGCAGAAGAGTTCAGAGATCTGCAGATAGGCTAGTTGGTAATGAATTTAATGCGAAGTTGTAAAAAATAAAATTATCATATTTGAAACAATTTTCAAAAATACTGTTATTATATTGTTATAAACAGATGAATATTGATAATTACAGAAGACAATTGTTGAAAAAAAGAATTATGATAGAATAGTAATAAAATTTGGTACCTGCTATGTTGTCTAATCCGGGCGTCAGAATAAAGCCTTTTCCCCAAAAATATATAAAAAACAATTAATTACAATATCCAGTTCAATGTTCCATCTAGGGTCAACCAGTGTTACTTTTTTAAAATAACTTGAAAATATTGCTCTTATAAATCAAAATCCAAACACATCATCATTTGTCCCATAAGGTCACTCACCCATGCAAAAAGCATGCAAATCATGCCCACTTGTGTTTACCTGTAGGAAAGTTTAATTTCTACATGTATAACAATGTAAATCTTGTTTGATGGTATTTTTGCAGTGTTTTGAAATTCATTACAGTCAATATTTAAAAAAGTTATTTTGAAAAAGTAACACTGGTTGGCCCTAGAGGGAACATTGAACTGGATATTGTAATTAATTATTTTGGATTTATTCGAGTGGAAAATGCTTTATTTTGACACCCGGATTAGACAACATAGCAGGTGTCACATTTTATTACTTTTCTAACAAAATTCATTTTTTCAACAATTGTCTCCTGTTATTATCAATATTCATCTGTTTGCAACAATATAATAACAGTTCGTTTGGAAATTGTTGAAAAAATGATAATTTAATTTTCACAGCTCATCATTAGTACAACTGTATTATTTGCACGTATGAACTACCTTAATCAATAGTAAAAGGTCCGCTATTCCTGTAAAAGAACAGGTAACATAAATTATGCTTTATTTATTTGACCTCTAGGTAAAGTTCATTTGGAGTCACATAAAACACTTGTTAACTTTCATAATGGAAAGGCGATTAAACATTAAAAACAAAAATCATGCAGTAAAGGAACTATTAGGTTTTAATAGACAAAAGGTGACAAACTGAAGAATATTGAGTTGAAAAATCACCGGTTTCATACAAATAACCCCAGACCTCTAATTTGACATATTTTCTAATTTGAAGAAGTGTGTGGCTTAATTTAAGTGCTCCTGGTTCTTCAATACTGATGCCTTACTTACTAATAACAATTTCCCTTCCATATAACTACTCATGCCATTTATAAAGGTGTTAAGCAATCCACAATGCTGTTTATTTGGAACAATGAAAATGGAAACATGTCATTACTGTTAATTTATTTAAATGTAGCTTCAAACATGATGATGCTACATATAAAATGCAAATCTGGTAAAAAAGATCCATTTTCAAAACAAATTATTTCATTTGTTGGCATATCCTTACCTATAATGAAAAATAAATGTTATTTTAAAGTCTTGTGTTTTTATCATGTTTATAGCATCTGATAATGAAAAGTCAACATCTCTTCTTATTTGTTCTGGATTGGTAGGGTAAATATGCACATTTTTGTTCTTAAGGTAAGAGGGGCCTAAATAGACAATCCTGTCTGAAACGGCGATGTTTGGCGACGTCGAGTTCGGAAATGTCTTCGGCAGTAGCCGAAACGTTCTCCGGCACTAATCGGAATTGAATGTAGCAATCATTTTTAATCGTTATTTTTTACATTACTCTAAAATATTGTTATCGTTTTCTTTAAAGAAGAAACATTTTTTACAAAAAGTAACTTATATTGTTTTAAATAAAAAAATATTTGCCAAAAGTCTGTTATCCCAAAGCGTGACGTCATTTTCCCCGTAATACTAAAATGGCGAACAGAGCTAGCAATGGTAGATTTGTGAAAAAACCCATTAAAACCAACCATTAAATGTAAACAAAATTATCACAATTACTCTTCTTTATCAATTCCAACAATTTTGTTATAAACACCGACACTCTTCCAAAAACTGCAAGCCGTACATCGTGGAAAGATGGACGAAGAATAATTGACCTTGGTTTTCTAATGAATCAGTTGGAGTAAAACTGCATTAAAACATTTAAAGTACATACTTAAGTTATATAGTCAACAGATACACATTCAGAAGTTAGTTTAAATCGGATCTAAAAAGATTTGTAAAACAAAAAGGTATTGTGCAAAATTGTGATGGAAAATATTGTCACCTGTTTTTGTTGTTGTTGTTGTTTTCTTCTTCAGAAAAACATGGAATATGACAATTTAAAAGCTTATATTTAAAAAACTACATGACGAAAGTCTGTAATAATTTGCAATATGATTGGTATAAGTATGTAACAAATTTTGATATGCAATTGATAAATGTACTGGTATGATTAATTTTTTTAGTTTTTAGAGACTCTGAAAGTGTATGTATGTTTTTGTGTCAAGGAAATTTGTTGAGGGGGTATAGATGTATTTTCAAAGTAAAATGATCTAAATGTTAGTAATTAAGTAATATAAATGGTATCTTTTTAATGTTTAGGCTTATGCCTAACAAGTAACACAATTGGTGCTAAAGTATATTATAGTTTTTAATCCCAAAATAAGATTTTTTAGCAATTACCACTTGTAAAAAATGGACCTGGGACGAGGCAGGGGGTCACCCTATTCATATGCAATTTTTTCCAAAATGGGATGGTGGAATTGTTTCATATTTCATTTTTACATTTGATATTTTATGTTAATCACTATGGAAAAGCTTATTTAAGGAATAATAATAACATTATTTAGGCCCTTCTTACCTTAAGTAGAATCAATCAGTCGATGTTAATTTCACACACATCGATAATATAACGATGAACATGTTAAGGAGATATTTCAACTGATAGCAACAAAGAAAACGCCAATATATCAAGCATACAGATACGTAATGATTAAGCTGCTTAAAACATTAGTATGACTGGTTTAATTAACTAGCGCCCATCACATAAAAACACTGTGACATATTTTTTTTTTTCCATTTTCAGTATGTGTAAGACCTTCAGATTAAATACTGCAAGTTTTTTTTGGAAAATCATTGGTTGCTTTTTTAAATTAAACATTTAAAACTAGCGTAAAGTTTTTGCTTGATGAAGTGGGTGGGGTAAATTTACATGTTGAGTATTTCCTAATTGCGAGTATAAATTTTATCTTTTCTAAATCAAATCATTAAATTAAATTTAAATTACATTGTGTATATGCTACCTCAAATCTATTATTTCTTGAAGAACAGAAAGACGGGATTTAATAATACATCTCAATTTCTGTTAAAGTGAAGGCTTAAAAAGACGACAACATTATACATGTACGAATGCTTTTAGAGCGAAGCAAGTTTAAATTGTCCAAATTTCATGGTATGTTTAAAGTGGGTGGAGTATTATTAAATCCTTTGCATTTCTCAGTTACGTGGATGGATCGGTCTTCGTTTCCCTTACTTCAAAGATACATCCCATCCAGCTATATTCCAATCAAGCAATTTAAAATATATACTGAACTCAAAAAGAAACTTTCGCCAAGTTTGATTGTAGATATGTTAGTACACGCTACTGATTGTTAACTTTAGAAACGACCCCTACCTTATTTTAATTTAAAATTCA
Source organism: Corbicula japonica (assembly GCA_038501625.1). Classification (NCBI taxonomy): domain Eukaryota; kingdom Metazoa; phylum Mollusca; class Bivalvia; order Venerida; family Cyrenidae; genus Corbicula; species Corbicula japonica. Next base: position 1,243,800 of record JAZAYU010000096.1, on the reverse strand, counting down.
ACAATCAATCTGATCCTTTCCTCCAAAATGAGGATTTTAAAAGAACCACAATACATTATTTTACAAAAATGTATTAACTAAGCTTTCAGCCAAAAGGATTCAAACTGTACTAACATATCTGCAATCAAACTTGGCGAAAGTTTCTTTTTTGGTTCAGTATAATTGTTTGCAAAAAAAGGAATGATCGAGAAACCGTCATGACTATCAATTTTATGATGTTTTACAAACCTTATAAACTATGAAAACGTACTACATTTATAAATCACTGTTGCAAAAAAAAAAACAAGGTCCGGGACCTATCCTTTTCTTTGCAGTTTGTAATACGAATTGATTAAGGATGAAATATGGCGAGATTAAACAAAATCTGTCAGTTAGTTTTTTTTCCAAGCAAACCACCTTAATTTGCAAAAATTTACTCACTGAAATAGACGAAAAGAGAAATTTGAAAGCCATCGAACACAACAAATATCGCTGGCTCTGTTTGATTGAACATGTTCATAGCAATAATGGAAACGAATTTTTAGTATAAAATATGCAGTGAGATATGAACATAAATTCAACATAAATAACTGGACATAAGAGTTACCGTCGCACGTCAGATGAACCAATTGTAGAATTGTATCTAGGGCACTAAAGTTTTCGACAGTGTAAACGTAATGCCTGGAACCATCCTTACAAACAATGCTTAAAACATTCCTCATGAGACACTTCTTTGCCTATACCTGCATTTTCTTAAAGGATATTATCATATATTTTTGTCAATTTTTTGTTGTTATTTTTAATATTAAAGTTAACATTACGGGTTTCATGTGTTTCAAAGACAACACTTCAGTTACAGAAAAAAAACACTCATCTTGCACTTTGCTACGATCAAAGTCTTGCAAAAAGTGTGCCCTCATGCCATAGCATTATAAAGAATATAATTGAAACGACTGAAACAAGTTGAATTAAATCAATGTATCAAAGATACTGGTATAAATTCGTCCAGAACATCCCTTAAAGTTAGAAGTTATAACTTTGAACCTTAGTTACTTTAAGACATTGTAGCAAACGTGTCTTCCATTGATCATTCCAAGGCGGTAAACCATCGGGTAAACTTCAATCAACAGAACCGTGGATTGAGAACTAAACAACTAAGTCGAAATAATATGAAAGCACTAAATTAAATTTCCGCGTAAAACGCAATTGCTACAACAGTTTCTTCAATAGATTGAAGACAGTTTTCTGCCTATACAGTTTTCTTTCTATCGGCCGACACTCCGTCCACATCGTCTGGCCTTTCTTTCATTTTGCCGTGTAACAAACAAATTCAATTGATGCTATCAACACTTTATGAGAAAATTTTGTTACATGTTTATACTGAATTCCAGCCACTGCATGTTTAAGAAGTTCTTTATTGTCCTATTCTTCAAATGATATTTCCAACTTCGCATCAGTTACAGTAATAGAGTTTTATTAAAATTAAATAATGACATATACTGCCGTCGAAATAATAGAATATGCTGCCATCGAAAATTACTAAGAGACAGTTATGTTTTTGTAGTAATGTACCTACATACATTTGTAACAGGCTAATATTTTGATTGTCTAGTTATTGAAATATTGTAATATATTTGTATAAGTAATGTTACAACTTACAACTTTCCAGCAGGCGTATATGTAAGGGATGTAGTAAGTAGTTTTTAGTTTAAGCTTTGTAAAATCACGTATATTTTTAGGTGGCGTTTAACGTGTGTTAACATTTTAACTGTATTATTACTGATCAGCTTCCCATAACCGAACAGTTGCCACGAGTGGTATTGCAAGCTACACTGCCACGTGTATTTGTTTACTATCTGCAGTTCTTGACCCCGGGATTTTCAAATTTTGACAGTTAACTTTTGTTTTTCTAACATTACAATAAAATGCATTTTGTCATGAACTCTCCTCTGCCATTTCATTTGAAATGTTGCAAAGAAGTTATATAAAAAGGTTTTAAAGAAAATACTTCTTGGTTTTTGTGCTATTTGAAAGAAGGGTCCTTAGATTTGAGGCATGTCAAAAATACCATGAAAACTTGCCCCAGCGCCATCTAGTGGCTTCAATAGTCATGTTGGGGGTTGAACAAAAACACGGCTCTGAAGTGTAATCTTTAGGCGAAATTTTAAAGACTTTAAAGCGTTTAAATTTAATTAGATTTGATGCAGTGCTCTGACTCATTTTTTTCAAATTGCTTTATAGTCAAATTATTCGAAAAGAACAAACAAATAAATAAATACAATCATTCATTAACAACTTTTTTTTGCACACGGTACGTTTTCAAATAATTTTTAGTTTCCAAAAAGCTAGTCGGTCATTAGCATGACATTCTAAGAAAAAGACGGCTATGTGTATACTTTATGCGAAACTTTAAAGCGGTCAAAGCGTTTAAATTTAATTAGACTTGATGCAGTGCTCTGACTAATTTTTATAAAATTGCTTTATAGTCATATTATTTTTAGTTTTGCATAACTTTTATTTCCTTCCTGTCAATAAATATTGTTTCAAATCATAGTGAAATAGCAACTTTTTTATAATTAAGTATTTTTTTTTATTTTTCCATGCGTTAAATTTCTTTCTTAAAACAATGACAAAAATGTAGAAATTCTCTATAAATCATCTTGAAAAGGCTTTATGCCGAAACGTAGATAAAAGAGTGTAAAAACAATGTTCTGTTATTTACTTTCATCCCTGATAGGATGCATTTAAACGTTATAAAATGTAACATTTGGGAGACTCCTAAATATCAGAGTCCAGCTTTAAACATGTATTTTTTTATCCTCTCCTCTGGACTTGTGTTTGTTCAGTTGTACTTGGTCTCTGAAAAAAAAATCCTGGCTTGCGTAGTTTTCTACCACAACGATTCTGCATATGATTCTGACTGTGTGCTTGTAATTCATTACCTTAAAATCGATTAAGGTGCTTTCCTGACAACTGCATGTTTGCAATTTCGTTCTTTCTTTCTTTTTTAAATAAAACAATGTAAAGACTGGTGGTATGACATTCTTATTACAGGTTGGTTCCAGTACTGCTGACTGCACCAAGTATCATGTTTTGTAATTGTGAACAATTGGTTCGTTCAGTGCTACTTGTACCAAATGGATCCTTAAGTCCAGTCAAGATCAAAGATAGGTTGAAAAGACGAATTCTACAATCAGAACTCAAGGAAAGTGAACTATATCAATGAAGTAGTATTATTTGGAAAATGCTTTTGCTATACCTAGGCATAGCCTAATTCATATTATCTTCATATGATAAGCACACGTTTCAATTCCGATAGTGAATGTATGCAAGAGGCGTTTGTTTTCAGTGAAATAAAAGAATCTGACATTTTAGTTAAATAACATACTGTTAAAACAGTCTTAAAAGTTGTTTTAGTGTTTGAGAGACAATCTTGCAGCCTTCTAATAACGAGATTTTATTGTTAATCGAAAATCTTTACACGAAGCTTTTTGAGAACCCAGCTTCTTTTGAATTGCCAAATGACAAATCTGCATTAAAATAAGGTATTTGTTGATTTGGCAAAAGTTACTTGACACAAACTGTTGCTATTGAGGTTTCTCTCTAAGCCCGGTAATGCTAATCCGTTGTCATTGGAAGAAAACTCGTCTGGCAAAAACGATTGATTTAATATTAAAGTGTATTTAATCTTTATGTTAAAAATATTCTGTAAATTTGCGAATTTTAAGGTTGGTAGAGAGTATTTAATGAATTTAGGGTTTATGTATACATGTAAGTTCGATCTTAAAAGTGGGTATCACCATCTCTCTTCCTGCTACAACTAACAAACTTATTTGATGTTTTCATGTGTTCTTATTGAAAACAGAGATATTTTGTTTTTGAAGTTTGAGTGTTTGGCCTTCGGAGTGCTCCGTACAATTTTACAAAGTTGTTAAGACCAGACCTCTAGTTAAATACTGGAGAACCGATGGTATCAGAATTGTTGTTTGCTTATTTGGACGACGGTTGGGGTGTAAATAAAGATTTTGCTTCTGCTTCGAAAGACGCAATTTTTTTAATGTTGACTCTGGAAAAAGCTGAATTTATCAGCAAAATTTGTTCCCATGCAGATTATAAAGTGGCTTGGTTAGGTTCGGGACTTGCAAATGTTTTTTTAAATACCATAGAAAACGCTTCAAGTTACCTTTTCTTTTTATTAAATCTGTTTAAGCTGATTTACCATTTATAACAGCAAGAAAATAATCATAGGTCGCAGGACAAATAATCTCGATGGAACCGGTTATAGGCACTAATTGTTTGTTTGAAACTAGAATAGAGTTTCCTGGGACAAACGAATGCTCATCAGTGATGTCATAAAATATTCATGTTTGAAAAAAACATTTAAGCCAGTTACAGCAATACTTTTTAACGGGTTAAAACATCACGGCGGGAGCAGCTTATATAATAGTTAAATGTAACGAAACTTCAGCTCAAAAATTTTGGTCGGAAGACGACAAGCGTTTTAGTTCTACTATGAGAGAATTGTTAGCTATCAAATATTCGTTAAATTCATTCGTTCCTTAATTAAAAGGAAAGCAGGTTATTTGGTTTACTGACAATCAATACTTTATTTCTATTTACGAAAAAGGAAGCTTAAACGCAAAATTACACAATGTTGCTTTTAAAATTCACAAAATCGACGGAGTCTAAGATGAATGTTTTAAGTTTTTATGATAGTTTAAACGGTCCTCATACTTAAGATCGTTTTGCAAACGACTATAATACAAAGTTAAAGCGTTTTAATTCTGTACTTTAGATGCCAAGTACGGACGACGTTGACGCGTTCAAATTAAATTGGTCCGGCGAAAACAATTTGCTTGTTCCACAGTCGTGTTTGTACTTAAGTTTTAAATCATAGCAAATTATGTAAAGCTGTAGGAACATTGATAGCTCCGTACTGGCCGTCCATAAAAAGGAAGAATAAAGAAACTAAATTTGGTTCCAGTAAATTTACTAGCAAAGTTAAACACTTGTGACAGAGGTGATTATTATTATTTGCATTTACAGGCATTTCTAGTCCTGGACCAGTAGACGGAAGGAAGTACAGAATAAATGTTTTAACAAGACTCTTCCACAGGGACTGGTTTCGGAAATTAAAGAAGCCGTGTTATCTTGCAAGAAGGATGCTACCGTGCGTAATTATGCAAGTTATCATTTCAAACTGGTGCAAAAACGGTTAATTCTCTGCTCTTGCGGAATCCCCGGTGGCTGTTGCTTAATATTTAGTTTCTATTATACAAAGCGAATACACACATAGCAGAAAATCCAAACTAAATACTGTATTTTATGCCATCAAGTGGGCACATTTAATAAACGGCTCTTATTTGAATCATTAATCAGATATCTGGTTTAAACTCTGTCTCGAAGAATGTTTGCGTAAACTTTTAAGGCCTGTTGTTAAAAAAGAATCTATTATCGCAGATGTTCACCGAACTTACGTTTCTAAATTTGCTTTTGAGTACTGTACCTGGCGGATTTGAGACTTGTTACGCTATTTATTGTGTCCTTCGCAGGGTTTTTGGGAATAAGTGAAGCTTTATGTTTAAAGCGTTGTAATATTGAAATATTTGACAATTATTGTTTTGGTGAAGTAGAAAAACCAAAAACTGATGTTTATAGAGACGGTGAAAAAGTTGTTCGGGCTAAAACCGGAAACAGTAGTTCTTACCCGGTTAATATCTTGAATGTTAAGTGTGCAGCGGCAAAATCACTATAGTTCATACATCACAAAGACATTGTGATGATTTTCGGTTATCGAAAGAAACATTATTTGGTTGTAGAGATGTTTTGTATAGCAAAATTGATAGAGAGCTCATGAAACAACATATACAGCACTCGAAATGCTGTCCAATATAAATACCTTTATACTTATTTTGTTTGTTTTGTTGTTGTCTAGAAACATGTAATAAGTAAATAAATAATTTCATCACGACTTAAAGTAAGTAAACTAATATAATACCAGTTAGGCAATAAATACTCGAACAGTTATAAAAGCATACTTGTTTCACAACAGGTGCCGTTAAATCCGTCTAAACACTGACAGTGAGTTATGTTTGATGATCCGCCGTTTTGACATGCTATATTACAAGTCCGATACTCATAATTTCCAGAGATGTCTAATCCACAGTTTTGTATACAAGGTTCATATGTCGCCCAACTCTCCAAGCAACACAATGATCTATGACGTTTTTGGGGCACGGATTCGCAAACAGGACACTCGGGGATTCAGGATTCCCAGGGCCCCCATTCACATATATCTAGATCTGCTTCTTCACAACGACTTAAAGCATTTCCAAATAACAAGCAAATGCATACACTCAACTACTTCCAGAAACGCCATTAAATTTCTACTATGAAATTTACTTGGTATTATACCATAAGAAATATACCAAAAGTATTTAGCGTATTGCCTAATCATAAATCCACACCTTACTAGGTCATTTAAGTCCAACACACTGATGAATTTACAAAGAACAAAAAAAACTGTTTTTACATTGGTTATAATTGTTATAATTGTTATTGACTTTAGTCATACGATATTTCTGAATAGAACTTCAGTTCACCTCAAGGGAGGTATCGATTAGTGGTTTTATCTCGTTGTAATTTAAATAATTTAAATAACGTTTCATACTTCCTTCTATAAATCAATGATTTGATTGACTAAAAGCCATTTCTACATGTAAATAATTATTTTGCATATCATAAATAGATTATTATTAGTTCGATTTTACGCATTAAGCCGTGAATATACTTTTGTATTTAAATGCTTGAAATGTTAACCGATGTATACATGCAATTCTCTGAAATAGATAAAACGTGAACTCTGAAAGCAACCGAATGCGACAAATACGATTGAGCCTGTTTATGGGCATTTATGGTAATGCATATTACTGCCAACGCCCTAACCTGGGTTGAGCGCAACACAATACAGAATACTTAGACAGTTTCCAATTGTAAATCAGCGTAATTATGCATTCACCTGAGAGGAAACTCGAACTAGTTGTATAGCGATGTGTATCAGCGTAAATAACGTTTCAAGAGAATTGGGATAAAACTGTTAATTTTTAACCAAACCTGAAGAAAACATTTACGCAAATTGCCTGTGTAGATCTTTAAAAAAAACAACACAATTTTCAAAAGGGCTTGTCCAAAAGTTCCTTCTTGATAAATGTTGAAGAGAACATCTTGCATCTACAATTGACTACAATTAATTATCTGATTTTTGTTTGATTGCTTTTAGTGATCTTCCGCCTCCTACGAGCGCATATCTATGTTTGGATTTCCAGCATTTTATAATGAACATGGACCACAGGCATTGTTTCAGGCAGGTCAACAAGTTGGATAGCTAGATTCCGATTCCGACGGGACTGGAACCCAGAGCGGTGAGGGACCTGTGATTGTTAGTTGATATCTGCCAGATTTTTAATAATTTCATTAATATATTTTAATCTGAGTATTATTTTGTGTAATAAAAAGCAGAATTATAAATTTTGAAGAACTTCCCAATATAATCATTTTAATAATGTTCCGTTTATTGAGCAAATGGTGATACAAGTTTATCTTAAGCTATTTTGAGGGTTAACATAATTATAAATAACACATTAACACAAAAGGAATATTGACATGAAGTTACAATGAGATTCAAACAATTAAATTAAGTTATACATGTATTAGACTTGACAGATCGATTGTCGTGCAGAATGTAGTATGTAGCAGTCGTGAATGTACAATTTACGAGGTGTAGGTACCTTACATTGTCGAATGTTTGAGTCACAAAACAAAACTTGGGTGTTCAGTTGAACACTTGTGTCGCCCTCTATAACATGTACTATGTTGCCTGGAATAAAATGCAAGTACAAAAAGGGGCATAACTCCATCTTGACCTAAAGAACTTGGCATCATCATAACCGCGTTGTAATTGACAATTTAATTTGAAAGTTTGATAAAGAAATATTTAGAAATGGCAAAGTTAAAGTAAACGATAAGGTTTTGGTGTAAAAGTCCAAGTACTAAAATGGGCATAATCCATTTAATGTGTCCCTGACCTAATACATCTCTCCTTATCACAAGTATATTGCCATAAGCAATACTCTTGAAAGTTTAATAAAGAACTATTGAGAAATCTCTATTTAATAGCCAACGTTGAGTTTTCGTGTCAAAATCTAAGTACTAAAAGGGGAATAACTCCGTCAAATGCAACATTGACCTAAAGAATCTGACATCATCACGAGCGTGTTGTTATTAGCAATTTAATTTGAAAGTTAGTGTTTGTGACGGACTGACGGAAAGACGGACGGTCAGACAGACAGACGGACGGACTGACAAAGCGATTCCTATGTATTGCCTTTTTCTTCGAAAGGGCGACAAAGTAAGTATATACTGTATTAAATTAAGTATTAAGAATTGAGAATTTAAATGTTTTCAAGACCCCTAAATAGCTTAATTTTTATCTATTCTCGACAGTTATTCATTTATTGTAACTGAAATTTAATTCTATATTATGTCAGGTTCAATTCGATTGAGAATATTCATTATAAATATTGTGAAAATCCATTAAATGCAGAAAACGACCGAACAATGCAAATGAATAAATAAAATTTAAACGTATACAATACAAATACAAGTACTCGTATCAGACATCATATTGATTTGATAGTGATCAGGAAGCAAAAATTTTTATTGGTGTCCATGTAAGCGCATTCTAAAAACTTTACAGTCAGATAAAAGATTCATTTGAAATATTAAAACAATCAGCTTAATTAAGAAACACGATTTTTGACATGGGTTTTTTTGTCAAGAAGACGAGAATCTTGAAAGATGCTAGCATTGCTTAGTACCTCTTATACATAAATCTCATAATACGTTAAACATATTCGTACCTTTGGTAAACACACGAACATTTATATTAAACCTACCTCTTTCACAGCAAGTGCCAGTGAAGCCTTGTGCACATTGACAGAAAGCTCTGTTATAATATATAAATGAAAATGTAAGTAATGTTCCACCACTACGACAGTCATTGTTACAGGAACGATAGTCTAAATATTCCGAACTATCCTTCCTGCAATTTTGCGTACAAGTTCCTTGGTCTATCCAGTCATACAAACAGCACAATGCTCTTGATCTAAATTGATAAGCATATCTACAACCGGAACAATCAATCGTCCAAGAGTTCCAGTTTTCCCACTCACATATTCTGACATTACAATCGCATGACACGTTTCCTAGGAATACGATTGAAAACATAATTATCTTAAATAGCATTTTCTACTTTCTCCTCATTTAATAGTCTTTGCAACATTTGATGCGTTGTATAATTAAACGTTTAATTATGATAAAAAGATCCTTTTACTCTAAAATAGTTAGCTTACATAATACAAAAATTGTTCGTGTCATTTGTTTTTGTTTAACCTTATATAACTGAATAAAATGCTCTTAAAAATTTTCATGTAAGATAATTTACGCATCAAGCACACATAACAGAGGCGTAGGTCAGTTTACATTTTGCTCGGACAAAGGTCAAAGTACAATTGACTACTTAATTTTAAATCCCGATGACATAAGCACAATATCGAAATTCGAAGTTCTTGATTTTAATGAATTCTCAGACCATGCACCGATTTCGTTTAGATTAGCACATAAAAAAGAAGTCCCGCCTACAAATAATTTTGACGAAAACATATGTAATAAGAAAATTCTATGGGACAAGGAGAAAGTCGAAGTATTTAAAGAACGACTAAAGAACAATGATCATTTGCGGCAAATTACACAAAACGTAGGCAGTGAACCGATTGATAACTTGATCACAGAATTTTCGAATTTTATATATAATACGGCTTTTGAAATTTTCGGGAGTACCAAACAATATAGCCCTAGAAAAAATCGCCGAGAAAGTAATAAATGGTTTGACGCAAAATGTAATAACGCAAAAAAAGAATTTTCACATGCAAGAATGTCTTTAATAGAAATAAAAATGATGATAATCGTACAAATTTTGTTAGAAAAAGAACAATATACAATAAAATCAAGAAAAAGGCCATAAATAAATTTAAACGAAATGAAGGTAATCGACTTAACGATATGGCTCATACAAACCCTAGAAATTTTTGGAAAAACATAAAACAAACAACCCAAAAACGTCCAGCTAGTCCCGATACACTTAGTTTAGATGATCTTTTACAGCACTTTAAGAACTTATTGGGTGAAACAGAATCCGGTGTAAATCATATGGATGAAGTGGATGAAATACAATTTGATGATGATTTAGATATAAACTTTACCGAAGAAGAACTTAAAACGGCCGTATTTTCACAGAAAAGTAACAAGTCTCCAGGGTCCGATAACATTACGAGCGAAATAATTAAAGCAGCTTTCGACGAAATATCTCCGTTTCTACTTACACTATATAATAGATTATTCAATACGGGCGATTACCCTGTCGCTTGGGGAGAGGGTATTATTACACCAGTGTTTAAGAAAGGCGATATAAATGACGCTAAAAACTACCGTGGAATTACATTAATTAATATCTTAGCTAAGATTTACTCCCAACTTATACTTAATAGATTAACTAAATGGTCAAATAAATACGAAAAAATTTCTAAAAACCAGTTTGGATTTCAGAAAGGCAAATCTATAGTAGACTGTGTGTTTATATTACACTCCATAATATCTAAGGTCCTCAACTCGGGACAACGTTTATATTGTATATTTATTGATTATCAATTATGTTTTGATAAAATTGACAGGTCTTTATTATGGATAAAGCTACTTAATGAAAAAGTAAGTTCAAAATTAGTAAAATCTATAAAATCTATGTATCAGGCCGTAAAATCGTGTGTCCGTTTCAACTCAAAAACATCAACATTTTTCAACTGTGACATCGGATTGAAACAAGGGGACCCGAGTTCTCCTCTCTTATTCATGCTTTTCGTGAACGATATCATTGAAAATATCAACACCGATCTTAACGACATTTTCTCCATAAACGAATTAAAATTATTTCTCATCTTGTACGCAGACGACCAGGTTCTTTTTGCGAAGTCTCCCGAAACGCTTCAAAAAATGCTCAAAGATGTAGAAAATTACTGCAACTTGTGGGGTCTCAAGATTAATACGGACAAAACAAAAGCTATGATTTTTGAAAAGGGGCGCCATACAAATCATGATTTCTTTATATACAATACCAAAATAGAAATCGTTCAATCTTTCAAATACTAAGGTATGACTTTATATAAAAACGGTAGTTGGTTTAGGAGCCAAAAATGCATAGCGCAACATGCCTCATTTGCGTTATACAACCTTTTTAACTTATTTCAGAAAATCGAATTGTCTATTTCACATAAATTGAAGTTGTTTGATATCTTAGTTGCATCGGTGTTAAACTTTGGATCGGAAGTCTGGGGATTCCATAAGGCACCCGACATTGAATCGGTACACACAAAATTGTTGCGTAAAACGATCTACAAACGTATCAGTTCTATACGGCGAATTAGGAAGAATCCCATTAAATACTATTCGTAAAATCCATATGATAAAGTACTGGTCAAAAATATTACAATCAAACGCGAACACGCTAGTTAAAGAAACCTTTTTAATGCTAAAAAGCGACGTAGATTTAAATAGAAATTATAACGGAAATAACTGGGCCTATCAAATCAAGCAAATTTTAGACGAACACAGTTTAGTTATGTCTGGGATCAACAATTTGACATCGTTATCCCTCTGGAATCTATAAGACAGCGACTTATTGATACTGTTAAACAAAAATGGTATTCTGATATTAATAATTCAAGCCGTCTTGACTCTTATTCACTTTTTAAGCACAATTGCGAACTAGAAAAATATTTGCAAGTTATACACGAAAATAAATATCGAATTGCTCTCACCAAATTTAGAACGTCCTCGCATTCTTTGTATATCGAAACCGGACGATACGATAATACGCCACGTGAATCAAGGCTTTGTTGATTCTGTAACATGAATGTCATTGAAAACGAATACCACTTCCTTCTTGTATGTCCAAATTACCGTGAACTAAGAAATAGATATTTAAAACCATATTATTGTCACTGGCCGAACATTTATAAATTTGAAAGTCTTCTTTCTTCAAAATCAAACAAAACCATACATAACCTTTCAAAATACATTTACTTTGCTAATAAAAAAAGAGATGCATAATTTTTGTTATTGTTCCATGATTTTAAAATACATTATTCCCAAATATCTTGAATCAATACCAAGAAGTAATAAATTTGTAGTTTATACATGCCATATTTTTCAGGAAACATGTGTTAATATCTATACGTTATTTGTTAGGATTTGTAAGGATGTTTAAATTGTCATTTTTACATTGTTAAGCAAATTAATTAAACACACTTATTATCTAGAAACACTAAAGGTCACTTGTTAACATAAACATTATACCTATTTAGTTTTGCTTTGTTTCATGTAATCTCTTCTGTTAATCATGTTCTCTCTGTGTTTGTTTATATTGCTATAAGCATTGAAAAATGTTTAATGCAAATAAATCTTCGTATTCGTATTCGTATTCGAATTAGGTAAAGTAATCAGGAAGTAACCGTTCGTTTTCAATTCATAGGTTTTAATCGATTTTCTTTTGTTACGGTATTTAATTGGTTTTTGTTAATTTAACATGTTATTTTGATTGAATGTTGATAACTTACTTTGGGACAGACATTTCCTACGAAAAAATGTCATTGAATAGGTGTCCTATTGCAAAGGTATCGAATAACATATATTCAATCTGCGTAATTACAAAAATATAATTGTAAATACTGTAAGGATTTCATTTTACTTAATACTTCAACGTTCAAGATTTATTGAAGATGACAAAACACAACTCTTTAAAAAGGTACCATTTTTGATAGACAATTTCTCTCCATTTATAAAATTGGAAAATTAAAATATTCCTATGAAAAATTCCTAGACTTTTTAAACAAAAGACAGTGGTTAAATTAAAAACAACAAATCGCTATACACCGAACCAATAGAAATCTCTAAAAATATTTATAGAAAAAAAACTCTCTCCGCTAATATACAGCCGAATCTTCGTCGTCAATTGGATTGCACGCCGGGCGAACTCTGATAGAACTCATCATGCGCTTCCAATAAAATTATATCAGCCGGGGTTCCATATCAGATGGAATATTGTCAAATAAAAATGTCGGTGATCCTCAATTTTCATCGATTTCATAAACTAGAGCCCATGTTCAAGGGAAAGGAGGACTGGAATGCTATAAGACCCTCCTTTGAATAACGAACAAAATTATATTAGTCTGTTTGGGATCAAAACAAGGGCCGGAAAATCCGTCGATTAAAATCGACTAAAAAAAGGGGAAAACTGTCGACGATTGATCATAACAATAGGCTGCAATTAATCATTTGTGAAATAAAATGGTGTTTTTTCTAATTGTTAACTCGAGTTCCATATCAGACTAAGTTTCATTGAACCTCATTTTGCCATTATTGAGATTTTATAATTTTCTTTTTATCGATGAACAAAGTTGGGAGGAATGTGGCAATCCCTTAAAATGCACTAAATATTAAATTAACACTTCTACAACAATCGAAACTTATGTCCTGTAAGCCAGGTTAAAGATGGTTTTTTTTATAAAAAAAAATACTTAACACATTGTTCAAGAAAACAAAGGGGTTTTCAACAGCCACTTTTAAAAACACTTACTGTTAAATGTATGTACACTTATTATTAAATGCATGTAAATAATTGCATATAATATTATTTGGAAATGCCAACAACCAATTTGACAGTTAGGGGCACTTCCCATAATTGGCGCCTATTTTGTCGATATGATGTCATAGAAATATCAGTAACACTACCACCAATCATGAAAATTAGCACCAGTGAGTGCGACGTCTCCTGAAACAAATTAAAAATATAAGTCCAGGAATTACATGAATTAACATTGATTTTAAATACAACAACTGTACAACAAACTTCTATTAGCAAATCGACAAACACGCCCTTAGCTTACTTGTAAAATAACGACCACTATTTTCATGTACATTTTGCGTGGATGTTTTAGTGACGCGAGCTTATTTATGTTTGCTTGTTACGTTGAATGTTTTGAAAAGTTGATGCTCGAAATTGACTTATTAAATGTGATTAAATTATGTTTGTTTCCTGTATATGTGTTTTCTTTCTAAAAAGTATGCGAGACAATTTGATATGAACATAGTTAGTACAATAATGTCTGATATTTCCTCCCTTTCTTTATATGAAGGTTTCGGGTACTCGATCGAAAAAAAAGATCCGAGTACCCGAGTATCGTTTTGCTACTCGTTCCTATGATCCCTTATTGCCAGTGATGAATATCTTAGGCAATGAACAAACTACGTACATGGAGCGTCACGAACAGATTTGGCAGCTAATCCTGATCTACATTGGGTACACATGCCATAAAATCCGTATTTATAAGGTAAATGGTTCAATTAAAAGTAGTGAAATCACACTTAACCATCGATTCGATATAACGATGTAACAGTGATAAGAGCGTGTAATTTGTTATTAACGTTTCTAAGGTTTTTATATTGCTTTAGCCTTATGGCCTGACTAATGAATTAGCTTGCAGCTTGCTCTAATTGTAAAAGCAATTTGTTAAACAAGAATTTTGTTTACCATTGCTGTTAGCTTGTGCTATACATGTGTGTGTCCTTTTGCATGCATCATTGTCGAGTGGATGGGTGAGTTGAATTTTTTTCACCAAGACAAGTTGTACTTGTTTTTTATCTGGTCGTGGTAATATCTTATATGAATATTGCAGCAAAATTTATAAATAAATGTTTGCAGCCTTTTTTAAATTGCAGGGCATCGTATTGCTTATAACATGTTTGAATTTCAATGTGTTAACTATGTAAATAATATCGGTCTCAAAATCACATTAAATCGTAAACATGAGTATTAACAAACCTCTTTCACAGCAAGTGCCGGTGAAACCTCCTGCACACTGGCAGTAATATGAATATGATGTTCCACCGTTTCGACATTGAATATTACAAGTACGAAAATCCCAATACTCCAAATTTTGCTTCCCACAGTTTGTGTGGCATGTTCCTTGTTCTATCCATTCATTCCTGCAGCATAATAATCGTGTTCGCTTTTGGTAAGCATATCCACAGTCGGGACACTCATGTGACCACGAATTCCAGTTTTCCCACTCGCATATTCCGACATTACAATCGCCTGAAACGTTGTCTAGAAATACGATTGAAAACAGAATTATCGAAAACAGCGCTTCTAATTTCTCGTCTTTAAATAGCCTTTGAAGCATGGTTCATTGAATAATTTATTTAAAACATTTCAACAGTTTAAGATTCTTCCACTATACTACAGTTAGCTTTAAGTAAAAACAAAAAAATTACCAGCAAGCACCAGTTCTTCATGTCATGTTGTTAAACCTGATATACCGGTAACTGAATAAATTGTTTTTATCCTTAAATGTATAAATTCTTATACAACAAGCATGTTTTAAGTAAATAAAACAATTAGGAGATAACCGTATGTTTTATATTCATCGATTCCAATCGATTTTTAATTAAATCTGAATGGTATTATTGTTTTTTGTTAACTTAAGATTGTATTTCGATTGAATGTTGATAACTTAATTTAGGGGGACGTTTATTACATCAAATGTTATTAAATAGGTGCCCTGTTGTAAAGGTATCGAATTACATGATTACATGATTAACTGCGTTATTATAATAAATACTGTCTTTACTAAAGTATTTCATTCTTATTTACTCAAACGTTTCAGATTAACTGTAACAGGACATGAGACTAAAAAACATAGTCTTTACACAATCTCCTCCGTTTTAAAATATTTGGAACATTTGAAACATTTGCAATATCTTTGAAATTGTAATTGCTGTAGAAAGGTAATATTTAAATAATATTTAACGAGAAGAAACCTCAACGCCTGTGAAACGCAAGTCTTAGATAGTGAATAAACTAAAACAAAACAATTCGCTATACGCCGAGAGAATAAGAATATCTAATTAAAAAATTATTTTTCAACAATAGCTCTGTCAAGTATCTATTCAACCGTATCGTGCTCGTCAATGGCGTAAGGTAAAGAAAAAACATTCAAGAGATTTCAGTGCATGCCCAAGTTGTTGGGTTGGGGAGGCTAAATCATGTAACTCGCCTAGTAGAAGTTTAAATAAATGTATACCTGCTGTGATAACTGCCCCGTTTCATCATTACTATTTTCCTGATGCAGATTAAACAAATCAAAATATCAAATAATACTTTTTGTTAATAATACGAAATCAAGAGAGACTTGAATTCACTTTTCCTTTTTATTTCAATGCTGCACCTATTGATCAATTCAGTATATAAAATTAGTATTCTTGGATTTTGAATAATATAATTATTCTATTTTTGTTTTCATTTTCCACCAGCATGTAAAAAGTGTCCATAAGGGACTGTGCCAATTTTGGACAATTATTAATTTTCCTGGTGGCTGTGTCTGCTGAATATTGCAATTCCTGCATATTTTTCTTCTTTTTTTTATCTAGAAATCAGATTAGACTTAACAAAATAGACGTTTAAGCATTAGCGCCTTATAGTCCAGCCGTTTTCGGTAAAAATATGGAGGAATCGTTTAAATTCGGTTAAAGGCACCACTTTGCGTTAAATTACAGAACAAATATGATTACAGTCGGTTTATTTTTGTAGTCAATTTCTGTAACAAAAAGGCCATTTGCTCCTTAAATATTTATCTGATGTGCTTACATTTGCTTTTAGTATTTAGAACATCCTTGAAAATATAGGTTTAGACTCCACAATTGTGACAATACGATGAAAATCCTTCAAATAGCAGCATTTTTTCAGATTTTTGGCGGCCATCTTGAAAAAAAATATGTTACAAAAAGGCCATTTGCTCCTTAAATATTTGTCTGATGTGCTTACGTTTGCTTTTAATGTTTAGAACATCCTTTAAAATATAGGTTTAGACCCCAAACTTGTAACTATACGATGATAATCATGAAAATTCTTCAAAGAGCAGCATTTTCCAGAGTTTTGGCGGCCATATTGAAAAAAGCGGCCATTTTTGGAAAGATATCAAATGGGTCTCTATCACATTTCAAAAGGTACATCCCAAGCTAACTTTATGCAAAATTTGATGCTTTTAACGAAATTTGGTTTGAGTTCCTCGTACATTTAACAATAACAGCGACACAAATAATTCCAATTAAAACGACAAATCCAGCAACCGAACCAATCACAATAGCGTTTATGTTAATATTCGACACTTCTATATTGTCCTCTGCAATAATAAAAAGGTAAAATTCAGATAATTGTAATGTTAGTGGTTCACGTGCGCTTTATTAGGAGAAATTTAAAACAAATTCATCGCATGACATCGAATGATAGCTTATGTATATTTTTATTTCTGGTATGGCAATTTCTAATTACGCATATTTAACATATCGTTATATACCACAATATTGTTAAAGTGCATTTTGAAAAAAGACAAACTGTAGTGTGAGAATAAATTTAATGTACTTTACGAAAAGTTTACCATTTTTAAGATTAAAATTGTGTGAGTTAGTTCCAAGTTCATTTTTTACAGTCATACGGTACTTCCCGTAATCTTCTTCTGTGACAGTAACATTTTTTATTGTGAAACGTGTTTGCAATCCTCTTGTTGAAATTTCTATGTGTAAACAGTTGTTAACTATAATCCAGTTTTCGTTTGTAAACTTCATCCAAACAAAGTCCGAAAAATAAGGTTCCGGGTAGGCAACGATTTCAAGACCGAATGTTACTGTGTCACCTGGCTTGGCTAGAACACTTTCCTGAATTGGAGTGTCAGGATGAACATGTGGTGGACCTATAAATATATATATATATAGCAACAGAAATGTTTCTGCTTTGTTAAAGATCCCCTGCTAGTAGTTATTTGCAAGAATCATTCTGATTAAAATATTGAGAATGTTTCAGTAAAGATTTTCATTTATTTAAAAACAAAGTTTTAAACATGTATGTGTCAATTCTGATTCCGCCCGGACTTTTATACACTTTTACAGGTACGGGATTAAATCACTAAATCATAAACGATGACAAATCTCTCTTTGCAGCTTGCTCAATGTTTGGCTTTGTTTGAACTTGACATTGTTTGAAAAAAAGCAATATATGCATATCAGGAATCGCCACACTCAAAAAACACAGCCTCCCCACGCAGCGAAAAAGAAGAGAGGAAGAGAGAGCGCATGTTTTATATAAGTGTGTTAATTCAAATAGGACGCCACAAACAATTAACGAAGAAGAGAACCTTTGGGGATACCGCCTTGGAACTGTCAGTGGCAAAACAAATTGCCACTGGGTGTTTAAACCAGGTTCTAGGGTGCACCAACCTCACACTTGCCCCCAACAGGTTCTCGTATCACAAAATAAGTACAAATTGTCTTGGTGAAATAACTCCAACCCACCCATCAGCTCAACAATGTTGCATGCAAAAGCATACAAACATATAAACATAAGAATTTAATAGCATTGCAAAGCCAAAGGGCGGGTACTCAATGATCTTTCCGAGACCAGAGCACCTGGGGTAAAATCAGCAAGAACACGATGACAGGGATAAAAGAAACAAATCGAGCTTCTAGGTTCTTTTAAGAAAAGATTTCACATAAACCTTCATAAACACTTAAACCCCTGCCACCGTCGTGCAACCAAAGAGGTAAGCATAATGATCAACTGTAGATGGGTTAATCACAAGGCCTGCAGAGCGCTGTAAAATATCGTGTTGGTAACCTTTCTTTTTAAATTTACAGATGGTTTTTACGAATAACCGGGAGAAATTAACATCGCCTTTTATCTTCTTAAGTTTATAAATTAAATCTCCATAAAAAGCTGTGAAATTCCTTGTTGCAATAGTGATTTTAAACTGAAGCTGTATTTATGAATTAGATCTGGATATCGGCGATAAAACTTGCAAAAGGTTTTCCTTAACTTGTGATACCGATAACCTTGTTTTAAAAGTTTTTCTGTAATGCGAAGATAACGTTCATTGAAATCATTCACATCGTTGCAAGCTCTTGAAAAGCGAACAAGCTGTGAGATATAAACCCCGTAAGAAGTTGCACAAGGAATATCGCCGTCTAGAAACGGAAAATTTACTATATTAAAATTAAAATCATCTCTTTTATCATAAATTTTAGTAGTGACGTAACCATTTTCGATGGATAGATTTAAATCAAGGAAGTTTGCTTGCTTTTCTGAAGTGTTCGCTTTATTAAGCTGTAGTTCTTTAGGATAAATCTTATTAACCAGTGAAGGAAAATGTTTATTATCTATATTAAATAAATCATCAAGGTACCTCGAGGTGTTGTTAAAAGCTGTAATAATATCATCTTGATGTTCGGTAGAAAGAGATAACATACAATCTCTTTCATAACAGTATAAAAACAGATCAGCAACAAGGGGTGCACAATTAGTACCCATTGGAATGCCTATTACTTGTTTATAAATAGAGGTACCAAATCTCAAATAAATATTATCCAATAAAAATGTGAGCGCCTGGATAAGGTCTTGACAGGTCCATGAAGTATAATTATCATAAGAACCATCTGTAAAGAATGCCCTATGTTCATTACAAGCAATAAATGTCTTATTTTCTCTAGCAAAAGTTTTTTCAATGAGACTGGTTAGCTTGTCTCTTATTAAATTATGAGGGAGTAAAGACTACAAGGTAGAAAAATCATATGTAGACAAACAGTCACACTATAATAACATTATTTGAAGCCTTATCAGCAGGTGTTAACACAAATTTGTTGTGAAAATCTTGAATACCCTTTTTCAAATGACGAAAGTTAAAACGCGGTCGAGGTGGTAGTAAAGCTATGTTTCTTTTATAGAACGAAATACGAGTGTCAATTATTTTGAATATTTGTTTTTTTTCCAGTTTGATAGAGCATTAGGCTCAGCATGTTCTCGTTTACATCATTTACTGCAAAAAGAGTTTAAAGACTCTGCAATTTCCGCACGAAAGGTATTAAAGTCGATGTCCGATGGAATTCTGTATTTTGGACCTTTTGAAATTAAATTGCGGATTCTAAAGTCTTTGATAACATTTAGATCCCCTGTAACGATATGGCCGGCAAGTTGATTGCAAAATTTTGAATTAGAACAGTCTCAAGATAATGGTGTGTTTTCAACAATCTGTAAATCCGAGGTAATTTTGTTGTAATTGAAAATTGTGTTAAAATCATGTTAACAACGACTACGTAAAATTTCATGACGACATCCCGAGTGGTTTTCGTTTTGAGAAGAGAATTGTGTTAACTTTGACATAAACTTTAAACAGCAACAGTACCCCAGCTTATTGTTCTAAAGACGAAATACTAACATGGCTTTGTTGAAGAAAATACTTGTCATTTACATTTAAGATATTTATTATTAGACTTTAGCTTAGTAACAAGTTAATACGTTTCACCTGCAATCTAAATTTACTTTGATTTAGTTATATTTGTTACAATATATAAAATATAGTTGAAAAGTTATTAATAAAACTTTACATTTTTCGTCCTAATTGTTACATAATTATGTTTAAAAACTCATTGTCATAATTGCGCCTTATGAAACCTTTCTAAAAGTTGTAAAATGTTAAATACTTCAATCAACAAAATATTTGGATGACAAGTAAACTTTCGATACCGTAGTTTAAGAAATTGAGATTTTTGAAAATAGGAAACGCCGAACACGCTGTGTTACCGATACTCGGTTTAGTTCAACAATGCAATTCAGTTGTACCTAAAAATCTTCTCTGCGACAAGTTTTTTTTAAACTTGTGTTTTATATATATTATGTTATTAGTAAATAGGCCGTAATTATTCTATTCGGGAAGTTAAAATATTTACATTTATCATTTTGTATTAAAGCAAGATACATCACATTTTACTTACATTTTACTAACAGTGTCAGGTTAAGTGTTGAAGTTTTAAAGTCGTTTCTTCCGACACAAGTGTAATCTCCGGTGTCTCTGCAGGACACTCGTTGCAAAGTGTAAGTAAGATTGGATGTCTCACTCTCTTCAAATAACAATGTTTTCCAATGGAAAAGTTTCGCATTCGAAGCAACTGTGTCGAGGAGACAAGTTAGTTGAACGGTGTCGTTTTCTACTACTGTAATAATAGCTTTTCCTTCAAATCCCTTTACAAAAAATGACACAACATTTTCTTCGTCTGTAAAAAAACCAAAAGGAGTAAATTATTTGGTTGTTTGAATGTAGAAAGTAATAAGTATTATGAGTTAATCGTTTATAAGATTGTTAACATCTGTATTTAAAACTGAATTTGGACTACTTTGAAATGATTTTAACGACATCACAAGAACTGTTAATTTGCAATAGATATGAATAGGGGCAATGCAAATATGGCGGAAGCGCATAGCCAAACCATGCAAAAGCCAGATATAGTACATATCATGCGTATCCCCACAAAAAGATATTAGAAGTATGCCTCTATACAACCAACCACAATGTATCGTTCTGCATGGTTTGAATATAGCATCCTACCATAAAGGGAGGTAATCGCAATTGATTAAATACACTGAAGTGAAATACGGGGATACTTTTTACAGCCGCTACACGGCACAAAACACCTGCTGTAGTCATGGTAGTGATATATGAAATGTTTCTCCACATGAACAGCCTTAATTAAACCGAGTCTATAATATTGTAATATTTTCGTTTGTGTCGTGTTCAGTGGCTTTCAAAGTTTGGAATAGAATATGGCCTTTTAAGCAATATATTCAAACAAACATCACTGCTTATTTATATAGTGTAAAAGTCATAACCAAGATCCATGTCAATAGTCTACTACGACATAACGAGGCACTAGCCTCTGTAAATTTTACAAAGTATAAATGCCATATTAAAGACATATGATAAACTACGAGCGTGTGTATTGAGTGTTTCTATTATCTAATTTGGAATATATAGTTTTTCTATAATTTATAGTCTAATTCGGAATATTTGTTTCTGTTGTATTGTTATGCCTGTAATCATGTATTATATTTATTTGTGGCAATAAATTGGGTTATACTGCAAAAGTGGCTTGAAACAAAAACAAAATAAAACAATGACCGTTACTTAAAACTATACTGTAGCATATTACTTGGGTCGTAGTAAAATGTAAAAAAGTAAAATATTGATTCAAAAATAAGTTTTTTGATATGCAGCTTAAAATGTATCTGACATAGTCTGTTATATCATGTGGTAACTCATTTTTAAATTGCAAGAAGCATCATCTTATAGTATTATATAAATATCACATCCTTCAGTGGGTGATAGAACGGAATGTTCACCCGAGACAGGTAATGTCAACCGAGGCGTTAGCAACAACATAACTTATGGTTCTTTTCGTGCAGCAATTTCTCAATTCAGGTCAGGAAAGGCGTACCTGGACAGAGAGTCCGAGAGAGACTTTCATCTGCTTCCGGTGTGGGAAAGTGGAACACTTCGCAAACGGATGCGCCCACCTCAGCGCATGTGCAGGATTCATTGCAACCGCCACCGTACGGAAACCTATTCTGCCCACAGCAGATCAAAATCAGAGTGATGACAGAGATTAAATATTATCTTCATATGATAAGTACAGTACTGTGAACGTTTAAAGTTACAAAATTTGCTTGTATCGTGCGTCCGTCTAACGTCGATCGTGCGTCCGTTTATCGTGTATCGTGCGTCAGTCTATCGTCTATCGTGCGTCGTGCGTTTAATCGTCTAACGTGCATCGTGTAACGTGCTTCCGTTTCTCCCATATGCAAATTTAATCATTCGTCGAATATTTTGATAGCATTTTCATTTTTTAGAAATCTCTTACACGAAATATGTCCTATATATTAATAGTATCGGTATGTATATACACAGTGTGTAACAGTCTAAGTTATTAAGGTTTGTATCTTAGACCACTCCCGTCAACAAAAACAACAAATTAAAACAAACACGGAA
Source organism: Corbicula japonica (assembly GCA_038501625.1). Lineage (NCBI taxonomy): Eukaryota > Metazoa > Mollusca > Bivalvia > Venerida > Cyrenidae > Corbicula > Corbicula japonica. Next base: position 1,220,788 of record JAZAYU010000096.1, on the reverse strand, counting down.
GTACCATTTTAAAATAAAATCGTGGATATTTCAGTGTAAAATACATTCTGGAAATTGTTAATTTAGCATCGTTGTTAAGAATGTCTACCTGTTTCAACAATGACGTTGTTGTCTTAGATCTTAAGCTGAAATGGAACTGGACTAGCGGATGAACTGAAACGATTTGACAGATAGGAAATGACCTGGCACAGTGTTTATGAGTTATTTGGTGCCTTGTATATAAAATCAAGGCATCTTATAAAGCTATGCAGTGAAGCCAGTGATAATATTTCGCCTTCTGGATCAACAAACAAACTGAAGTGTATAGAGCTCTGTGCCATTGGGAACCATAATAACCCACCACACCGGTTGAAAATGTGTCTTGACAATTTAAAAAAAAGTATGTTAAATAAATGAAGCAATTTGATTTTTCCATGACTCCGTCCCATATAATTCTTGTCCCTGGATCATCATATCAAACAGATAATTGCATTATTTGATAAACCGGGGGGAAAACACGTCAAACAGTCTTGTTGTAACAAATTATTTATTATATAAAATGGTAACAGGATTTCTACTAAATACATTTTTGGGCAACATGCATTCCAAGATATTCACGAAGAATTAACCAAGTACGTTTATATGTAAACATTATATAATACATGCCAGTAACTGTTTTCTCCTCTCTTCATGTTTTTATATTATTTTACAGGTTTTAAGGAATAAAAAAGGCTGATTACATTTACTGGGGCCAGAATCTTACAAAAAAATCTTAACTGGGATATTTAAAACAACTAAATGGGAAACAAATTTCAAACGACTCTTGTCGCGACAAGTTATTTATCATAAAAAAATAAAATTGATTTTTACAAATATTTTTCAGGCAAAATGTATTCCAATTCATTTGGAAAGAATGAGAAAAACCTAGTAAGATACAAAATCCTTAATAAAAACATTTGAAAATTATCAAATCATTATATTATACATGCCAGTAACTGTTTTCTCCTCTCCTCATGTTTTTATATTATTTTACAGGTTTTAAGGAATAAAAACAGGCTGATTACATCTACTGGGGCCAGAATCTTACAAAAATGACAAAAATCTTAACTGGGATATTTAAAATGGGAAAAAAAATTTAAACGACTCTTGTCGCGACAAATTATTTATTATATGGTCCTGACCAGTTTTATTTGTTAACCCTTGAAAATTCATTTACATTAATCAAAGTACATATGTATGGATATTTTATATATAATATCAACCATTTTCACTATAGTGTAGTTCATTTTGAATAATTATACATGTTTAAATAATAGAATATTCTTAAAACACTAACTGGGGTCAAACTGATACAAAAATAACAATAACAATCAAGTTAAGTTACCTCAGATATTAAAAGCTACTTGTTAGGAAAAAAATTCCAAACGTATTTATCGCGACAAACTTTTTATTACACAAAATGATATCATGACTTTGACAAATACATTTGGGGCATAATGCATCCAATAAATTTGCGAATAATGCAAGAAATATATTTACATGCAGAATCATTGAACACTTGGAAAACTGTCAAATTATTTGTGTTGTAGACCACTATCATTTTGTATGGCCTGAAATTCATTTCAAAATGATACAATATCACCCCAAGTACATATATATTGTATATATTGTGGTTCAATCTGTATTATTTTACATGTGTTATGAATTAAACATGGAGAATAAAGTAACATTGTACTAGTAATCACATTGTTTAAAATCAAGCTTTGTTAACATCCATTGTTTTCAGGTTAGAGACTTCTTAATAATAATTTCTATAGACTTAATTTGAAAGGTGAACCCCATTTGTGGAATGTTTTCAATGTTTTCCAAAGCGCTTAGGGATCCTTCTCCATTAAAGGCATGTTACTGAATGTAGAAATGTCCACTTAATTTTTTATCCGAATCGATTGCTCATCCAAAATTGTGTCTATTTCCATGCTCAGTCATTCCATGATATTTTTATTTAATCATCAGTTTAAAAACTATGAGAATTATTAATTACAGTCATGAAAATGAATCATCCGTGCATCCAGTTACAGTTTGCTTGTGTAAATCCGAGTCTTTACTTAAATTAAAAACGTTGTTGTTGTTTCAATTGACAGAAAAGTCAATTAATTGAAAAGAAGATTAATATATCAGCGAAACACACGTTCGTGGTTCTAATTATTCTTTAATTTGCATTGAGAAAAGATTATTTTCGTTAAATTTAGACTGACGCACCGCCATTTGTGTGTCATAAACGTGTATCGCATATCGCGCAACGTCTATCGTGCGTCTATCGTGTATGGTGCGTCATCTATTGTTTAACGTGCGTCCGTCTATCGTGTATCGTGTGTTTCGTTTGTAACCTAAAACGTTCACAGTACTGTACGCTTTTCAATAGTGATATATGGAAGAGGCTTCTGTTTTCAGTGAAAAAAAAACGAACCTGACATTTTAGTTAAAGAACTTACTGTTAAAACAGTCTTTAAAGTAGTTTGAAGGTTTGGGAGGACATCTTGCAGCCTTCTAATGATGAGATTTTATTGTTTATCGAAATTCTTTACACCAAGCTTTTTGAGAACCCAGCTTCTTTTGAATTGCCAAATGACAAATCTGCATTAAAATAATGTATTTGTTGATTTGGCAAAAGTTACTTTATAAAAACTGTTGCTATTGAGGTTTCTCTCTAAGCCCGGTAATGTATATCCGTTGTCATTGGAAGAAAACTCGTCTGGCAAAAACGATTGATTTAAGATTTGAATGTACTAAATCTTTATGGTAAAAATATTATGTTAAATTTGCGAATTTTAAGGTCGATAGAGAGTATTTGATAAATTTTGGGTTTATGTATACATGTAAGTTCAATCAAGTGGGTATCACCATCTCTCTTCCTGCGACAATCAACAAACTTATTTGAGGTTTTCATGTGTTCATGTGTACTTATTGAAAACAGAAATATTTTGTTTAAAATTTGAAGTTTGAGTGTTTGTCCTTCGGAGTGCATCGAAAGATGCATTGTTTGTTATGTTGAAACTGCAAAAAGCTGGATTTATCATCAAACTTTGTCCCCATGCAGATTATAGAGTGGCTGGGTTAGGTTCGGGTTATAAAAATGTTTTTTAGAATACCATAGACAACGCTTCAAATTACCTTTTCTTTTTATTCAATCTGTTTTAGCTGATTTACCATTTATAACAGGAAGAAAATAAGCATAGGTCGCAGGACAAATAATCTCGATGGAACCGGTTATAGGCACTAATTGTTTGTTTGAAACTAGAATAGAGTTTCGAGGGACAACGAATGCTTATCAGTGATGTCATAAAATATTCATGTTTGGAAAAACCATTTAAGCCAGTTACAGCAATACTTTTTAACAGGTTAAAACCGTACGGCGGGTGCAGCTTATATAATAGTAATATGTAACGAAACTTTAGCTCACAAATTTTTCTCGTAGGGCGAAAAGCATTTTAGTTCTACCATGAGAGAAATGTTAGCTAACAAATATTCGTCAATTTTGTATTTCTATTCACGAAAAAGGAAGCTTGGACGCAAAATTACACAATGTTGCTTTTAACATTCACGAAATCTGCATTTCTAACAGTATTTCTCTGCTTTTGAAATGGATTCGAAGGGATGAAAACGAACTAGCTGGTAGTCTTAGAACAATGAACGAGTTCGATGACTATGGAGTCTCAGATGAGTTTTTACGTTTTTCTCATCATAGATTTTACGGCCCTCATACACTGTACTTTAGATCGTTTAGCAAACGACTATAATACACAGTTAAAGCGTTTTAATTCTGTATTTTAGACGCAAAGTACGGACGAAGTTCACGCGTTCAAATTAAATTGGTCCGGCGAAAACAATTTGCTTGTTTCACCAGTCGTGTAAGTACATGTACTTAAGTTTAAATCATATCAAATCCTGAAAAGCTGTAGGAACATTGATAGCTCCGTACTGGCCGTCCATAAAAAGGAAGAATAAAGAAACTATATTTGGTTCAAGTAAATTTACTAGCAAAGTTCTGTAAGTTAGATTAGATTTTACTTTTACTGTTATTAGACACTTTTGGCAGAGATGGGTATCATTATTTGCATTTACAAGCATTTCTAGTCCAGTAGACGGAAGGAAGTACAAAATAAATGTTTTAACAAGACTTTTCCACAGGGACATGTTTCGGAAATTAAAGAAGTCGTGTTATCTAGCAAGGAGGATTCTACCGTGCGTAATTATGCAAGTTATCATTCGAACTGGTGCAAAACCGGTTAATTCTCGGTTCTTCCGACATCCCCAGTGACTGTTGCTTTATATTTAGTTTCTATTAAACAAAGCGAATATACACATAACAGAAAATCCAAACTTAATACTGTATTTTATGCCAACAACTGAGCACATTTAATAAACGGCGCTTGTTTGATTCCTTAATCAGATAGTTGGTTTAATTACTGTCTCGAAAAATGTTTGCGTAAACTTATAAGGCCTGTCGTTAAAAAGAACCTATTACAGTAGATATACTCCGATCTTTCGTTCTAAATATGCCTTTGAGTACTGTTGCATGTCAGATTTGAGACTTGTTACGCTATTTATTGTGTCCTTCGCAGGGTTTTTGAGAATCAGTGAAGCTTTATATTTAAAACGTTGTAATATTGAACTGTTTGACAGAAATTGTTCTGTTGAAGTAAAAAAATCAAAAACTGATGTTTATAGAGACGGTCAAACAAAGTTGTTCTGGCTAAAACCGGAAACAGTACTTGCCCGGTGAATATCTTGAATATTAAGTGTGCAACGCCAAAAGCACTTGACACGTTCTGATTTCGAAAGTCCAAATTCTGATATGCCCTATATTTTGCTATATTTTGCTGTTTATTTTTTCGTCTGTTTTGAACAAAAACTCAACATTATTATGGTAATTTGTATGAAGAGAACAAACATAACTGTTTTCACTAATTGTGTCGATTATTTTATTAAAGTATAAACCACAAGTTTCCTGACATCGTTTACCAACATCTATTCGAATAAAACTTCATCATAGTCAAACAATCTGTTCTACAGAAGAGGGAACCTGGTGGCTGAATTCAGTCACTCTCGTAGATATGAAAGTTACAACGTTTACCAATATGAAATCAAATAAAACTTCATCATAGTCAAACAATCTGTTCTACAGAAGAGGGAACCTGGTGGCTGAATTCAGCCACTCTCGTAGATATGAAAGTTACAACGTTTACCAACATCAATTCGAATAAAACTTCATAATAGTCAAACAATCTGTTCTACAGAAAAGGGAACCTGGTGACTGAATTCAGCCACTTTCGTAGAGATGAAATTTACATAGTAGTCCGCTTTATAAATAGAAGGTCGGCTGACTTTAGCCACTAATTCGTGTTAATTTATCATATAAAATCGGCAACACGTTGTCTGAATTTAACCAGCGGAGAAGATGAGAAATGAAATCAATGTTTCTAACACATAATATAACAAATACAAGTATTGATCTTTGCTATATCCATCTACAAAAGAGAAACTACAAAATTTGAACGACCTAATAATTTATATTCTTTAAATGTAATTATAGCTGTAACATATGTACAAAATAAATGGCTGTATACATATGTAATGTTATACAGATTTATTAATGCTTACATGTAATTAGCTTCCATAATTTATCATTTTATATATTACAATTAGCATGATAATAAACATGGAAAAGAGATTCATATGAGAACTTATGTATGATAAAACGAACCGCCTAATAAATGCTATTTGATAATAAAAACAGAATGACTATAGGCAACAGTGTCGGCAAAATCAATCACTCAAAATCCTTCCCCTGTTGTCATTGCAAACGATGTTAATGTAAACAACATTATTTACATGTACATTTGTACTTGGTATTCTGAGTTACATTGTATTCTCGTTGAAAGAGACAGTAAAAATGACAAACAAAATTATTGATACTTGAAATGAGTTATCAGTATCGCGTTTATTTCTACTGTTTTAAATATCTTTATGTTTGTTATTTCTATAAAGCGCAATAACAATCAATGCTTTTATTCCATTACAGACTTTTCAAGATTTTTTTCTCAGGAAATAATTGTGACACAGATATTCTGACTTCTTTTCACTATCAGCATGTGATCAATTAGGGGACTAATAATCTGTCACCGAAGTGTGGTGCTTGACTAATGTTTACTGGTAAGCCAATTCCTACATTAATTTAAGAATTACTTAGACATTATTTTTCCGAGGTCTTCATTTCAAGTTTTTAAAAACAATTTTAATGTTTATTAAATGTATTATGAGGGTCTACACTTGTCAAAGTTCTAATTGCACACCATTAAATTTTTTAATCGCTCAAACAAAAACTATCATAATTAAAAGAACTTTGGATGATGTTAAATATGACCAAACAACACTAATTATTTGAAAACCGTGCGTATGTTTTGCGTATTAGGCCTTCCACATCAGGATACGCTAATTGTGCGCAACGTATAACGTCATCCACGTCAGCATAATTCCTGTGTGGCAATCAATTTGATTTTTTGACAATCGTATCTTTTTTCACATGTTCACAGACACCGGACTATCTCAAAACTCACGCCAACACTTTATAAGTATGGAACGTTTGACAACATGCACTTAACTGTCACAAATTAATTTCTTTTTATCAAAATATTATGGTGGTATTCATAATGCAAAAAATGCCTCTTTTTTGCGTATTTTATCATTTTAAGAAATTATTCAAATGATATTATTTTCTTAATTAAAAACATTGCTTACGTTTAACGTTGACTTTACGCTCTTACGTCATTTAATATTTACGTTAAAAACGTGAACACTTATTAATAATTTAAAACTAATATTATAGGAAATTCACTCAACTTCAAAATGTAATGATTCAATCAAATAGTTAGGTGAAACAACATTTATCAAGTGTGCACTTGGAACTTTTGAGAAGTGTATTTATTATCATTATAGCATATTAATAATTGTTAAGCTTTACTGGTTACTATCCAATTTAATCAACAATATATTATAATAGCAGAAATTAGAAAAATAATTATATATTCTAATTATTATTTCTCGGTTATTAAACAGATATTAGAAATTTTAAGTGTACTTCGAATTTGTTAAAATACCATGCCGACCCATGGGCTCATACACATTTTATTAATTCACGATTTTGCAGTTCTCTTACAATAGACCCACAAATCATTATAAACAATTAGCTGGACGTTGAAACCTCATAAACTCTTGTTAAGATCAGGTCAGTGGAGATATAGTAACATATCATGCAGAGAGAATAACAGAGCTGCTCCAGAAAACATCCCTCAGACCTGAGGAAGGTAATGCGGGAAAACCTTTACAATGTATTATAAAATCGTTAACCAATATTTTAAACAACCTTGGATCGGGATAGTCAAAGGTGGAATTTAAAGAAGATGTGCGCCAAAAAAAAAACAGAATCAAACTCGTTACAAAACAACAGAGTGAATATTTGATTATTCATCGTCTGCATGATCACAAAAACTTTTACCAATCAAAATTGATTTTAAAACATTATCCTGCTATTTGTTCACTTCATCGTATGGAAATAAAACAGTTCGTCTGTGAGAATTACTACAGTCCTGTATAATGGTGTCTCAACATATTCTCAGGAGACACTACGCGTTTGATTATACGTATCTTATTCGTGACATTCTAATGGGCCAGGAAAATCGATTGGAAGATAATATAACCCCATTAACCTCCAATGATTTAACACTAGTCGCCAGTGGCTACATATGAACTGTAGGCGTGCTTATCAGCTGAAACAGAACAAGTGCGAATACTACATGTGAATATCATTGGATATAAGCTGTTCAAAACATGGGTTAACTGACTGTTGTAAGAAAAGAAACAAACTTGCTACGATCCTAATATTTAATTCTCGTTTTACTATAAACGTATTATCTTCCACATAATCAGTGGTCTTGCCTACAGGGTTTAAATAAAAATAACATTTATTAATATTTTAAGCGTTTGATTTTGTTAGATTGTTAGTGAAATTTTTTTCTGCTAATTGAAAACCTTTAATTTGGTATAAAATTGCGTTTTATCCTATAGCAACACCAAATCACCTTTCAGTAAAACATGTATGCATGTATTTAGCCTGGATTCCGGCGATAAAGTATTTTGTTTTCTTTAATTTCCAACTATTAATCTTAGCCAGTCTACATAACTCTCTGAACTTAGTTGATTTTTCACAGTGCAGTGGGATAGAAAACTGACTGGCTACAATACACATTTTGTTATTATCAGTAAAAACTACAACAAATAAACAAACAAACTATTTATCAGACTAGTGGCTAGTCTAGCATGTCTGTCAGTGAAAGTATGCATTTATATACGTGACGTCTTGGCGCCACATCGCGGTCGACGTATATTTACGTCGACGTCATTGTTGTTATTGTTTTGTAGTACATAATAAACATAAGGATCGAACCTGAACACACCGCTTGTAGTTTTTACCCTTACACTGTACGATATTTTTGGTGCCGTGACCAGGATGAATCTACAGAAGTTATTATCTCACCGCGAGGGTCACAGAAGTGTAATCAAACGCAACTTAGAGAAAATCAACGACGCAAAAGAGCATGGCAGATTGTCCGAGTTAAACGCTATCCTCGACATGCTTGAAACAAAAGTAAAGACGCTAGACAGCCTCAATGAAAAAATCCTTTCACAGACTGACGTCGAGGGCATTGAGCAGGAAATTTTCAGCACAGATGAGTACAGTTTGGAGCTAGAAATGCAACTTAGAGATCTCCGCGAATACAGACATCAGATGGGCCCCAGCACTCTCAGTCCCCGTAGACCTCAAGATATCGGCGTAGATCAACAACAGACGACATCGGGTGAGAATATTCGCGCATCGGCACAAACTGTGAGTAACGTTTCATTTACACCTAGTAATTCTGCTCAGTTTCACAAACTGCCAAAGCTTTCTCTCCCCACATTTGATGGCAACATACTACAGTGGCAGACATTTTGGGACTCTTTCGAATCAACAGTACACATAAATACAAACTTGACAGATGTCCAACGATTTAGCTACTTGAAAAATCAATTAGAAGGTGAAGCATTGAGAACGATAGAGGGTTTTGCTTTGACTAACAGTAATTATGCATGCGCAATCAGTTTATTAAAAGAAAGGTTCGGACAAGAGCACAAAATAACACATGCTACTATGCAAGCTTTGCTAGGATTACCGGCTCCAAACAATTCGTTGTACAGCCTTAGAAATTTCCATGATAAACTAGAATCTTACATCAGAAGTCTAGAATCCCTAGGACAGTATCAAGAGACTTACGGTAATTTGCTGGTACCAATCGTGATAGACAAGCTTCCCGCTGAAATTAGGAGAAATATGGCCCGTGAACACGGCAACAAAAACTGGCAATTGATCGAACTTAGGCAAGCTATACGCAGAGAACTTGATATCATGGAAGCCGGAGATACAACAAATTTGCATTCTGATATACGCGAGTATGGCACCACGGCGTCATTTTTGACCAAGACGAAACCCAAGAACTCGAACCCCTTTCCAAACCATACCAAACTTCTTAAGCCAACCCGTGATTCAGCCTTAGTCAGATGTGCATTTTGTGAAGGCGACCACAGACCTGGTGAATGTCACAGATATGTTGATAGCGCATCTATGATGCAGACTGTAAAAGAGAAAAAAATTGTGTTTTAATTGCTTAAAACCGCACCGTGTTTCCAACTGCCGGTCCAGTGGAAGATGCCAGAATTGTGGGAGACGCCATCACACAAGCATTTGTAACACTACTGCCAAATCAGTACAGCAGCAACAACAACCGCCAAAGACATCACTGCGATCTGAAGCTGCAGTCTTTCACTCTTCATCCCGTCCATTGAATTCCGGTGTTCTATTGAAAACTGCCACGGCGACGGTGACTTCCGGAAATGTGTTTGCAGAAGCTAACGTGTTGCTAGAGGAGGGTGCACAACGTTCCTTCATCACTGAAGAGCTAGCCAATGAGCTACAATTACCAAGAAAAAACCGTGAAACTATACAGCTGTGGCGTTCGGAGATCAGTGCAACAAAGTCATGCACCTGGATACAGCTACTGTTACTCTAGTGACGGAAGACCAAGATCTGATCCCCATACATGTACTTATTGTACCAACCATAGCAACACCTATGCACAACAGACTAATACGGCAAGTGTCGACTTACACATATCTACAAGTATTAAAATTAGCCCATCACGTGACAGGAGAAGCCGTTTTCACCATTTCAATGTTAATCGGCGCAGATTACTGCTGGAAGATAGTAGAAGACCACGTCATCAGGGGAGACGGGCCGACAGCCGTGAAGTCAAGGTTAGGATATTTGCTCTCCGGACCAGTAGTAGATCACACCTCTGACGTAACAGATCACGTGATGAATGTCAACATATCTTCCCGCACAGCAGACGAACTTTCATTAGAGCATTTTTGGAAACTTGAAAGCATGGGAATCGTAGATCAAGTCCAATATACATAAATTGTTACGCATCACCGCGTACGTGATAAGATTCTCAACAAATGCACGAACGTCACGTGACGGCAGAAATTACGGATATCTAACGTCACAAGAAATCACTAACGCCCAGAGGTTTTGGATACGTGATATTCAGCAACACTCTTTTAAGGAAAAATTAATAGTATGAAATCAGGAAAGATTACAGCAACCCTTGTGAAACAGCTACGGTTATTCATTGATAATGACGGATTTGTGCGATGCGGTGGCAGAATACACAATGCACCAGTACACGAAGAAACAAAATTCCCGTTTTTACTACCGCACGAACATTACTTTACACGGATGCTTATTCAGTCAACACACGAATGTCTACTTCATACAGGTGTCGGGTCCGTAGTTACACAGTTGCGACAACAATACTGGATTCCATCCATCCGGCGATGTTTGCTGTCAGTATTAAGGAAGTGCGTCATGTGCAGACGAGTCTCTGGACGACCATATGCAGCTCCAGATGCCCCACCCTTACCGAAAGACCGAGTAAATGACACAAAACCATTCAGTGTTACAGGAGTTGACTTCACAGGTGCGTTAAATGTTCGTGGGGACGACGGAAAGAATTCCAAGGCATATATATGTCTTTTCACTTGTGCCTCTACTCGCGCAATCCATCTTGAGGTAGTTCCGGATCTTTTAGCAACCTCATTCATTCAAGCGTTCAGGCGTTTCTGTAGCAGGAAATCGGTTCCGGAAATCATAATTTGCGACAACGCCACAACCTTCAATGCAGCTTCAAGACAGATACAAGCGATGCAGATCGAACCGGAAGTACATAACAGCCTTAACATCCGGGGAGTCGACTGGAAGTTCATCCCAAAGAGAGCTCCGTGGTACGGCGGTTGGTGGGAGCGCCTTATAGGACTGACCAAGGAAACGCTAAAGAAAGTTCTCGGCCGTTCGTACGTTAATTACCAAACTTTATGTACTGTTGTTACGGAGATTGAAGCTGTTCTTAATGACAGGCCACTTACATACGTCAGCTCCGACATTTCCGATCCAGAACCGTTAACTCCATCACATCTTATATATGGCAGACGACTTACCACACTGCAATATCATGACACCAACAATGCAGATATTACCAGCACAGACATAAGCAATCACCAAACTATAGCAAAACAGGCCAGATTACAACGGAAACTCATTGATGACTTTAACCAACGTTGGCGGAGGGAGTACCTTACAGAACTTAGACAACATCATCAAGCGACGGGAAAAAATATGCAGAAAATTTCTGTATGGGACGTCGTTCAAGTGCACGATGACGGGCCTAGACTACGTTGGCAGCTCGCTATTGTGGAAGAACTCTTGACAGGAAATGATGGATTACACAGGGCAGCGAAAATCCGCACGTGTCGAGGACATACAACGAGGCCTAGTAAAACTATATCCACTCGAGATTGTGCATCAGACCAGTGACTCATAGACATTTTTATTACAGTGATCAATAATGTTGTGACTTTAAAGTAATAAGTTTCTATACCTATTCTAGTTTTAGCTAAATTCAGAGACAGTTCGTGAAATTTTAAATTGCATTCTTTATTTGTGGCAAAGTGAATTAACAGAGACTTTACACTTGAAAATATGAGAAAATATATAACATTTCGTGGCCCCCAGAATGTCAGTGAAAGTATGCATTTATATACGTGACGTTTTGGCGCCACATCGCGGTCGACGTATATTTACGTCGACGTCATTGTTGTTATTGTTTTGTAGTACATAATAAACATAAGGATCGAACCTGAACACACCGCTTGTAGTTTTTACCCTTACACTGTACGATAATGTCCATTTTGAAACTGATTTTTGTAATCCATGCTCTCTTTTCCACTCTACTTTTTGGCTGTGTGGGGAGGCTGTGTATGCTGGATGTGGCCATTTCTGATATGCATATTTCATTTTTTTATATACATAGAATTTGGCACCCGCATTCAGTAGAATGTAACTCGTAATGTATTTTTATTATTTGTGTTTTCAAGATTTCGTTTGTAGGATTTATGAAAAAAAAAGAGTCATTGGATACATTTTATAAGCAAAATAAATCATAATTGAAAATTAGTAAAATATGTTAATCCTTACAAGTTTTATAATAATTACTTATATTATACAATTTTTTTTAAATCTTGTTCGGGTTTAGATTTGAAAGATTTAAATTTAAATGACATTAAAATGGTCACCAAAGGACCATTAAACACCTTATGAAATCCGTATCTTTCCAAATGTTGTCTGATGAATATCATAGTCTATTCAAAGATATTCGCCGCAGCTTTTCGAACAACATTTCCAAATTTGAGGATGTATACGTTTTAGTCAAATATTAAGCTTTCTCCTGAAAATGTAATAAAATATGTTTACTAAATGCTTTATTTCAGTGTCTCGACCCGGCCAATACGCTTAAAACTCATCTGACCGGAGTATTGATCCACGGACAACCAACGCAGATATTTGTGGATCTCCATTAGTATCCACACGACTCAAATTTGACGATCAACTGTATGTTCAGAGCCTTGTGGATTCGATGTGGCGATAAGCTCACTAAAAAAATCTACATTCAGTTGGACAATTGTGGACGTGAAAATAAAAATAGATATCTTTTAGCAGCACTGGCTCTACTAATATGTTTGAGTAGAATAACTATTCATTACTCTTTTGTTGTTTAATATTGTTAATGATTTTAATTGGACTTCTGAGTTAACAATATGTTTTACCATGTTTTTGTTCACCAAACACGAACGACAGGAGACCATTGCAAAACAAACGAATGCCTTTTTATTGAAATGAGAATGGCTATATTCGTATGTAGAAATTGTGTGACACTCATTACTTTCATATGTATGCAGTGTACACAATAATATATCATTATCACTTCTGATAAGTAATGATCAAAACATGACACGCTTCTATGAATGATGCCGTACTTCTGAAAAATTAAAATGATGTTTTCTTAAGGGAGCTGAAGACAATAGAGATGAACATAAACAATATGTTTTTGCACTGAGAAACATTAACTTAAAACTATATTTCTTTTGTATAATTTATATTAGAAGGACCATACATTTATAACATGAAGATGTATTGATTTGCTTCATGTTTTTATCTACCGCGCTGGATGAAATGGCGTAAATTTTGGTTATTTGAAGAATTGTATACTTATTTTTTTTATATGTGTTAATGTTCAATAAATGCTACTTTTACTTAAACCACATTGAAACTTGTCTTTTACCAAGCTTTGTAAATTGATGTTCTAAACTTCTGTGACTTTGAAAATTGGTCACTCTCCTGACATTTTAGCTTGACTATTTGAAGAATAGGGGAGCTATAATTCTCGTCGGCTTACGCGTGAATGTCCGTTAACCAAACTATGCACTTAGGTACATAACAATAATATATATTTAATTCAAAAATTTTGTCCAGTGATGCTATATTTTAACCTTCATTTTGTTTGTGGTATTTGAACAACATATCCGGACAGTTGGTGTAGCGTTTTACAGTTACTTAAATGTCCGTTTTGGCAAATCACGTCCCATTTACATTCAAATGCACAATTTGCTAAAACAACCTAATTGTGTTTTCGTTTTTTTTAACAGATAGATACTAAATCTTCCAACTTGAAGATAAACATATTTTTGATCAAATTCCTCAAGATATTTGCACTCAATGGCATCATTGAAGTAAAAGTCGTTTCCCATGTTATTTTTGTCGTTTTCATTTTGTATCAGTATATTTCACTATTATTAATCCTGATTGTCACTGATATGCATATGTTGCTTTTTTAGTATAGGATTGAGTCTTGTAAGACGTTTCAATAGAAAAAAAAGAAGTCGAAACGAGCGCATTTAGAGTGCAGGCTTTTTTTTAGAAACGTATTTTATTTAGTAGAAAATAGAAAGGAGCTCTACTGAAATAAATCGCCGAGGACATTGAATTCTCATAGCTACCGATTGGCTAAATATCTAGGGCAACTTCTAATTATCAAAACATGACACGGACTTCTTTTTCATTTGTTACAAATACACTCTATATAACAATTATGAAAAGTGCGATAGTTACAAGTACAAAGAAACAGTCATATCACTCTTAGCCAATATAAACCCCTGTTCAGACTTCAATAATGTCGATATTATTTTATTTGTCGCTGAATTTGGCCTCCTTCATATCCTAGCTTTGATCTGGCGATATGATAAATGATATTCTATTCCGTTTTCGGGTAGTTTCCGTCTTTCGGTCAGAAGAGGGTTGCCGATAATGGTACATGTAATAGAGAGTATTGGGAGAACCTTATTTTATAAGGGTAAACGTTAAATATATCGAAAACTTTGTGAATTTTTTTATTTGATTAAGCAATTTGTCACAGCAATTATCTATTGCTGGTACTTATTTCTAAAATGTTGTTCATTTTTATCAACATTTTTGGACGAAGCTAATGCTGCTTTCACAATTTTCAACTTAGGAAATTGATAATCATAAAACGAAATTATTTTTATATCACTTTAACTGACTTATCACTTAGTATATTTTAACATATTCAATTACATCTATCATGAAAATATTGCTAATTTCCTTAAACAATTAAAATACAATCAATTGCTGCTATGTCGTGATACATAGACATACAATATTACGCATAACCCCAGAAAGATTTTACGGAAGGTACGGCTTCCGTTGTTTAGACACTAGTTCGAAATGGTCAAGGGAAACGTTTCATCAATTTCCTGCTAAAGCAACCAGAGATCCGAGTGAACAGAACAACATTTGAATAAATTCAGTAGAACCTAATAAGAAGAATATTGCTATTACATTTCAAGAGAATAGGATTAAACTGTTAAGTTTTAACCAAACCTGAAAACATTTCCGCAAATTGCCTGTGTAGATCTTGTAAAACAAAACAATTTTCAAAAGGGCTTGTCCGAAAGCTCCATCTGGAATAATGTTGAAGAGAACCTCGTGCATCTACAATTGACTACAATTAATATCTGATTTTAGTTTGATTGCATTTAGTGATGTTCCGCCTCCTACGAGCGCATATCTATGTTTGGACTTCCAGCATTTTATAATGGAAATGGACCACAGGTGCCAATCCCGGCATCGTTTCAGGCAGGTCAACAAGTTGGATAGCTAGATTCCGATTCCGGGAGGGCTGGAACCCATTGATATATTTTAACCTAAGTATTCTATTGTGTAAGAAAATGCACAATATGTAAGGGAACTCAGCAAAAATTTTGAAGAACTTCTCAATATAAACAATTTTATAATGTTTCGTTTATTGAGCAAAAGGTGATACAAGTTTATCTTAAGCTATTGTGAGGGTTGACATAATTATAAATAAGACATTAACACAAAAGGAATATTGATTTGAAGTTACAATGAGATTAAAACAATTAAATTTAGTTATACTAGATTTGACAGATCGATTGTCGTGCAGAATATAGTATGTAGCAGTCGTGAATGTACAATGTACGAGGTATAGGTACCTTACTCTGTCGATTGGTTGAGTCACAAAACAAAACTTGGGTGTTCAGTTGAACACTTGTGTCGCCCTCTGGTACTATGTTGCCTGGAATAAAATGCAAGTACAAAAAGGGGCATAACTCCATCTTGACCTAAAGAACTTGGCATCATCATTACCGTGTTGTAATGAGCAATATAATTTGAAAGTTGGATAAAGAAATATTAAGAAATGGCAAAGTAATAGTCAACGTTTAGTTTTTGGTGTAAAAATCCAAGTAAAGAAAGGGGCATAATCCATCAAATGTGACCTTGACCTAATACATCTCTCCTTATCACAAGCATATTGCTATAAGCAATACACTCTGAAAGTTTAATAAAGGAATATTGAGAAATGGCAATGTAATAGCCAACGTTGAGTTTTCGTGTCAAAATCCAAGTACTAAAACTGGTGAAATATGCATCCATCAAATATGAAATCCATCAAATATGAAATCCATCAAATGTGATATGTAAAAGGGTAATAACTCCGTCAAATGCAACCTTGACCTAAAGAATTTGATATCATCACGAGCTTGTTGTCATAAGCAATATAATTTGAAAGGTAGTTTTCGTGACGGACGGACAGACGGACAGTCAGACAGACAGACGGACAGATGGACAAAACGATCCCTATGTATCGCCTTTTCTTCGAAAGGGCGACAAAATAAGTATATACTGTATGAAACTCAGCTAGATATCAGTCATTCAGGCAGATATCAGCTAGTTATACAGCGAGTGAAGAAAAGTAATATGTTAGAATTTCGGCTGAATTTAAATATTAATGAAAAGGCAGTTTTCTTGTGTAGTATTACAAATGTTGTACATTCCAAGATTATTGATTAAGTATTTGAGACCTACCTGGGCCCAAACTATAATTTGCAATGATTTTCTAACGAAGGTCAGGTACTGCAGAATAACGTAAGTATCTATTCATCACCTATGATGATTATCATAGGTGTAATGTGTATAACAAACATATGGGCGTGTCACAGAAAAAGTTGCTTCGAACAGTGGGGTCAATCCTTTAATGACGATATAAAGTTGAGCAGGTGACTGTGCACGTTGCATTTCGATTAGGGTATTTTAATGTTTTCAAGGCCCCTAAATAGCTTAGCTTGAACCCATTCTCAACATGTATATATTCAGCGTAACTGACATTCATTCTTAGTCAGAATCTGATTGATTGAGAATATTCATTTAATTAATAAAAAAAAATTGTGAAAATCCATTGTTTGCAGGCATCGATCTTTTACGGATAAATTGCGACTGCATAAAATTCAATAGAACACACTCCAAATTCTAGTACTCGTCCAAAACATTAAAATCGATATGATTTCAATCAGGAACATAAAATTGGTTTTGTGTGCATGTAAGCTCATTCGTGCAGATGTATGGTCAGATAAATGAATTATTTTGCTAGAAATATTAAAACAATCTGTTAAATTAAGAGACGGGATTTTTGACATAGATTTTTGTCATGTATATTGCACAGGACCCCTTAATAAATGCTCGCTAAGGCATAATATTTCTGATAAAAAAGTCTGATTTTAAATAATTTATGTTAAACATGTGAATAAAGAGTAGGTCTCTGTAAACATACGTTTATGTAAACCTACCTTTTTCGCAGCAAGTACCACTAAAGCCTTGTACACAACGACAGTAGCCTGCGAAAATAAAATATCTATAAAATGTTCCACCATTACGACAGAATGTGTTACAGGAACGATAGTCTGAATATTCCGAACTATCCTTTCCGCAATTTGTATTGCACGTTCCTTGGTCTATCCAGTCATTCCAACAGCACAATTCTCTTGACCTACTTTGGAACGCATATCTACAACTGGAACAATCTAAAGTCCAAGAACTCCAGCTTTCCCACTCACATATTCCCACATTACAATCTCCTGAAACGTTTCCTAGGAATACGATTGAAAAAAGAAATATCTTAAATAGCATTTTCTACTTTCTCCTCATTTAATAGTCTTTGCAACATTTGATGCGTTGTATATTTAAACGTTTAATTATGATAAAAGATCCTTTCACTCTAAAATATTTAGCTTACAAAATAAAACAGTTCTTCGTGTCATTTTTTGTTTAACCTTATATAACTGAATAAAATATTCTTTCAAATTTTAATGTAAAATAATGTACGCATCAAGCATTTATGAATTAAGTAAAGCAATCAGGAAGTAACCGTTCGTTTTCAATTCATCGGTTTTAATCGATTGTCTTTTGTTACGGTATTTAATTGGTTTTTGTTAATTTTACATTTTATTTTGATTGAATGTTGATAACCTACTTTGGGACAGACATTTCCTACGAAAAATGTCATTGAATAGGTGTCCTATTGCAATGGTATCGAATAACATACATTCAATCTGCGTAATTACAATAAATATAATTGTAAATACTGTAAGGAATTCATTTTACTTAATACTTCAACGTTCAAGATTTATTGAAGATGACAAAACATAACTCTTTAAAAAGGTAACATTTTTAATAGACAATTTCTCTCCGTTTATAAAATTGGAAAATTAAAATATTCCTATGAAAAATTTCTAGACTTTTTAAACAAAAGACAGTATTTAAATTAAAAACAACAAATTGCTATACACAGAACCAAGAGAAATCTCTAAAAATATTTATAGAAAAAAACTCTCTCCAGTATATATACAACCGAATCTTCGTCGTCAATTGGATTACACGCCGGGGGAACTCTGTTAGAACTCATCATGCGCTATCAATAAAATTATATCAGCCGGGGTTCCATATCAGATGGAATATTATCACAGAAAAAGGTCGGTGATCCTCAGTTTTCATCGATTTCATAAACTAGAGCCATTTTCAAGGAAAAGGAGGACTGGAATGCTATAAGACCCTCCTTTGAATAACGAAAAAAATTATGTTTGTCTGTTTGGTATCAAAGCAAGGTTAAAATTAAGATTAAAATCGACTTAAAAAAAGATGAAAACTGTCGACGATTGATCATAACAATAGGCTGCAATTAAACATTTGTGAAATAAAATGATGTTTTTCTAATTGTTAACTCGAGTTCCATATCAGACTATGGTCATGTAGGAATATTGAGGCCATTTTGTTTACTTCTCATGATCTAAAATGCATAAAACACCGTATAAAGCAAGATTTATTGCTAACTCTAGTTCTTGCACTACTACTAAATTATCTGTGCTCTTAACATCTTGTCTTACAGCTATAAAAGAACACGTAATTAGGTATTGTGATAAGGTTTTCGAAACTTCTGGCAAAAATTTATTTTGGTCGATTAAGAATTCAAATGACGTTTTGAATAAGCTTAAATCAAATAATTATCGGGCGTTCTGTTTGTCTACTTACGATTTCTCAACATTATACACTTCGCTCCCTCATAATTTAATAAGAGACAAACTAACCAGTCTCATTGAAAAAACGTTTGCTAGAGAGAATAAAGCCTTCATCGCTTGTAATGAACATAGGGCATTTTTTACAGATGGTTCTTATGATAATTATACCTTATGGACTTGTCAAGACCTTATAGAGTCGCTAACTTTCTTACTAGATAATATTTATGTTAGATTCGGTACCTCTATTTATAAACAAGTAATAGGCATCCCAATGGGTACTAATTGTGCACCCCTTGTTGCTGATCTGTTTTTATACTGTTATGAAAGAGACTTTATGTTATCTCTTTCTACTGAACATCAAGATGATATAATTACAGCTTTTAACAACACCTCGAGGTACCTTGATGATTTATTAAATATAGACAATAACCATTTTCCATTACTTGTTAATAAGATTTATCCTAAAGAACTACAACTTAACAAAGCGAACACTTCAGAAAAGCAAGCAAACTTTCTCGATCTAAATCTGTCCATTGAAAATGGTTATGTCACTACTAAAATTTATGATAAAAGAGATGATTTTAATTTTAATATAGTAAATTTTCCGTTTTTAGACGGCGATGTTCCCCGTGCAACATCTTATGGGGTTTATATCTCACAGCTTGTTCGCTTTTCAAGAGCTTGCAACAATGTTAATGATTTCAATGAACGTAATCTTTGCATTACAGAAAAACTTTTAAAACAAAGTTATCGGTATCACAAATTAAGGAAAACCTTTTGCAAGTTTTATCGCCGATACCCAGATTTAATTCATAAATACAAATGCAGTTTAAAATCACTTTTGCAACAAGGTCTTTCACAACCAGTTTTTATGGAGATTTAATTTATAAACTTAAAAAGATAAAAGGCAGTGTTAATTTCTCCCGGTTATTCGTAAAAACCATCTGTAAATTTAAAAAGAAAGGTTACCAACATGATATTTTACAGCGCTCTGCAGGCCTAGTGATTAACCCTTCTACAGTTGATCATTATGCTTACCTCTTTGATTGCACGACGGTGGCAGGGGTTTAAGAGTTTATGAAGGTTAATGGGGAAATCTTTTCTTAAAAGAACCTAGAAGCTCGATTTGTTTCTTTTATCCCTGTCATCGTGTTCTTGCTGATTTTACTCCAGATGCTCTGGTCTCGGAAAGATCATTGAGTACCCGCCCTTTGGCTTTGCAATGCTATTAGCTTCTTATGTTTTTATGTTTGTATGCTTTTGCATACAACATTGTTGAGAAGGTGGGTGTGTTGGAGTTATTTCACCAAGACAATTTGTACTTGTCTTGTGATACGAGAACCTGTTGGGGCAAGTGTGAGGTTGGTGCACCCTAGAACCTGGTTTAAACCCCCAGTGGCAATTTGATTTGCCACTGACCGTTCCAAGGCGGTAACCCCTCGGGTTCTCATTTTTGTTTTTTGTTAGTGGCGTCCTTTTTGAAACTGATTATTTTATTAACCATGCTCTCTCCCCCTCTCTTCTTCTTGACTGTGTGGGGAGGCTGTTGTTTTCTGAATGTGGCAATTCCTGATATGCATATTTCACCTTTTTGTATTTTTCTCTGATCTATTTCAGTTAAAGACGGTAGACATGGAACGCACTGAATGGAACATCTTCAACAAACATTTTTTTAAGAATAATAACTTGATCTGCCACCAGTGTCATTCTTAGGTGCAAATGTGAAATATGTTGTGAACAATTGGATTACAAGTGGGATCTTAGACATCTTATTGCCGTGACCAAAATATACGTTCGAGAAACTCAGCAAACTATTTATTGTTAAAGAGAATTACACAGCCAATATACAAACCTAATATGTGATAACAAGTCAATAACATCCCTGTTATTGCAGAAAATATTTCAAACGAAACCATGTGAAAAACACACTTGATATATTTTCACATATTTATTTATTTTGAAATCGTTAAACATTTAAGATGAACAACATATTTTCTTAGAGTTTTACTTAAAAGTTCCTTTCAGTAAATGAAAAAAATGTAAATGTATTGTGAGTTTTTAAATCACTTACAATCAACCATTATAAGTCTTTCATTTTATAATTAATTTATGCAGAGTAATCTTGTAATATCAGAGTTTACATTTTTGCATTTAAGATGCACTAAATATTAAATTAACACTTCTACAACAATCGCAACTTATGTTCTGTAAGTTTAAAGATAAAAAAATACCTATTTCGCATTTTTTTCATAACATTTAACACATTGTTCAAGAAATCAAAGGGATTTTCTTGAATGGGAAAGTAGTTTTCAAGCCTGTCACGGCATATACTGCTTCCCACGCAAATGTCGAATAATTCCGTTAGCCGGTCTAAACCTAAGCATTATAATCAAAGACATCGAGCTGCCAGTAGACCCCTCCCTCCCCCCTGAGGGAATTTTGAAGGGTATGTTTTGAACAGCCACGTTTAAACACACTTTTTGTTAAATGTATGTACACTTATTATTAAATGTAAGTGAATAATTGCATATAATATTATTTGGAAATGCCAACAACCAAAATATCTAAAAAAAATTACAACAAAATATCTCAAACATGACAAACAAAGACAGTATCTATAAATAAAATTATAAATAAATAAACTCTTAGACATCTGTGCTATTTAAAGGAAATCTTTGTCAAACATTTTGTAAATCTCCGTAACCTTATAGCAATATGTTATATTATATACTTATGCTTATGGTAAATTAATTTGAAGTTTGGTGTTAATGTATTAGTTTAAATACTCATTTTCCTGAATAATAAACGTTATTTAGCTATACAACATATTATAAAAAAACTTAATACGATATAATAAATCACCATCTTCAAATATGTTACCCATAGGAACTTATTAACCAATTTTAGTAACTGCACAATTATTAGTGATATAAATAACCTATCTTCTTACATGATAAATTGTGGCGATAATGTAATTTAAGTATCCAACGAACATCAGTCTGCTCTTGGTTTGTAAAGGAGGCATTATAAGATTTTAAGATGAAATTTCCTTTTTAATTTACCATTATATTGATAAGAAGTAGTGATTTTAGTGATAAATTTTATCGGTTGTTTTCAAAGACAGCTGACTAAGACAATAGTAAATTCAAGTCAGTAATGAAAATGTATTAAATATTTTGCTTTTGATAAGCCAAAGTATTATCAAGAATATTCTGTTTGCAAATATTTTTTTTTCATGATATAATTTATGTTTATTAGTTTTTTCAATGATATTCAATTTAAATGTCTCCATTAAAAGTAACTCTAATTGATGCTTAACCATTATAACTATAAGGAAAATGAGGTAATATGACTTTTACAGTGATAAAAATCACTGCCAGTTCTGTTAAAATATATCAGTATCTTTATCCAGTATGTAGGTTAACAACTGTCTGCAATTTATGTATCCTGTATTAAATATAGGTGATATATAAGAATTATGTTACCAAATGAAATAAGGTATTGGTGCTGCTGATGATATTAAACAGTAATGCACGTGTAATTAATGCGGTTTAATAGCGCGTTTTTATAGCCGGGCACAATCAACGTATTTGTTTGTTTCGGTAATATAACGATCATTTTATTTCAAGGATAAAACCCAGAAGTTGATATTGTCACAAATGGCGTTGCCTTGATATTAAACAGTGACTGCTGCTTGAGCCTTGAGCTACATGTAAGTCAAGATGTTCCCAGAAAGTAGACAAGAAAGAATGTAAAAATATGTATGAAGCAATAAAGTTCTCTGTTTATGTCTTTTTTATCGTACACCACCGATGTTCATCCACCGATGTTTTACCTGAATAATCAGAAAAAAGTAAGATAATAAAGCAAGAAACTGCAAATTATAAATTTAAATTTTGATAAACATCTTTATATCATACTATAATATGATAAAGTTGTTCTATAACCAATCTAAAAGTTATATAATTTAAACTTCACACGAATAACCTGATTCAAATCTGATTTTAGAAATGTTATTTAAAGTAGTTTTATTCATCTAAAATATATAGGTTCAATGTAGATAATTAAAAACATTGAAACAGCATATGCATTAATTTAATACTATCTTTACTTAAGATAGCAAATTAATTACTAAATAAAATTTTATACATATATCACGGTTACATATATGTTAGCCTACCATTACATGCATTACACAGGTTGTCGTTCATATTAGGATATTTGTCTTAAACAAGTTTTTGTCTTTAAGAAAAATATTTTTTCTAAAAAGATCTTAAGTAATTTAAAGCTTCCGCTATACAATAGAAAAAATAAGTTTTAATTAAGTTTAATTTGTTTTTTCTTATTTCGCATGTTATATTTAATAGTAACATCAGCTAGTATTGCTCTAAAAGACCAGAATTAATAATTTCAACTCTAATTTTCGTTAGACGTACTTTATGGAAAGGTCATATTCGTATTATGAATAACTCTGCGGTTAACTAAATACGAACAAGAAATATTTTTCTTTCTTCTTAGGAACCTTTTTTTTTAAATTGTAATTTCATTAGGTAACATATAATTATTTGTTTAATTCTTTCCAAAGAAATTTTTATCCCTCGTGTTGTAGTCTCTTTTCACTCTCAGAACCAATTCTCAAAAATGTTTTTGTTGGAATTTTCCTGTAATCACTTTATTCATTAAAATAATTGTACTTTGTCAATATTTTAACATCAGAAGTACATGTTACGGAGATTTTGGAGGTTTAAAATGGACAAATTTAAAAACTCTCACATTTAAAACCACATACATAACACAGGGTATACTATAAATTATGTACTATCATTAATGTATAATTAAATATAAAATGATTGCTGAGTTGTGATAAGTGTGATAAGAATTTGAACAACAATTTCAGTTTTAGGGAAAATACTTCTTTTAATTATTAAATGATAGTTTAAAAATGACTTCTCGTGCAATAAGCTATCTATACGCCTTTCCAATAATTCGGTGAATTTTTCGGTTACCTCCCCTATTCAGTCACGTGACTACTATACAGGAAAATTAGTGCTCGCTGTATTAATGTAATAGGGAACATGTACCTACAACTTTCGTTTTTCATCATGAAATTTCTTTTTTAAAATATATTTTCTCGTTTATCGTTGAATTAGTAATAATACATCAGCGTAATGAAATTTTTTTATCAAGAATAGTTTATAAAACAACAAATCTAATTTGACTAAAAGTGTAAAGTCATTATTCCTCGCACCAAGGTTTACTTTAAACGACTTAAACTAACAGCATGTGTTCTATCCACGGATAAATTGAGTGTCGTTTCCGGCTTAGCGTGTCTTATCAACTACTGACATGCCGGCTGCGATTGATTTTGAAAGCGGCATGTCATAAAAATGCCAAATTGTCGGGAACAAGGGGTCCCCTGTCAATTACTAAGAAGAAGATATCACTGACCAATAGAGATCGGTTTACTTTTTTATGTACCTCCACCTCCCATTTAATAAGTATATCGAAATCCTTAATTACTGAATCGGGTAGCAAAAGTATTTGATATAGCAGTTATATGAATTATTAATCCTTAATACGACAAGTAAAACCATAAGACATCAATTAGAAACTCATCTTAGCAGAACATTTTATAAATATTCAATCAAGCGATTGAGCGTTTACGCCAAAATGACAGAATTTCAAAACTTAGCAGTCTTAATGTTAATATAAATGTTCCCATCATTATTTGAAGCCGGCATCTCCATCTTTATTAGAAGCCAGCATCAGAATCCTTGAATTTTATTCTATGAATGATACGAACAATCAGATAACCTTATTGATCCTTCTTAATTTCAAGACAAAATCAATCGTACCGTATTTTTGCTTGTGAAGTATACGTGACGTTTTCAAAAATTCAAAATTATTTTTCGTTGAACATTAAAGGTACGATGAATTCAAGTAATAGACGAGTACAAGTATAACGTACAGATACTGTAACCGAATGTTGACATGTCACGATTTCCGGAGTATAGTACATTATCAGTCTTAGCAATTTGCGAATTTCATACCAGTTAAATATAATTTTAAGTATAAAATACATAAAGATGAAAATGCTGTATAGAAATTCGTAACATTAATACTAACGTTTATCCGAATCGCGTTTCATACTGCCCACTATCAACAAGAATGGTACATGTTCTTACAATATTAAAAATGCAAATATCTAACAAATAGTAAATTAAAATGTCTGACTAGAATAACAGACCAGTAACTTATTTTCGACCGGCGGCGACGATTACACACCTGAAATTTAATGGATTGTGTTAGGCCTTATGTGCTTAAGCCATAGTCCGATAGTTCAGCTTTCCTGTGAAGCCTCGTTTTGGGTTGATATCTGGTCACGGGAAGTAACTCGTACAGGACTGCGAAACTGTTTATTGGAAAGGCGTATACTGGACTAAATAACATCAGAATTTTGCACAGAGCTTATACAATTAATTTCTTCAACTATATATCAGCTAACATCATTCAAAAAATAAATAAAAATAAATAAATTCAGCTTCATTTTAATTGTATGTAACATATGTAATGTATGTTGAAAGTTTGAAGTCATGCAAGTTTTAAGAACACTTATAGATGTCAAACACAATGATTAAATAACGCACTATATTTTATGCATTTTCATCTTAAATGTAGAATATTATGTTTAAACTTGCTATAAGGTAACATATTAGATTGTGAGGAAATGTTGACTTTTACCTGTGGGATATTTATAAAAAATAAACTATTTCTTGTTGTATGATCATGCAGCTTTCAAAAACATAAAACATTGCCTAAGTTTGCTAAAAATCCTACAGGTAAATGTAAGATTCTGACTTAAATTTCATCGTTTTAGGGTTATGTATGTTATTAACTAAATATGTTACGCAATAACACAAATTTTGAAATGAAAACTACACCAATAAACAGAGAATATTTCAACCTTATATAAAAATATAAGTTTTGTTTATCATAGCTGAAATAGACAAGACCTTTAGGTTCAAAATCTATATATTTTATCTACAAAATTTAGGGGTAACATATAAAAACCTCCCTTATGCCCAACTCGCCAGATGGCAATCAAACTGCAAAATATCCGGGACATAACAGGCTTTCAGACAAATCATGTCTACGAAATTCCCCCAAGGGGGACCAAACATGTTCCTAGCCAGCGGCCTATAACACCTATTTAGGGGGCACCTAATGGTGAGTTGCAAAACGGGTAATTAATGCGGTTTAATAGCGCTTTTGTATAGCCGTGCACAATCAACACTATGTGTTTGTTTCGATGAAATAACGATCATTTTATATCAAGGGTTAGACCTAGAATATGGCATTGCAACAAATGGCGTTGCCTTGAGTGAAAATATCACATTTTGTGTTCACGTTTGAAAACGTATACGCCTTTCACAAAAAACTAACAAATACGCTCTAAACTTATAATTAACATGAAGGTCAATGGTTATAATTCAAAAATTGATTGGACCTTCTACATTCTATATAAAAAATACGCTAATTACGTACAATTTTTCTATGTACACACACTTATTAAAAGATGATACCGTCTTCGACCCATAGCGCTTTGTCACACAAACTGGAGCCAGCTAACTTAATACATCAACGTCACATTCTATTTATAGCATTTAAACGCTGAAAGACGCTATCCTTATTGAAGGTTTTGTGGATTTATTTATATTCGTCGGCATTAACAATTTTATGGGTTTCCATTTGATAACATTATCGCGGGTTTTTAATTACTCTATTTTCTAAAATATTTTATGATCCATTCTTTTTTTCGTGGTGTTTTAAAAATAAGATTCTTTATGCCCACGAAATTTGCGAAAGTTAGAAACCCACGAATATAAATGATTTTATAGTAAGTGACACATGTGACTTACTGATACCGCTGACAAAACTGATTTTTGCAACATTCTGCAAAAATTTGAGCTGCTTTAATTTAGAAAATATACAGGTTTAGACTGGGATATTAACCACGTCGTCAAGGTTACTGCGATCTACAAAACAATAGACATTGTGGTTGCGTAGGTGGAAATAATATCTTGTTATCTTGTAGTTGTAGTTTGTGAAGATTGTAATTGCAAATTGTTATTATTCACGGTATGAACAAGCTTATTGTTTCCATGATTTGCAGTATCAATTACGAAGTTTCAAACACTAAAAATTGCGTTTATTTAAATTATTCCCTATTAGGATAAACGAAAGCGAAAAAAAAGCTTAAAACGATTGTGAAAGATATATTCGATCAGATGCTGTGCTTAAAACATCAAATTTGAAGTCATCGCTGAAGTAAAAGTCTACCCTTAAGACACACATCTTTACATAATATTATATTTGATGTTACTCAATTTTTCAGAAAATCATTTGACAAGGAACATAAACTAAAAAATATTTCGGATGTCAAAGCACCTAAAGTTGACATGTTCACTTCATCGACAAGAGCATATACCATAGCTGGATCCTCAACCAACTGTTTTAAAATTTCCAGATTGGCCAAACTACCTAAACCAATAACATAGGAAGATACCCTATCTTCCTTGAAGTGTTTTAATTGTTCAATAGCACGGTCATTTATTGAAAGATGTCCATTAGAAAGTATAATGATAACAGTGTGTTTCTCCTCTTCGTAAGTGGAATTTTCTAGAACGACAGTTTTCAGATGTTCAAGGGCTTGATCTAAACTAGAACTGCTACAATCTTCGTCCTTGGGACAGCTGTCATCAACAGGAAGAATTAATTTCTGAATCTGTGGTAACAGTGAACTTTTTGGGGTTGTATCGTTAAGACCACGATGAAACTTGAGGTCACGCCCAAATGTTACCAGAGCAACGTTAGCAGTGACGTTGTCGGTTTCCCGTTCAATAATAGCCAGTGTAAGATAGACTAGAGCATCTAATCCAATCTGAAAGTCTTTGGACGTCATAGTTTCACTAGAGTCTAGCAGGAACACGACGTTTGAAATGGTTTTCCATGTACACTCTGGAGAAAGACAAATAAATGAGAATTAGAGAATTATGACGTTTCTCTGCTAGGTTTATCAGAAATTATATGCATATCCACTTTAAAAGTTGTGAACCTCTATAGACTTCCACTTTAATACTTAAATGTTTAGAAAAAACATGGATTGACATATCATTTAAAACATGTTGAGAAAGTCATAATATAATGTTAATAAAAATGATCTAAGAAAGAATGAAGTAATTCTTCAATTTGGTAAAATACACGTTATTTACAAATGCGTGTAATTGTAAATTTAAAGCAGAAAAAGTAATACTTTAGACAAGCAACGTTTTTTACGAGCTTTGTCTTTAAATATCTTGCTTTATTAAATCAATGCTGTATTAAGTGGATGAGAGTTGTTAGAAAATCGTTACCTTCACATGTCAGTTGAACAAGTTGTTGTAATATGGTATAAAGAGCACTAAAACTGTCGACAGAGTAGACGTAATGCCGGGAACCATCCACGGAAGCGATGTTCAATAATTCCTCGTGCGAAACTTCTTTGCCGATACCTGCAAATACACAAACACTTTTTTCTGGTTTTAAGGTTTTTGTTAGCAACTGTGTTGTTTTCTCCCTAATTAATGAGCTTTTGCCAAAGTAGTACGTGATAGTGTAAATGATCAGTATAGCAAACTTTATAAATGTATTAACTTGAGACTCACAGTGCCTGTATAACATAAAAAAGTAAATAACTAAGTCCCTCGTGGTCTTTAAACGTTAAAACTTTTAGTTTGAAATGTTGATATTCACAACTCTTATGTGTTACAAGGCTAAACGTGAATTACGTTAAATAGGACTACTATTAATAATATTATGGCATTCATTAATTTAAAAATAATCGTGGTTTTCATTGGCATTTTAGTGACCGTTGAAATAAGTTGCAGCAGTTGTATTTATGCAATTTTAATGCACCAATCGATTTATTTGAAAATCATGCGATTTACATAAAATCCAACAAATATCAGCCTCATTCATATTTACGAAAACATTAATATTTACAAAAATAAATTTACCAATAGATACGACTGTTTCTACAACAGATTTCAGTTGGTTTGCGGCCTCTATCGTTCTCTTCCTGTTGTTCGACATTCCATCAGTCAGCAAAAACGCAAAGCGTCTTCCGTTTCTTCCATTATTCCGTTGAACAAACGATTGGCCAAATATATCTGAAGCTGCTTGTAGCCCCCTGTGTGTGAACGTTGCACCAGGATTATATTCAATTGCATCCACTGCATGTTTAAGGAGTTCTTTATCCATATAGTCTTCAAACTTTATTTTTACCTCTGCATCAAACGAATAAGTTATAACTGCAATACGCAGATTGTTCTCTCCTATAGCAACTACGTCAATGAAACTGTTTACGAACCTCAGCTGTTTCTTGAACTCCTGTTCGGTTTGGCTAATTGAAGAATCCAAGATGAAGACAATGTCGGCTACAGAAGGCTGACATATTCCTGAATTAGCCGAAAAAAAAGTTATTAAACTCATTCGAATCAGAAATAAACAAATCGGGTCAAGTCGTTTGTATAACTAGACAGTGTGCACATGACAATGATGGTTTTACTATTATTGTAAATTATTTGGAAAATTATTTGTATACTGTAATACAGCATTCATACACAACATTTACAAATATGGTCTCGTTTCAAGCGGTAACCGTAAGGTTTTATTCTTTCGTGTATTGTTTGTATTGTCTTATTTGAAATTGTTCATTTTATCAATAGTTTCTTGTTTTCTCTCGTTTTTTTTTGGCTGTGTGAGGTGGCTGTGTTTTCTGAGAGTGTGAATTCCTGATATGCATGTTTCACTTTTTGATTGTAGAAAAAGCAAAGGAGGTTTTGATGACAGAAGCGTATCGTATGCTGAATTTAACAAAGAACATGACTACATGTAAGAAATGAAAATCAGTGTTTCTAGTTGGTTTGTTGTATTTATAATAAACGATAGGCGTTTAGGTTTTCTTAAAGGTTTAGGAACAGCCGATTTAACCGTCTTAAATGCACTTAATGTCAATAAAATCTATTCTTTTATTTAAGATAGGAATTCTGAGGAAATGTCTTTGATAAGCAGATTCCAAGTCAAGGTGTGGCCTGAGAATTTGTCGAGTATGACACTGAGTAAAGCTTGCAACTTCATAAAGTGGATGAGTTCTAAATTGCTTCACTATATAAAAAGTCATTCGTCCTTTGGTTTCTATAAAAAAAGTGAATGCAATTTTGAGTTTCTTATTATGAGAATAAAAGTATGTAGATGAGTTTTGTCTGCTAAGTTATAAATTGTGTGGATATGATAGAACTATTAAAGTTTACCCTCAATAGCCACCTACCTGTTTCACACAGTTCTCCGTAGAGTCTGGGAGGACACTTGCAGATAAATGAATTCACTTTGTCTACGCACGTTGCACCGTTGTGGCAGGGTGAACTTGCACATTCATCAATGTCTGTTGAGTAGAGACAAATATACAATTATTTTTATGGGTAGAAAATACATATAATATTATGTAGGTTTTGGTAGGTTTTATATTTCTTTCGTTATGTTTTTTTTTTAAATGATCAGTACGATACCATATCGATTGTTTAATAGAATGGTACATGCAATTTATTTAATATCTAACATAAATATTAGTTGTACATGTACATGCACGGTATGGATAAGACAAACAAAAAAATTGAACATATTTTCCGGTTGAAAATATCTAGTAACCAGTAAAGGTATTTTAAAAAAATATTGTTTTTATAGAGATTTCTCTTAAAATTTAAGAAACTATAAGGCAGTATCCACTCTTTCCACTTTATTTTAAATAAACATCTGTAAATAAAACCATTAAAAAGTAAGGCTACCAACCGGATATTTACACGCTTTGCATGCTTGTTTATTACATGTAACAATTACAGTTTGAATACTGCTATTAGCTACTTATGTTTTGTGCGTGTGGGTTGTTGCACCGCAAAACTTATTTTTACCAACAGGGGCAAAAAGGTTATCCCATTAATTCCCAAAGCGGTGATCTATTATTGGATTGAAATAAGTTATAACCTCTCATTCTGTAAATGCTTTCCGAATCGAATAGTTTCTAGTTTTGTGATCTTAAATTTAACAAGTTACTGTGCACTATCGGCAATTATTAGCAATACAATAGTCTCCTTTTGAGCAGACGAATTTAATGGACATTTAAATGTATGGAACGTTTTAAGCATTGTGAGCGAACGTAGCTATATTATTGTTCAGTTATGCCAAGATCCAGGTAAGTAATGTGATCATTATAAGTGCCAAAACAACATTTGTGTCCGACAAAAATATATAATGGGGTTCATTATCTTCGCATTGGCTTCTACATTTATTAGGATATTGTAAAACCAGTCCGCACTGGCGAAAGTTAACATACAGTTTTTACTGATGAAACTATTGTGGGGCTTATATTCTAATACTATGATCTGCAGCATATCGTCATTGCTATCTAATCAAATAACAAGTTTCAAAACATAGGTTGCATAAATTTGAGATTATACAATCCAGATCTTTTTTCTGGACAGACAGATATGCATACAAATGTGACGACACTGTAAACGTGCATTAGCTCTTTTTCCTCTATACACACACAAGTTTTTATGAACACAGCTTTACGTTTTGAAAAAAGTGAAATATGCATATCAGGAATGGCAACACCAAACAGACACCGCCTCCCGACACAGCCAAAAGGTAGAGAGGAAAACAGAGCATGGTTTTCAATAATCAGTTTCAAAATGGAGTTATGCAAAGATCAAGTTCAAGTGTAGCATTGTCACACTTCTGGTACTCCACCACCAAATTTTTATTGTCTGAAAAAATAAATAAAATAACTGCCGTGATCACGTCATTGCCGTCTAATTAAATACTAAGTTTAATTAATCTCGCCTGAATATTGCATAATCGAGCTTTCCGTAGGTTTACAGACGGACGGAGGTTAAACCAATAGTGAGTGTCTACTTTGCTGAAACGGGAAGAGGACTAAAATGTGCAATACATATAAAATGTCTTGACATAATATAAGTCAGACAATAAATTCTCTTGCAGTTATAAAAACATTTACTTGTTTCACAGCAGGGACCAGTAAATCCGTCTAAACACTGACAGTGAGTTATGTTTGATGATCCTCCATTTTGACACGATATATTACAAGTCCGGTTCTCAAAAGCTCCATAGATGTCTAATCCACAGTTTTGTGCACACGTTTCATAGTTCCAACCCACCTGACAACATAAAACTCTTTGACGTTTTTGGGGGATGGACTCGCAAACAGGACAGGCAGGGGTCCATGAATCCCAGGACCCCCATTCACATAACTCTAGACCTTCTTCACAACGACTTGAAACATGTCCAAACAACAAGCAAGTATATAAAAGAACTTTTATAGACGCCATTAAATTATCTACATTAACTTTTAAATCACTATGATCTTGTACTATAAGACTAACAATAATACCGACAGTCTTCAACGTATTGCTTAACTTCAATCCACACCTAGAGAAATATAAGTCCAACTCACAAATGAATCTACAAGAAAACAAACTGTTATAATCTGCTAATAATTGTTGTCGTTTTTTGTCATATGATATTTCTGAATACTGATAGAAAAGCACAAATTAGGGGGTATCGACAAATGATAATATCTTGTTGTAATTTTAAATAATTTAAATATAATTCGTGCTTCCTTCTACAACACAATGAACTGTACAATGTGTCTTATGATTATAGATAATTGGAACTGTATAGAGCGTATTGGTATATTGGTAACACTTGTTTTATTACTGCAAAAGTTAAACCTAGCGAAACATTTTACAAAGATTTTATATTAAATATAGCAATAACCTGTAACCTGTCAAACGATGTATAACGCTATTACTTAAATGCAAAACTTTCTAATTGAATCAGAGACAATATTGTTTTCTAATTTTAAAACAGCGACCCAGGTCATAAAAATGACATTGTCTCTACCTAGGACATTGTATTTCCGACACCGCATGCTCTTGAACCAACAGGGGCAAATAATTATTCATTAAAGTTATTTGCTTAGAAGTTAACTGGTGATACAGTTTGACTTAATATTTTGTAACAAACGATTCTTTGTTAAGGACGGAATTTAATTTCAATATTGATTCGGATACAGCTTACGCTGTGATCACAGTTTTTATCGGTAAACCGATCAAGTAACATAAAAAGAAATTGTTTTGGTGTCATCTCCAATATTGAAACATATGCAATAACTCTTTTCCGAAAAGTGAAATGTTCATATCAGGAATGTCCACAACCAGAGGAAACAGCCTTCTAGCAGAGACTAAACAGTAGAAAGGAAAAGAGAGCACGGTGTATAAAATGAATAATTTCAAAATAGACACCACGACACGAAAATGAGAACTCGCGGGGTTACCGCCTTGGAATGGCTAGTGACAAAACATTTTGCCACTGGGGAAAGTCACCATCGATATTATGTTTTGTAAACTTCTATTGTTAACCCATTCTTTTATCTGGGGACCATAAATCGTTAAAATTGGAATTGTATTAATATGAAAATACCATATTATTATTTCACCAAGACATCGTGTACTTGTTTGTGCACCCTAGAATCTGGGGCAAGTGATGGTGCACTCTATAACCTAGTCTTAACACCCAGTGGCAAATTGTTTTGCCTTTAACCGTTCCAAGGCGGTAAACCCAAAGTCTCTTGAGTTTGTTGTTTGTTGCTCTCTTCCTCTCTCTACGTTTTGGCTGTGCAGAGAGGCTGTGTCTACTGAGTGTCGTCATTCCTGGTATGCATATTTTATATCATATAGAATCTATATTAAGCATGACTGATAATATTGTGTGTATGATCAATAGCTTATCATCCATGTTGTGATTTTAAACTAATTTGCCATAGCGTCCATTATTTTATAAGAATGTGTGTTACTTTCGCCAAGAACAATGCCACAACAGTCAGGATATTTTATAAGTTTAGTCAAATGTTTTCCAGATACTGATCTGAAACTTTAACCATAAGCCTGTATAAATGTGCCTGACACAATTACATTGTGATGTCAATAACTTCTACAATGTTTTTAGATATTAGATTAAACCCTTTAACATAAATGACATGAGGTGTAGATGTGCATGACTTAATAAGTATTTCAATGTTGTTCAATGTTGTTATTTGTTGGAGGGGATATACTAATTCAACACTATCTGACGCGAACTTCTTCTACAGTATTTTATGTATTGACTTGAAACCTAAAACGTATCTACAGCATGAAGTGTGGATTTGTGTGATGTATTTTAGTGTTGATCAGTTCATTATTTATTGGCGAGCATATGGTTAAATAATTGTTTATATCTAATTAAATTTACACGCATGTAACATAGCAAACGTTCAGCATTATAAGTGCTCCTAATTTGTTCCAACAAATAATGGCCAATTCTTCTGAGACTGACAAGAAGGGGGTGATGTGAAAATAATAGTTACATGTATTGAGATATTAAACCAGTTAATATATAAACCACATTTTACGAATCATAAAGTCCTGAATTAGTGGTTATTGTGATGTTTATTAATAAATATGTATGCAAATACTTTTGTCAAGTCCAGTTTATATAGCATGTTATTAAAGCAATTACTTGTTCTTTGACATTCGAAAAAGTAGAAATAAAGGTTTATCTTCATATATTAAGGATTCATTATCTTCAAATACTAAGGATTCATAAGAAATTGCCTTAAGCTAAACAATATCGGCAAAATAAATCCAAATGATGTGTTGATTTAAAATCTATGACGTTAAATTTATTAACGCTATATGCAGCGGTCTTGTTTTGACGTTTTACAAAGCCATTTTAAATAAAAGCAATGTTTTTTTATCTTTTAGAAGATAAATAACTTTTTAAATAATGAACAGTTTTGCTTTACATTTCATCGTTTACTCTTTAGGTTTTACACTTTTTTAAACCGTGACTTTTGGTCCGAGGTTGCCATTAAAGGCAAAATAGCCCGTTAAGCGGGAATCGTTACCGTCATTTTAACCCATAAAACAAGGGCATTGTTGTCGAATTAAGGACTTATGCTTAGTGTTATTTTTAACAAGTGCAAGTTGTATATTTTATGAGGAATAAAAAGGAGAAGATAATTTGTAGAAGCTTTAAGAGAAAACAAATAATAACATAAGTACACGCAATGGCGACAATGACAATAGTACAGCATACAGTCATGTTTTAAGTCTGATGATTAACGCTCTTACTACTCTTGTGTTCGGTTCTTACTTGCTTTTAGGATAAGCTAAAATAAAATAATGCATTTCTTTGCATATGAACTCGATGTGTCGCTACTCTTTGTGATACTCACTCTTGCCACTTTCATTAAGCAAAATAGATCCTTCGTGGGCAGCTTGAAAGAATAAACTTCCTGATCAGAAAAATGAATGAGAATGTTAAATCAGTTAACATTTAAATAATTATATTTTGGTCTCCGCATCCTTTTTAACCGTAAGCATATGCATAAACCTACCTACCTGTTTCGCAACAAGTGCCAGTGAAGCCGTCTACACACTGACAAAAGTATGTTTTTGAGGTTCCACCATTTCGACATTCCATCTTACATGTACGATCTTCCCTAAACCTAGACCTATCCTTACAGCAGTTCGCGAGACATAATTCTAGTGACCAGCTAATCTCGCAGCACAACGCTCTTTCTCGCACTTGGTAGTCATATCCACAATGAGGACATTCAGACCACTCAGAATTCCAATTTTCCCATTCACATATTGGTTTTCTACATTCTCTAGAAGAGGTTCCTTGTAATATGGTTGCATACAGAACGAGTGTTAACAGCGCTACTACTTTCTCGACCTTTAAAAGTCTTCGATACATGGTGCATTGTATTTTTAACGACTTCTCACGTTTAGATAGTAAACATCAGTCCAACAGATCACTATTTTGTTAATCTTGAATAAATAATGATGACAATATGCTTGCGTGAAGAATAAATTAAAGCTACTATGTGTTTATTCATCGGATTTAATCAATTTTAATTTATTCTTTAAACTTAAGTTAATTATGTTAATATGCCTTTTGTTCTTTGATTGATTATTGATTTGAGATATGAAATTTGTCTTAACTGCATTATTTCTACTTCAAATATTAATGAGCATGTTGAAGAAGGTATCGAATTTCATGCCTTTTATTGTGTTTATTATATGTTAAAGGAACAAGGAAAGTGAAAGAATTTTATTTCAAATTATTTTAAAATGGCTAAGGAGATGAAGGCAGTAAAGACATGCTTATTTCATTATAAGCACATTTACTTCCAGAATTCAAAATTAAGCAAATTCCTATCCTTTCCCTGGAGTTAAAACATAATAATCAAACTGTTTGAAATAGTAAACATTTGTTAATGACGTCACTTATCACTCAAATGACGTATTATTTTGCATCATGACGTGGTAATTAAATTAATAAAAGTGCGAAATCAAGAACAAAGTTAAACAAAGTAAAACGAGTGTCATTTGTAATGTACACATGTAATACATAGGTAAATAAATGGGCAAGCAGTGCCACTTGTCGATAATGACCCTGCAATATAATAATGTCCCTCGGGCCAATATTCATATGGCAGGGCCATAATCGTCAAGTGGCACTGCTTGCCCATTTATTAACCTATACATAATATCTGCAAAGAAAACTGCAATGATAATGGTTCTTTTTTTGCCTTTGTGTTTTATACATGGTCCGCATACATTATATACATGTACATTTATATCTTTTACATTAAATACACAATCTATCTGAAATGGCAACACGCATTTTTAATATTTATGGTGCATAAAGGTGGACACTGTGAATTTCAGAGTTTCATTTTAAAATTTGGTGTGATAATTTAATTTAACCGAGCTTGCGATATTTTTATGATCTGTCGTGTTCGTTTGCCTTTAAATTCTTTAAATTACGTATTCATCTATTTAAATATCACAGAAGCGTTGTATGTGCCAAGTAGCGGCTTAAAAACGTCTATCCGTACTTTCAATCAATTCTGTTACCATTTTCGCCCTTTAAAGGTCCTTGAAAACGATACGTATATCTGTGCATATATTTAGTTGCGCTCAACCCGCGGCTGGGCAGTGTGGACAGTAAAAAACAATATACTTTTTTCATTGATGTTTATGATCAGGTTCAATTACACCGAGCCTGCAGTATTGTTGACTATTTGTCGTGTTCAGGGGCTTTCAAAGTTACTTTAAATTTTCATTTGTTTTGATAATGTTAACAGGAAATGGCCGACGTTAATACTCCTCTTCGAGTTACTGTGTTTGGGGCATATTATTTCCTAGATTGGCAGAAGACTGTGAAAAAACATGTTTTATTAAATGATATAATCTACTTGGGGTCGCCAGGTTAACGCATTTGAAAGCATGCTCAGATATATATTGCTTAGAATTGTTGCATTCACGTTTTTTTTCATTGACCACTTATTATTTGGATAAATTTTAGAAGAGAATGTTAGCTCAAATAGCTTTATTGGACATATATCTATGTACATTTACTGAAGAATATTGCAATATCATTGTCCCGTTTACAGTTAACTCAGTTTGAGGCGGGGTTTCCCATTTGCGAATCGATATGACCTCCATGAAGAAATAAAATTAAAACTTGAAACTTTTAAAGCTCTAGAAACGCTTACCCCTACTCTACAGATAAAATATTGCAGCTATAAATCTTGCAATATCCTTGTGTTAAAATCATGTTAAAGATCGTAAAAAGATGGAACGCAATTGTGACATGGTAAGGCGTACAGAGAATTTACATATAACACGATCCTGTGAATTTTCGGAATATTATATTTTCCGAAAACTTTTTTTCATTTTAAAAGCAAGGCAGCTTTATTATACATCATTCGAAAGCGTGTAACTTCAACTCTTAATTTGGAAACTTTCATGGTGGAACTTTGAAAATTAACAAAATTATTGCAAAAAACATGGTTAAAAAACATGCGATTCCGACCGGAACGAAAATTCTTCCGATAGGAAAACATGTTTTTCCCGTCGGAATTTCACGGTTCCGATCGGAATCAGTCCTGTCGGCAAATTCCGATAGGAAACATTCCGACAAAACATTTTCCGATCGGAATTTTTCTATATACACTAATTCCGATCGGAATCATTCCGAATGGAATTTGTTGATTATTTTCCGATAGGACTCATTCCATTCGGAAATTCCACTTAATAAGTTATGAAACAATGCAGACTTCTTTCGATCATTCAGTCTTACCTGACATTCATCATTGTACATTCATTTTATTATAAATTCAATAAGGGCGTATGAAATCGTCATCGCACTGTTCAATTTAAAAGTCCAAATAATATGATATGATACTGACAAAAACATAATAATAACAATAATAATAATAATAATAATAATAATAATAATGTTTTTACTAAGTATTAGTTTGACATCTATTTACCGGACCCAAAAATTCCAAGTGATCCAATTAAATGGTACTAGATTTTAGCACTTTATTTACAATTAAGGAATGATTCTTATTTTGGTGCGGTTCATGCAGATTGGACGTGCACGCGAGAGCTGGCAAATCCATAAAGCGCGCTAGCGCTTTATGGTAAATTTGCAAGCTCTCGCGTGCACGTCCAATCTGCATGAACCGCACCAAATAAGAATCATTTCTTATATTTACATTTTATTCATTGTTTTCTTTAAATAAACTTAAGTCGAACCCTTTCAAAAATTAGTATTAAGTAAAAAGGGGGAGTAATACGTGGGATTTTTTAATAGTAACAGCCATTACGTCATTACGTCATTACGGGTAGTGCGGTTCATGCAAAATGAACCGAATTTTTTTAAACGAAAAAATAAATAGGAATGTAAATATATGCAAATGGCGCATCTGTATAGATAACATGCAGAGTGCGCAAAACTATTGCCATGTGCTTTCTCAACCGTTCAAACCCATTTATGTGACAAGAAGTTTAACTTAACTAGACCGTTTTACTACAATTATCACGAGAAATTGCAGTTGTTGCATGAACATCTATTTTTTGTATCTCTTAAGCAATGTTTGCCACCCACGTTTAGACAACGATCCATTTCTATATAGCAGTTCATACAATGAAAATAAATCTGAGCGGGCGACTCAAGTTGGGGAGTCCCTTGGCAGCGTGCGCAACCTGTTCGCAACCGGATGATACATGGTTTAGTTTCAGATATAGCGGTGTGCGCATGAAGTTGTTTTCATGCGAATTCAAGTTCACAAACCTATATATCTCACCAAGAAAGAAATCGGTTCAGGAAAATAGAATAAAAGTTTAATTATTTGAAATGGTTCTCGTTTGATATTGTCTCGGAGTAGTCCTTTACACCAGTTTTGATATTCTTGGCTAGTAAGATCATTTATGGGTCAATAGAGACCTGTTATGCTAACGACAACTAATTTGCATTAAAAGAAGTGCTACATGTCTGAATATGCTAGCAGTTTAATCCTTTTCATTGCTTATTTTGACATCATATATTTAAGATCGAGCAAAGACAGTCCTATATTTGTCCTGTTAACATTAACTGTAATTTCGTCAGTAATTTCTGCTATAAAAATTGTGTTCAACTTAATGTAAAAGCCTTATTTTCGGGGGTTTTTGGTAAAGTTACACTTATGTGGATCGACCTGCACACGAAATTTAGAATCCATAGAAAATACATGAATTCACTGAATTATTAATTATAGAACTAATGGCTGTGGTGTGCAGTTAAATCATTCTATTTCGCGCGGGTTTAATTTTCGCGTATTTCGCGCTGCGACAAGAGCGCGAAATTCAACCCCAGCAAAATCAAACCATGTAACAGTGTTTCTTTATAGGAAAACACAGTTGCGTGAATTCATGCCCCCGCGACTTTGTTTTTACGGGGTTTGCGCGAAAATTCGTCCCCGCGAAATATAATGATACTGCAGTTATTTGTTTTGACCAGCAATTGTAGTACCCGTATCAAAGCTTGAATGATCACTACAGTGAAGGTCCCATAAAGATCACACAGAAATTGAGAACACAAATGTAGACCACCTAATATTTTTACCAATTTTACCCAGTACCAATTCCAATCTTAATAGCGGTGTTTCGCTGTACATAGTTCTGAGAAATGTTGATTTTCAGATTTTCCAAACTCTAACCTCTACTTTTAAATAAAATAATGCTAAGCCAATCAACACTTTTTATCACTGAT
This sequence comes from Corbicula japonica, assembly GCA_038501625.1. NCBI lineage: Eukaryota > Metazoa > Mollusca > Bivalvia > Venerida > Cyrenidae > Corbicula > Corbicula japonica. The sequence goes on along the minus strand of JAZAYU010000096.1, from coordinate 1,180,114 downwards.
TTCATAGTAGAAACGTCTTAACTGTAGAAACTGGTCATGGTAGAGTTATGCGACATGCATGTGTTTAAAATAATGATCAATTGTTGGCATGTAAGTGGCCAATTTAAAACAAAAACTAGGTTTAATTATTCTTGTAAGAATGCGAGACAAAATTTTGATTGACAGAAATGTTATAATTGTATGATGTGTTTTTCATTGTAAATAACATATATGAGAAAAGTTGACTACTTCTAACTTCATTATTCATGGCTATTTCGAGTGAATTTTTAATTGGTTAAATTTCCATTTTTGACATGTTTGATAGTAAAGATTGTAGCGATTTTCGCTCGCTTTATGTGATACGGTGGCGCCGTTTTACATAAATAATATTAAAAATAGGCCTAAAAATGTAAAAGTAAAATGTATAAAAAAATCTTTCTGAAAACGTTTCCGTAAAATATCAAACGTTGTTTAAAATAAAACTTCGCTGCATTTTTTTCTGAGGTTGCTTTTCTTAACGTGATTTAGATTTAGTTTTCTGTGTATTACAGTTGGATGAAATATTTATACAACGAATAAAAATACATTCCAACGCTTATATCTGACAAAACAAACAGATCCCATACATTTGAATAAAACGAGTGAAGAAATAAAACCTCACGGAGCAGTTGTGCTGCTTATATAAACTAAACTTACAACATTCATTAAAAAAGACATTGAGATGTACATATCGAATGCATAAATTTGAATTAATTGGTCCTGAAGTAACATAACCTTGGGAAGATACGGCAGAAAACAATTCTATATCGGCCATGCATTGATATCATCCTATTTCACATTTTCGCTCAGTATATAAATCTTCCTTTAATCTTGAGATTTTCAGTAACATTTTATTTAGCGCATATTATAGCATATTATCGTTAAACTGACCTGGGAACGTTATCTTTCACGCATGCGCACTAAATGTTGCAGGCGGAGTTTCACTTATCGCTTGATAAGCGATCGCTGGGAAGGTGTTCTTAACATTCTTTGAATTAAATTTCCTTATTAAGAAAAATAACGCTTGAAAATGATGCGTTTTTTTTAATTATTGTTATGGTGTAGATAAGTTTATTTTAGTCTGCAGATTAGATACCCCGTTAAAATTAAAAATGTTTTCATGGAGAATATAACCCAACATTAAACCATTATTCGGGGCTAAAATATTACGTATGCTTATAAAACTTAAAAAATGGCGGTCTCAAACAATTCAGAGATTAGATTATTTGCACAAATGTAGCTACATGTAATAAGTGTCAACTTATAAACGTGTTTCGTAACACTAACTTTCTTAATAAGTTACATTTTTAAAACAGCTTTTAATGGACATATATGTGTGATTAACATGCGAGCTTTTCTAAATTACCATGGCGCAATAAGGAACAAATTTTATTTTTATTTAGACTGCTCATAAGTCATTTGAATGCCAATGTAAAGGTTATTAAATTATTTTGTTCAATGGAAATCCAGTATTTTTTCAATTATGGGGGAAATTTATTTCTTTATTTCTCTACTAACGCGTCATTGAATGATTTCCCAGTATTACTAAGTAAATATGCTACCATGCTGAAATAAGGTAGCTAGCTGAAATGTTGAATACATGATCTTATATTAAAGTAAAAGAAAACAACTTACAGCTAAATTCAAATATCTATTTTGTTTCATAATTCTACAGTTTATTGTCAAAATCATATTGATATTTAATTTCATAATTGACTATGTATAATACACATGGGACATGATAAAATAAATTACTACAAAGAATTTTTATTTAAATACGGCTCTTCATTCATATAAAAAAATCGCCAGGCTATTGGATATGTATATAGGTTAATGAATTTACGGACTATAATCAGCATAGCGCAGTGCAGCCGCGCGACCAGCTAAAGTTTTAGATTGCTCTGTCGTGTATTAGCACTTACCGACTAAGTGGTTGAAATTATAATTGGTAAAATACTTGTATTCATTTTATAACAGGTTTCAATCCGTCGGATTTACGTCGACAGTAAAGAACGCGAATACACCTTCTGTATTTATTTCTGTAGTTCAATTTGATTATTAAAAAAATAGATAACTTAGTCTACTTAATTCTGTAAACAACATTTGTGTCAGGGTTTTCACATGCTTAGTAAATGTTCAATATAAAGCTTTATTTCCAAAAATAATAATGCAGTTTAGATAATCCTGTAATGAGCGTTTTTCTGCTAATTTTTAAATTTAGTTCTAAGTTGAATGTATTATTACGCATGAAAAATCCCTCAAATTCCGGTAATTTAAAATTATCTGCCTCGAGCAGACATTACCATGACAACTTTAAGGCATATGGCCATCTTATCAGTTATAAAATTATCAAACCGATTACAAAGTATGTGCAGCAATTTATTCTGCCTTTAAATGGTAATAATGGTTGAAGCAATGTATAGTTATGTACGAAGTAAAGTGAGACATTGTAACCAGTACTCGGACTTTATAAATATAGCTGTAGGCTTGAAACAAGGGGACATAACTTCACCGATTTTCTATGCTTTATTTATTGAAGATATAGAACTGTGTCTGCAGGCAAATCAAAATGCATTAACTGTTGATCAGATCACAATATTATTATTAATGTATGCTGATGACATGGCGATTCTGGCAGAGACGCCCGAGGATCTACAGAAAAATTTAGACTTATTAAAGACATATTGTGATACATGGAGTATTGAAGTTAATACAGAGAAAACTAAAATTATTGTGTTTAGAAAAAGAGGCCGGCTAAAACCAGAAGAAAAATGGACGTATAACGGTATCTTATTAGAAACAGTTAACGACTTCAATTATCTCGGAGTTGTATTTAGTTATACAGGTGCTTTTCACATGAATCAGAATATGCTAGCAGGCAAGGGTCTTAAGGCGATGAACACTTTATTATTTAATGTAAAATCATTTGATCTTAAGCTGAATATATATTGTCAACTATTTGATTCTTTTGTTAGCTCTATTCTGAATTATTCATGTGAAGTCTGGGGCTTTGTTAAATCCAAAGAGCTAGAACGTATACATTTGAAGTTCTGCAAACGAATTTTAAATGTGAAATTAAGTACTAGCAATGCCAGTGTATATGGTGAGTTAGGAAGATACCCACTTTACATTAATAGATTTGTGCGAGTAATTAAGTACTGGTTAAAAATTGTTAATTCTGAGAACTGTATACAACGTGTGTTATATCTCTGTTCTATACGTGATTGTAATAATAACAAAACGAACTGGGTAAGCAATGTTCGAAATCTTTTACAGATAAATGGGTTTGGTTATTTGTGGAATGATCCACACTGTGTACCGCCAAATATTATTATAAATATGTTTAAACAGAGACTTATTGACAGTTTCCGACAAGAGTGGTCAGAGTCATTAAGAGGAAATAGTGCGCTCCTTTTGTACAAACATTTAAAGGCCGATTTTGGGTATGAGGAATATCTAAACAAGATGAGCTCAAAGTGCAATAGATACGCATTAACTAAAATTAGAGTTTCAGCACACAAACTGAGAATTGAAACCGGACGGTATGGGAGAAATAGAATTGACAGAAACGATAGACTGTGTATTGTATGTAATAATGAAGCTGGTGACATTGAAGATGAATATCACTTTCTTTTTATATGTAAGAAATACGAAGACATAAGAAGAAGGTTTTTACCGCATTATTACTGGAGAAGACCGAACATGATGAAATGTATAGATTTATTAAAAAGTAATGACTATAAGACATTGAATAATTTATCGATTTATATTCAGTCCGCCACAAAAATACGTAACAACTTTATAAACAATGTATTGTAAATGTTTCCCTCCACTGTGATTGTTTTTTGGTTTACTATAAGTAGGTGTTTATTATATATATTTACAATGTATTTGTCATTGTTTTGTAACTGACATATGTTATATATGTACTTATATGTTATATGTCACTGCTTGTAATTGACCTTGTTATATATGTATTTAAATGATATGTGTATGGATGAGGAACTTTGTTCAAGTCCAAAGAATAAAATGTCTGTTCTGTTCTGTTCTGTTCTGTTGAAATTATTTTTAAGCGAATGACAATGCAGTATTTTTCAAATATTTCGAACCTTAATTCTCATAAAGTCGCGCGTCGGAAATGTGTTAAATAAAGGTCGATTTCCTCTATATAATCTAGTGAATCTAACAGCGAGAAGAGAGAAGAGTCGATCGTGATCAGACTACATGGATGAGAACGTCACAAAACTACTTTCAGTTTGACTATTGATCGTTTGCACACCCATACATGGTAATTTAGGCGGCGACTGTTTTGTCAGTTACAAAAATAATTTCGACCATTATATACGTTATAGTTTATTTAGAGGCTTGTATGAAATTTAAACGGTCGCCCAGCTGCGCTGGGCCTGACCGTTTAATTTTCATACAAGCCTCCAAATAAACTATAACCTATACTTATTTTCACATCTACATGTAAAATATTGATCGATTTCAAACCGAATTGCGAATATATCATTAATTACAAATGTCCATAGTTCCATATCTTTTTTAGTAACTGACATATACTCGTATCACTGCTTCTTCTCCGTGAATGAACCAGAGACCTATGTATAATATAGGTCTTTGAATGAACCATAAAGCCTGGCTACAAAGATCATTGCCAGTGTGGGTGCCAGTTGCAAGAATGCCACTGCAAGAGAGCAACAGCTTAACGAGCGGTTCCTGGCGTGTTTGTTTTTTGTAAAACGCATTATTTAGACCCGAAAAAGATCCACCAGAAATGATGAACAAATAACTTCCTCTGTTAAAACTCTATCCCTCTTTTTCTTAAATACTTTTATCTTATTATCTATTTTCTATGATTATTTTTAATCACTTCTATAATCTGCACTATCCTAATTATTTATTTCGACTATAACATGTATAAGGCTAGAACAGCCACTGGTCTGATAAAAAGTTTGTTTGTCTTTTTATAGTTTTATGCATCCTAACAAAATGTTATAATAGCCAGTCTATTTTCTGCCCTACTGCATTGAGAGTGATGTTTGTATGGAAGGATGTAGACTGGCTTAAGATCCTGTTTTTAAATCAAATAAATTGACTTTAAATTGACTCTTAAAGTGTCACATTACGGTGTATATCGGTATTCCCTCAAATCGTGATGTTTAGAATTTTGTGGATACGTGTATTAAGTAAACTTATAAATACTAAATTAATTGCAATGGTTGATTTGTTAATACCTATCGTGTTTATTTGAAGTTGGAATAGGACTTTATTTGTTCAGAAATGGCTTGATTGAGTATATTACATTACGTAATTGTGTAAGCTTAAGAGATAGTTAATCTGAATAACGTGGTAAACTTGAATTCATAAAACTAAGACTCGGCATAAAATTACTTGTAAAATCGAATTTACTTAAGGTTGGAAATTCAGTAACCGGGTTAGCAATCGTCGAGTTGAAACATCTTTTCGCGTGATAATATTTGCGCGAGCTCTCGCTCGTTTCTGGAGAGATCTCAACTCTGCGATACCTGCAAATACATATTATGATAATATTTGCGCGAGCTCTCGCTCGTTTCCAGAGAGATCTCAACTCTATGTTCGCGAATTTCCATTTGTTAATTCTGAGACAGGTCCTAAAAGTTAAATCACAGTAAGCATATTGAGCCTCCGAATGCATTTTTAAAGATTTTAGTGTAAGTGCTTGATCTATATGTGATTTTATGTTTTTCTGGAACAAATTTAAAAAATCATGCTGAAATTGAGTTGCAATTTAATAACCAAGCCAAACTTGATCATTATGATTACAATGACAATTAGTATTGTGACGACGCAGACAACACGCGCATTAAAATATAGAACAAATTTTTGAAGTATAGTGCGATATTCTGTTTTGAGATTAAAAGTTTACTACCTCAGCATCATACATATTCAAGTTCGGATGTAGGATTTCTGGAAATGGGGTTCGTTTGCGACAGTTGTATAATATTGATAATTTCCAACTGTCTTACCAAAATCTCCATGAACATAAAACATTGCTCCCCCCCCCCCCCACACTTCTTAAAAAAAGAGTGTTCAAACAACCTCACTGAACACTTTCTGGATCCGCCCCAGTATATTCTACTTAAAGTTTTGAAAAACTAGCGATCCGCCCCGTTTAAACTATGGTAGTTCTATTAATTAAAAAAAATATATGTGCAAACTGAATAAAAAATGGAGAGAGATAATTTGTTGACTGATATAACCTTCACATAGAAAAAAAATTATTGCGATATCCTGTTTTTATTGCGAATCCTGTTTTGGGGTTTAAGTTATGCTTTACTGAATTTTGAAAAGATTAATAATTACATGTATGTTACAATAGAAACGCAACTGTTTTAAACAGGAAATATATCTGGATTTATATATTTTGTGTTTAATGAAGTTGCGCTTCTAATTTCTTTGACGATAAATATAACTGCTGAAAGTAATTAGAAACGCAACTTCTTTAAACACGAAATATACTTTGTGTTTAAAGAAGTTGCGTTGCTGTTGCAATTTATCGATATCGACTTGCTTGGGCCTGGGGCATTAACTTGCATTCGCGGTTTAGTGAAATGATAAATGTGACAATTTATTATGCACTAAATAAATTAATAATTTTCACCTCTGCTGTAAAATGATACCAGATGCGAATTCAAGAAAGCAAGACACATTCCTCATAACGTGTATTATTTCTTGTGATAAAGGACCCGTTACCAATTAGATCTTTTATCAATTGTGGACGTTTTGTACGTGGGAAATAGCAAAGGTGTCCAAAACAAAGTATTGTTGTATTTAATGTAGATGGTGATGTTTTGTTGTTATTGAACACACATAAAGTTTCTGTATTTATATTTAAGTTCACTTTGATTATTAATAACAATAAATAACTAATAATTCTGTAAACAATATTTGTGTCAGATATTCCCGTACAAGGTTTTCATTTGCTAAGTAAATGTGTCCAATATAAAACTTTATTTCTAAAATGCATTTAGGTGAACTTTAAAAATGAATGGTATTATTCGCTCGTATTTTTAATTAAGTTGTTTCTTAATATGCGGTCACGGTTGATTATACATATGGATGTAAAATCCCTAAAATTCCGATAATTTATCTGCCTCGGGCAATATAACCATGACAATTTTAATGGATATCAACATCTTATTGGTAATAAAAGCGTCAACCGCTTACAAAGAATAAAATATCATTAATTATTAAACTAAGTATGAAACTGATATTGATTATATACTTTAAAAATATGAAACACGGTGAATATTTAAATTAAAATACACGTTATTTGACAAAACAACAGAAACTCGTCATTTTTGTGTTAGCTACCATTTTTTAAGCATAGTAGCATACCCTTCCAATCCGCTAAAGGTAAGCTCCCACGTTACAAAAATGTGTTAAAGCATAATTATAACAGATAATCATCATAATTTTTGTTGGCTACCGTTTTCAGCACGATAGAAAATTATTAATTCTGCTTTGAAACGCATTACACTTCACATATCAAATTTAATGATCGGTGTCAACCCGAATTGAGAATATCTCATTAATGGCATGTGTTCGCAACTCCATTTCTCCCATACCTGTTTAAACTCGATCACTCTGATTCTGTAAATTTCTATCTATTTTTCTAAGACTATTTGAAATATTTCCTATATCTGCACTAACTAAAATTATTTATTCCGACTATTATAACGTTTTGAAATGTAAACTATTATGTCTAATCTGTTAATGTTAAATAACGACAATATAACAAGAATTTAATTGATCTTAACGCGTGATTAAAAGCATGATGAACATGGAAATTTTATATAAATCAAACAATACTTGCACAATCACAGTTAAATAAAAATATAAAAGAAATATACTCGCGTTTTATTATTTTGACCGATATCATTGTTGTTGTTGTAAAATTGCTACTGTTCTCAGCGCATATAAATTTCAAATAATTCTTTATTTCATGTGACACGGCTGTTATCTTTAAGCGAAAAGTGCACATCCAGACCAGGCGGCACATCCGCGTCGTCTGATCAGGATCTTCACCGTTTGCTTTTAGATACATTAGGTTTTTTTCTGACTGAGAAGTGAACAATGTATACCCTGTTTAGGTGACACTTATGTGATTAAATACCACTTTTCGATATCAATGATTGCAAGGCGTGTAGAAAAACATCTCAAAGTCTTATGACACTATTTATTCAGCGAATGGAAACATGAAATTATTGGGTTTTCGAAATAATCGACTTTTAGAAATCCGACTTGAACATAGCTAATCTTAGTAATATTTTTAATTTATTTCACGAAACAGGCTCGTGTCATTTCACAAAAGTCACGTGTGAAACTATCAATAAAAGAATCGGTTTCACTTCTTGTGGTGCTTTCGGTTTTAAAAATACTAATACAAACGTTCGAACATATCAATCGATATAGTAGGGGCCTCCAGAAGTGTATTAGTTAACTAGCGTATGGACTCCAAAACTGACCATTATATCTAATGTATAGCACCCTGATCGCCTCTTGAAAAGGAACGCCTCTTTTATAAACATCAGCCAATAGAAAATAAGTAACACATTAACGCGATAACGTGATTCGTGGGGCGGATCATCATTTTAATATCCGCATTAATTGATTTGCGATAAGAATCTAAAGCCAAAATAACTGAATTTGGTGATTTAATTATTTTATTAGTTTGAATTAACCTCGGTACTTCCGTCTTTTGGCGCACTAGCTAGGTTAAAATTGAATTTACCTTAACACCATACTGTCCTTGTTCATAATTTTTTTTGGAAAATTTTTGTTTAAAGGGAAATGGGAACTAACAAACTGATTAGCTATTAATCTACAACTAAATATTTTGGACTTTTGATGAAGCTTTCTAAATATTGAAAATTAATTTATATACGCGTATATGTTCACTCATCATTATTAAAAACGGGATTTAAATCATATAAGGTAATGAAAGTGTTCAAGTAAATATATTGTGTTTAATGCTTGATACTGTTTCAAACACATCATCATCATCATTGTTTTTAGTAATGAAACTTAAAATGGCAGGAATGTGGAAATCTGGAATTTAGTTAATGATTAATGCGTCTCATTATTTCGTTTTATCAGTTTATGATGACAATATATTGAGATGATCACTTATAATTACTTTTCTTTGAATTTCTGTTAATTGGAATATAACGTAAATTTTGATTGAATGAAATCTTAATTTGTCTAATAAATGTCGAATGTCGTCTAATTGTTTCTTTGCAAGTTTAATTTTTATGATCTTATTTTAACGAAAGTTCGAATCTATAGAATAAATAAAGCTTATCAATTGCCTGCATTTTTCAGATGCACATTCACATTTATTTCGTGTCTTATAAATAAAATAAGGCAGAACTCTGCTTTAATAGAGAATGAATAAGAGTATGAGAGACATCGGGATTCTTTCGGAATCGCTGGGTTGATCCATTTTAACTATAGCACTAACGACATGTATAACCCCCTCCCTTTTCCGCTGGATTCTTATGAAGTAATTTTTATATAAAAAAGAAACTTTAAACTATACTCTATTCCGAAAAGAAAGCGTGCACTTTTCACATTAACTGCTTTTCTTAATGAATACATTTTAGCACCGTTTACACTTGAAGAATATTCGCGTGTTTTATTTGTAAAGCAATTATCACAATAATATCCTTATATACGCCGTAAGTGTTATGGTTGTACAAAATAACATTTTCTTAACTATTTAACTCCTAATTTTATTTTTTTAATGTGTTGAGTCCACTAAATAAATAAAATATGAGTGAAATTTTTAATCTTGCGATTATTTCCCGTGTGACAATAGTATATAAGACGGGTTACAAACTTAAAACTGTACTCTATTTCAAAAGGAAGTGAGCGCTTTCTTTTTGGTGAATTTTCTTTAACTGATCTTCTTAATTAATACATTTTAGCACCGATTACACCTTCCGAATATATTTGTACGGCGATTATCATTATATCCTTATACACTCCGCAAAATGTTATTGCTGTAAAAAATGACATTATCTTAAGTATTTAATTTGTTCCGTGCACTAAGTAAATAAATTATGACATTTTTAATCTTGCGATTATTTACCGCGTGAAAGTATATCAGACGGGTTACCAAACCAGGATATGTGTTGATGTTTCTGGGGACAATCGTTTCGCTCTGCCGATCTATGGGTTGGTAAATTATGAACTTCAAGATACTATGCGAAATCGATAAGATCACGGTAGGAGGTCGTCTAAACGCGATGCGAAATCCCGACTCGCATCTTTTATCGCGTTTTTAAGTGATCTAATGCAACCATAGAGTACAAAAAGGAGAACGTGCAAGTCAGGAGCATTAAGTAGCTTTTTCTTCCCGGTTCTTGTTTCATGAAGATTATAACAATGTTATACATAAAAGTTCAGAATTTAAAAAAGAAAGTCATCAAACTTCGTCATCACATGTTATTTTTATTTTTATTTTTTTTGGCTTGCAGATTTGCAATATAATTCATAGGAGACCACGGGATCTTTGTAATTTAAATAAACTGTTTATTGTAGGTTCTGCTGATGCTGCTACTGCAGACTGTGATGATGATGATGATTATGATGATGATAATGATGATGATGATGATGATGCAGCTGCTGCTGCTGATGATGATGATAATGATGGCTGTTTTTGGTATTTACAATTCCGGCATTTAATAGCATCTACGTTGCTATTTTCATTTTCATACGCATTTATGGACCAATATGTTTTGGTGGCCATATAAAAGCTAAATCCAATCGAATATGGCACATTTAATGTCCATATTTCGGCTGAAGAGTATGCCGTATTGACCGAATATTTCACACGTGCGACATATACGTTCCGTTGCATGTGCGTTCTGTGACATATACGTTCTGTGGCCGGAATATATTCTGGACAAAATATCATCCCTGACTATAATGATGATTTTTGACAAAATAATATCCGGCCAGGGGCGGATCAGGCGGGGGTGGGGGCACCGGGGGCACGTGCCCCCTCCGCCGCCGGCTCCGGCATGGACACAGATTATAGGGGCACAAGTTTGGTGGTATGTTTCATTATAAGCTTTAATTCGGTGATTCTGACAATAATATCTGATATCGCTTATACTCTTTAGTTCGCTCTGAAATATTTTAAGCTTTAAACCTCGACATTTCATTTTTATTAGCAACATATATTGAAAATATGACAATATAAGCATCTAATAAAATGACTGCAGCTTAATCTGCTTCGACCATTACACTATATCGTGTATATTTATGTACAACACCAGCAGGTGACAAATCGATAGCCTGCGGCAATTGGCAGCAGGAAATGGACGGGTCCATTTTAAGAAATGACATCCTATTTTCAAAAATAAACTCGTCTATTTCGCATCCAGCAGAGGACGGGTACAAGTGATAAAACCACTGTACTAATACATGCGATAAAAACTGAGACCCGTCTAATGTTTAGCGTAGTTTGAGCACATATATATTCTTGTTACGTTATCGGCACGGAAGTGTCTTCTTGACCGGGCCCGGCACTGTTAACAGAACGATGGGAACCAGACTAGCGCAAATACTGCAGTGAATTGTTATATCGTAATTGAAATATATAATAGATGACAACTTAAGAATTTAATTATCCGCATTGTGGGAAATTTGTTGTAGATGAGATAGTTGTGACATAACTTGAACAATTCTAATCTCCAAAAGGGCGGGGGTTAGGCATAGTATTCTACCGTAGACAGCGCATGGATGTATATCTGGTCTATTTTAGTAATCAAAATCTATGCATTATTAAAATGAAATCCACAAATACCGCTTTCAGCTTTTAGAATGTAAAACGTAGAGCTCGGAGGTGGCGGTCGCCTCTTCACCGAGGAAAAAAACAGAAACTCGACTTTCTCTCTTTTAAAAAAGATTCCCGTCTTTAATAGTGTAATGTTTT